>OZ010739.1:5281672-5611672 GCA_963932295.1 Tipula lateralis | reverse complement strand
ATGTATTTCGTTTGTCATCGAAATTCGGAAGTAAACGGGAGTAAAAACGCGGTTTGTGACATTGTACTGCAATAAGTGTACCTAGTGACCTATTTTTATTCATAATTGGTGTAATTTATATCGTGCTGCGTCGACTAATTATGTCTGTGATCGAAAAAAAATGCGTAGAATGCAATATTATAGTGGTTGATGAGTGGTTTTTCATATGCTATGGATTTATGTGTGACAAGGTAATCAGTTATAGCTGCGTTGCATCTAAATTAAAAAAGTCACTTGGCAAATTCTCCATGGATATAAAAAAGGGGGTCAAAAATATTTGATGGATGGCGTAAATGGTTTGCAATGGTTCTGTACTGATTGTCTTGAGTGTTTGCATGAGTTTCAAAGTAAAATGGATAGCTCATTGAAAGCAATTCAGAAAGCCGAACTGAACATACTCAATGCTATTCATGAACTAAAGAATCCCGTAAGTCCAATACCTGCAGCCAAAAGTGTGTCTTTGCCTATAGAAGAACGTGTTGTTACTCGGTCGCTTACAAAAGCTGCCACCACTACAATACCAACTGAAACTGCTGCTTCATCCCAGCGAAATTTTAGTGCCACAACTAGTGTCCCTGAACGCATTGAACTGATACCCCAACTGACCGAACATCGAGTAACTAGATTACGTCTTAAGAAATTACCGAATGAAAATGAAGTACAAATACCTAAACCGCTTAATGAGAATAAATCAACAAACAATGAAAAGTTCAAACCAAGCATTCCGGATGACCAAGATACCATCAATGTTGTGGAAAATAATCTGTGTATGAAAGAGAGTCTCTCAGTTAAGGTTAATACAACAGACCAGCAAGTTTCATCAACGGAAACTTACGTACCGCCTCGTTCGGATATTGAAAATCTAATGATTCCAATTAGAATTATTAAACCGTGACGGCACCTTTTTGTAAGCAGACTGCATAAATCTTCATCGGTAGAAGTCATCCAAAATTATCTGATAGAGAAATTCAATATAGCAACAGCTAACTGTATCAAAATGATACCTAAAGCAATTAATGGCGTACCTCGTGACCATTCATCATTTAGGATTAGTCTCACTGAAGAAGACTTTGCAAAGGCAGCAAATCCGAATCTTTGGCCTAATGGAATCCTTGTCAAACAAATTGAGTTTAAAAAAAGGCCGGTTTTTCGGATAACACCAGAAGGCCCCAACCCAATATAAACACCGTCGCGTCATCAGCTTATCAAGTCGAAGGTATCATCACCAAAATCAATCATACAATCTACTATCAAAATGTCAACAAAATGTCTAGCAAAGCATATCAATTTCTTAATTTCATTCGAAAAACCCTGTTCTCATTCTATATTATTGTGGAAACAAATTTTAATAATAATATTCAGAGCACGGAATTCTTCCCTAGTGATTATGTCGTCTACAGATGAGACCGTTCCTCATCAACGAGCAAAAAATTAACAGGCGGCGGAGTACTGATTGCCGTGAACGCTTCAATTACCAGTGAAGAAATTCAACTCTCTTGTTGTCAAGTCGAACATGCCTGTGTAATAATAACAATCAATAAGAAAAAATATACATTTATACTGTGTACATACCACCCTCTTCACCAAGTGAAACATACGCAAACTGCATGGAATCGATCCTAGAAATTTATAATCTTACTAAGCCGGGTGATTCTTTGGTAGTGGTGGGAGATTTCAACCTTACCAATGTGACCTGGTCTTATGACGAAGATCTAAACTGCATGCTTCCATCTTCTACTCTATCTGATATTGAGTGTTGTTTTATTGATGCCTGCTTTTACTTTGATCTAAAACAAATAAATCATCTTCCAAATGTAAATGGTAACTTTCTTGACTTATTCCTAGCAAACGAAGTTGACATCTTTAAAGTAAATGAATCACTGTCACCATTTACATGCAACGATATTCATCACAAATCCATGGAATTCAGCTTTAATATATCAGAAATTAACGAACACTGCAATTTCCATCAACAATCAAGTATACGACATAACTTTGCCAAAGCTAACATCGTTGGACTCAAAGGCTTCTTGAATAAAAAAAATTGGAACTAGGAAATTGATGGATTAACTGATATTAACACTAATATTAACAATTTCTATGATATATTATTCAATGGATTCGATCAGTTTGTACCGCTAACAAAAACTACATCAATCATCCATCAGCCATGGTACGATGATAAATTAATCAATTTGAAAAATAGAAAAGACCATGCGTATAAAAAAATGAGACGTACCTATTCAGACGAAGATAAACAAAAATTTATTGCAACTAAGGAACAATTCAATGCGTACTATGATGATTGTTTCAAGAAATACATAATCAAAGTTCAAAATAATCTTAAAAGTGATCCCAAATATTTCTGGAATTTTTTCAGCGACAAGAGGAAAACTAAAGGATATCCGGCCACTATTCATCTGGATAGATCATGTGCATCAGAACCCAAAGAAATAGCAAACCTGTTCTCATCATTTTTCCAAACAATTTACAGTCCTGATAATTCACCTTGTAATAATCATCCTCCAAGCTACGCAAATTGTTCAAAACATATCCCAACTTTTTCTGAAGAGGAGATACTAACTGAAATTAAATCACTAGGAGGGGGCTGTGGACCTGATTCTATCCCTTCATCCATCATTAAATTATTGGCTGATGTAGTTTGCAAGCCTTTAAAACTCATCTTTAATAAATCATTGCAAACTGGAATTTTCCCTGATAAATGGAAAATTTCGAGACTCACGCCGATTTTCAAATCTGGTAAAAGAAATGAAATTTCCTGCTATCGTGGAATTGCAACCACTTCAATTTTACCTAAATTATTTGAAATATTAGTCTGCAATTCCTTCAAGAAAACAGTTTTAAGCCATCTATCATTTCATCAACATGGATTTATGCCTGGCAGATCAACTACCACCAACCTAGTTGACTTTACTATAGCATTACTACTAAAGCTTTAGAAAATCATCAGCAAATTGACACCATATACACTGACTTCAGTAAAGCTTTTGACTCCATTCAACATCGCCAGATATTGATTAAACTTGACAAGTTTGGTTTTTCATCAATGTTCGTCAAATGGTTTCAATCTTACTTAACGAAGAGATACCTATTTATCGAAATAGCTGGTGAAAAGTCCAATCCTATTTTAGCAAAATCTGGTGTCTCCCAGGGTTCAAATATTGGTCCCTATCTCTTCCTGATATTTATTGACGACATCACTAAAATAATTCAACACTCTTCTGCGCTTTTATTTGCTGATGATCTTAAAATATTCCGAACAATTTACGATAGAAGTGACTCTTACAAGCTTCAAGAGGATATTGACAAGATTTGTTCATGGTGTGAAGTGAAACAGTTAAAACTCAATATTCAAAAATGCAAGATAATGTCATATCATAGGAAAAAATTGCCAATTATAATATCAATGGGACATTAATTGAACGCGTCGCCACAGTTAAAGATCTAGGTGTAACATTTGTCAGTGATATTTCATTTTCCAGACACATCGATCAGAGTATATCGAAAGCCAATTCCATGTTCGGTTTTCTTCGTCGCTGGACCACCGAGATTAAAGACCAAAATGCACTTTTTGCACTGTACTTTGCATACATTAGATCTCAGCTTGAATATGCAGTAGCAGTTTGGTGCCCCTATAACGCTGACCACATTATTAGAATTGAGGGTGTACAAAAGCGAGTCTTACTCTATATTATGAAAAAAACAAACTGGAACTGCAACTACAATTTACCATTCCATGAGAACCTGGCCCTCTTACCATCTTACACTGTACGCTGTAAAGCATATAATATTGCAACTTTGGTTAATCGCAGGCAACAATATTCTGCAAGTTTTTTGGGAAATATACTTTTGGGTCATGTAGACTCTCCCTTTATTCTTCAGAGCATTAAGATAAACGTGCCCAGTAGGAATCTTCGTCTGCACAAGTTGTTAAAACTTGAAAAACATCGTACTAATTACGGCGAAAATGAACCAATCAATATGATGACCAAATTTTTTATCGATGTTGAGCACCTATTCGAGTTTGGGCTGTCTAAGGGACAGTTTAACACCAAATTAAAACAGCACTTCAGACAATTATAATTTTATATACTTAATTTTTAATTTTAAATTTTCATATTTAATTTATATAGTTAATTTTTAAATTTTCTATCATTAAATCTTAAATTTCTTATCTGAAATCCTAAATGTATTTAATACTACATATGGATTTCTTTAAATTAAAAAAAAAAAAAAAAAAAAAAAGTAATGGGTAAATGTCATCTATGGTCATTTGGTTTAATTGTCTAAAATCGACTACTAACCTCCATTTTTTTTCATTGTCTTTAGATTTTTTTGGTACGATTAGTAGGGGTGAATTATATGGACTTGAACAAGGTTCGATTATATTATCTTTTAACACCTAGTCTAATTGTTTTTTCATTTCATTTTTGACGGCTTCTGGATGTCGATAATTCTTTGTGTGAACTGGTCGAGAGTTAGGAGTGAGAGGGATTTCATGATATGTTGCATTTGTTGTAGATAACTTATCTCCGGGAAAATGAAAAATTTCATTGAATTCAAAACAAATTTTAAGATCGACTTTTTTCTAATTCATTTAAATCTGATTTTAATATTTGTTACCTATTGGAAATTTGATTTATAGTTGAAATATCGTTTAAATTAAAAACTTCGTAATCACAAAGTGGTTCAAATGGAATAGATAAATTATCGATTTTTGTTATATTTCCATTTGTGTTTATAATACTTAAGGGAATAAATGAATGCTTAGGATTTACTATAACGCTTGCCATAAAAACGCCTGCGAATATTTCCTTTGATGAATTTTTTGAGATTGGTAATTTTAAAATAGTTTCAACTCGTGCGGGAATTGTAATTGAAACTGAATTTATAAACTCTTGACCCGTAGGCATTGAACAAAATGGAATAGTATTGTAGGATTTATTTTAAGATGAAATCTTGACAGACTTTTCAGCATAATCAATTTTACATTTATTGTTTTCGAAAAAATTTCTACAAATTATTCCGGCACATGGAATTGGAAAATCATTCGGAACGATTTGGAAATTTCGAGAGATTGACTCACTATCATTAAATTTTAATAGAATGACATAATGCTAAAGTTAAAATTCGATCTGAAGATATTCCTCTTAAATAACAAATTTCATTCAAAAAGCAAAACACGTTGTCATGAATGCATTCGCGTTTAGTTTTGCAAATATCTGATCCGGTATCAACTAAAAAAAGGTTTTTATTAAACTTAAGAATATCTATGGGCAATTCAACAATTCTTCATTATCCATTTTAAATTTGGGAGGCTCGGACCACTGCATTTGTATGGTCTAGCTGATTGCAGTTTATCGAACTAGAATATGTTGTTTGGCCTGAATTTTTGAATTTATAACTATTATTTGTTTTATTAAAATAAGCAGACTTGCGGTTATTGAATTCACGCTTTCTACAATCGTTTATAGTATGACCAAAATGTTTGCAATAATTACATTTATTAGTACAAATATTATTTAATGATTCAAACGTCGAAGATCCTTGACTATTTCTATTTAAACTTTGATTGTAATTTGGATTTAAAATTGGAATTTTAACAGAAGAAATTTGATAGGATTATTATTACTATTATTATCCTGGCTACCAAGAAAAAGTATCTTAAAATCAAAGTTTTTTCCATTTGAATTAAAAAATTTGCACCTATAGATCTTGCGCAAAACTTTTTGAGATTAATTTAAATATATTAAAAAATGTAATAATTATTTTTTTTAATTATTTCTCGTGAATAATTGTGGATTTTCAATCAAAGTATTATATTCTCTAGTAAATTAAAACGAATGCAAAGCTTTAACGACTCGTCATCTCTTATTTTAAATGAGAATTAAAGTTTCAGTGAAATAATGTAGCATCTTTAATCCAAATGATCTTACGATTTAATTTTATTGCATTTTTAGATGAACCACAAAGAATTGCAATTCTTTAAACTGGTTACTTTTGTTTTAAGGAATAGTAATAATACTGTATTTTCGAGGGATACCCTTTCATCCTTTGACTATAGGGTTGAGGAAAATTAAAACAATAAATAAATATTTTAGTTAAATATATTTATTAAATATTTATATTATAGTTTTATTTCATTTAATTTAATTAATTAATTTTAAAATATATTATAACTAATAATATATCTATCAATAAAATAATATAACTGAAACGGGTTAGCCTGTGCTTACGCCTGGCAGACCCTGTTTCAACAATTGCCTCTAGAAACATTGGATCTCGTGCGGCATAGATTCCCGCAGCTCAGATCGGTAGAGGAAGCGGTCGGGGTTTTCGAGATCCGTCTCTAGAGACCTAGAGAACCGCAATAATGGAGGGGGATCAGAGGCTAGATGTGTGTGACATCTGCCTGAATAAGATTGTGAGAAGATTAGAAAATCGTGGTCCGTATACCACCGTATGCGAAGGTTTGGGGTGTTTTTCCCCGTAGTTAGATGGTGTGCTTAGGGCTGCACCATCTTTAAGAAAAATAACCAGAGAAAAAAAACCCAATTGTTAGTAAGAGGGGTTAGATGGTACCACGTTACCAACAGAAGGGAAGACGGAGCAGTAGTGCTCGACTGTCTTCCCGCCTCTTGCGAGACGGTTGGTAGACCCGGTACCACCGGTGCCAGAGTGTTAGTGGTTGGCTGTTATTATTTAACTTACCATTGTATTCCTTGTAATCCTTGCTGTTTTCCAGAAAAAATTTAAGAATTCGGTTGCCTTAAGTTATATTTATTCTTTCTACTTTTTTTTGTAACTAGTGTTGAATTGGCCCTCTCTGTACTTCGGGTGCCAACGCCGCTTCTGTCTATCAACTTTCTTCGAATCCTCGACTGCCTTGTATCCCCGACTGACTCTCTCGGTCCGTCACCCTAACTGGGGACCGAGCCTCACACTCGAGGTCGTCTCCGTCACCTGAATCCCCGACTGACCCTCTACTCAAATTTCGCGTGGTATTTATCCAAAATTAATCAGTTGAGCGAGAGGGGAAAAAATTGAAGAAAAACACGGAAGTTTCTTCGCTCACCTAATTGTTGATAATTTTGGTATAAACACCGCCCATTAAAGTGTTTTGATATTTTTGACACCAATTCAATTCCGTAAATTTAACCTACATTAGTTTTGAATTTGTGTTATTGAATCGGTGTCACATATCTTTCGCTTATTGAAATTACATAAATTCTGCAAGTTTACATAAATGAATATGTAAATGGAACATTATGCAATAATGTGCGAACATACTTTAGAATTGGTGTCATATGCCACCACATATTCTCGTTCATTGAAACCATTACACAATGTTCTACTTAAAAAAATGCGAACAGTATAGCGATTCAATGAACGACGTTGAATTTGTAAGAATCGTATTTCCATGGATTATACGATTAAAGGTATGGAATGGGCAACAACGGGTAGTGACATATGCCCGTTACATAGCTATATTAATAAAAAACATAAACATAACAATATAATGCGTTTAGAATTACTTTTGTTGTTTTATTTACATTTAAATGTTACAATAATTTGTCCAATCATTATTATACACAACTTATAATATAAAGATTATTACAGGCTATGTTTAATTCTTACAACCTTACATCCCGATTTTAAATAGTGTGAAATAATTGGGAAACTGGTTATATTTAATAAATTAATCAATATTATGTCAGAAGCGTAACAGAGTTACTAAATAAATCGCATACTGCAAAATAATTATTTTCGTGAATTAGTATGTCTCTGATTTGATAAATAGTATTTATTCACATTTCATTGAAGAAATATTCTACTTTAAATTTTGAGCCTCGATAAATAACACTATTTGTATTTTCCTTAGTACTTTTCAAATTCGAATACATATGAGTATTAGCATACTTTAAATCTCTCTCTTTACAAAGAAATAATTTATTATTTAATTTAAAGTCAATTTGTAAAAATTGATTAGATAATAGAACCTGAGAAAATTTCAAAGATTATTGCTTAAGTGAGAGGGATGTTAAGGCGTGCTGTAATACTCCTGGTGTACTGTTTATGAACCTGATGTTCAGCTTCAAAACGAAAACACCAAAGATATCGTAGTGGCCCATATTTCCGAATTATAGAAAGGTAATGGACTAGGAAGTGGTATTTAGGTTTCAATGTTTCGTTAAATAATTCGACGTAAACAGTATTGTGTTTTTGAATCAAAAATGTCATTTTCTCTAAAATGCTGTACAACGACGTATTCCTGAACACATAACTCAATTTATTTAACAAATAGAAGTAGAAATTTATAAACATTATCAGTTGAAGATATGTCATATCCAATAATCAATGGTAAGAAATTATACATTGTCCTCATTTCTCTTGCTGTCATTTTAAAAAAAATTTTCTTTATGTGTGCTTTTTCAATAGCCTCACTGACGTTCCCAATTTCAATTTCACCGAAGTTAAATATTTGCTTTTTAAAGTTATAATGTTCAAGTGATAAAGTTTCGTGAAGTTTCTTTCCACTTCTCATTCACTAAATACCATGGTTCCATATTGTACTTCAGCCATTTTTTGGTACTCACAAACTCTTCTATAAATACAGGTTTTTAAAATAATGTTATGCTGATCATACTTAATAAAGAGACTGCAAGGCGTATTTATTACCGGAAGATAATGAGTCAGAAGTGATTTCTGCTGGAGTTTTTTCTATTTTAGCATTACGTTGAATTTTTCAAAATTTGGTATTGTAACACATGTTTCTGTACCGATCATACAGCTTTCCTGATGGCTTTTTTTTTCTGATATCGAGGAACATAATACTCAACCTGCAGTATAAACAAAACAATATATAATAAAAATTAACAAATTAATATATAATCAAAAATTTTTGTTTTATAAACATACCGAAGGTTCAGGATGAAAAATGGTTGCAATGTTTTGCGACAGTATTTGAAAATCCGGTCAGATCAATTTTTGATTTCTACCCATAAAATAATCTACAATAGTATGCACCATGTATTATCTTTGTTTGTCATCAAGACATTTGTGATCCTCATAATACTGAACTACTTACTGGCCTTTTATGGCAGTCTTCAAAATTTGAATAATATCATGTGATTAACGAACCCTTTCAGACAAACTAAGATAAAATTTGTTAGTAAAAAGATTATTGTAAAATAGTGATGTTTTTGTTTAAATATAAAATGGGAAAAATAAACTTATTTACCTATGTAGCGGTGTAGGACTAGACGCATGCGAAGATTTCTCAATTATCCCTTTTTTCCACTCGGCTGTTCATCGATCTGGTAGCATCAGAGGCAGAAAATAGATTATTCTACCAAAACAATTTTCATAAATTATAGGTATCCAAAGAAAATGTTAATAAATTATATGGATATACTATATGATTTGTTGTATATGTGTGACAAACAACTATATTGGGCCATATACTGGATTATACTGCAAATAACAAATCAAGATTTTTTACAAAAGCTCAGTGAATACACGATATCTTTCTAAGTGTTTTTGATTGAATTGCAATATATAAAATCTGAAACAAAATTGCAAATAATTTTAGGAATTGATTTTATTCAAATCCATTTTTGAATTTAAACAATAACTATTAAAAATTATAACCAAAAATAACCACTGATAACTACATGTTTTCAATAAATCACAAAGTTTCAATTAGTATTAAGTACGCATCTTACCTGTTAAATAATAGTTATTATACTTGATGCTGTATGAGATAGCAGAAAAAAATTCAGCAGAAAAAATATTTTTTCTTCTCACCACCAGAGGCACTACAATCGCTAGAGAAATTTTTTCTGCTGTCATTTTTGAAACCAGCAGAATTTGTCTGTGATTATTTATATAATATTAAAACATATATACATATTTAAGGTTTCACTTAAAATCTGTAATTTTTTTATAGAAATTTAATATGTATTATGTCTTAACTATAGATACACATATTATTATATGTAGTTGTTTTAATGTGAGCTATGGAACCCCGAGTAACCAATATGCCATTATGATTTTCTGATAGCTTAGACCATAACACATCCGAATATGAAGTTTGAGGATAATCGTCTGGGTCAGAGGACCTCCAGAATTTTTTGAATTTTTGGCCCATACATCAAAATTTGGTACAGTACCAGAAGAGGTGACACAAGTTTTCACGCAAGGCTCCGGTGATACATTAATTGGTGATGACCAAAATAACAAATATAATAATAATTTATTTAAAAACCCAACTTATTATCAAAAACAATTTTTAATTGATAATATAAGTCATAATTATGTCATTGCAGTCATTAATGATAAAAAAAATTTTTTTGATAGCTATAATAGCTTAAATAATGAAACCTGAGTGGAAAACTTTATGATAGATATAGTGGTAGATATAGAAAATAAAAAACAACCGAAAAAGAATTGTGATCTAATACCAATTGAATTCGGATCAATTGTGGGTTTCTCTTTAGAGTTAAATTCAGAATTTAACAGCTACGCCAAAGATTTTCATATAAATTCTTTAATTTTATTATTTCCTATTTTTAATGAACGGGCAAGACATTTTTTTGAATTGTTATTAATATTATTAATATTAAAAGAATTTATATATTATAAAACGAATTTATAATTCATGACTTGTATGGAAAAGTATTTGCTTCAAATGTCTTATGGATTTGAGTAATAATAATTATAACCCTTATAGAATAGTTTATTATATATCATAAACTAATCCGCAAATCTATTAAATGTCGTTGAAAATTTTTCAAAAAAAATTCTACTACTAATATATGACTAATATGTTTATTGAAATATAGGTATAATGTTGATTTATGACTTATAATAATATACTCTACAAGGGTTTTAAATATCATCACTAAAACCTTAAAAAATAACACATTTTAAGCGAGTGTTTACTTTATTTTCTTGATTTTGTAAGATACCTGTATAAGCAATAAAAGCTGATGACGCCCAAATCATTTGTTTTACGTAATTCTGCGCACTTATGAAATAATTAAATAGGAAGTGAAATAGAAAGTAGTCCAAACAACTTATGTAAATAATCGAAGAAAATTCAAAATGAATCGGCGTTTACCTAAATCTAAATATTATTTCACAAAGAACCACCAAAAATATATATAACAAAGATCTGCGCGACATCTAGCTAAAATAATAACAAATATTTTGTAGCGGAAGATGATCTACCAAATTTAATTACTCAGTACTAAAATTATAAAACTAAGTAGGTTTGAGTATTGGATAAAATGAAACAAACTTAAATATCTTATTAGAAAAATCTAATAGGTATGATTAGAACCTAAGACATCATCCAATAGACATGCATATTAAAAACCGCGTATTAAAATTGGATATTCTATCAAATAGGCCATTAAATTCCTCATCTAATGAGCATAAGTGGTGGTCTCCAACCCCCGTAGGAAATTGGCCCCAAATTTTATTCGTTCAAATACAATTTCGACTCAAACTGTTTGAAGGCCATTATCGGCCAATGTTAGAGATTTGGACTCAGGTTGGGATTATACATCAAATAGGCCATTAAATTCCTCACCTAATGAGCATAAGTGGTGGTCTCCAACCCCCGTAGCAAATTGGCTCCAAATTTTATTCGTTCCAGTACAATTTCGACTCCAACTATTTGAAGGCCATTATCGGCCAATGCTAGAGATTTGGACTCAAGTTGGAATAATACATCAAATAGGCCATTAAATTCCTCATCTAATGAGCATACGTGGTGGTCTCCAACCCCCGTAGCAAATTGGCCCCAAATTTTATTCGTTCAAGTACAATTTCGACTCCAACTGTTTGAAGGCCATTATCGGCCAATGCTAGAGATTTGGACTCAGGTTGGGATTATACATCAAAATGGCCATTTAATTCCTCATCTTAAGAGCATACGGGGTGGTCTCCAACCCCCGTAGCAAATTGGCCCCAAATTTTATTCGTTCAAATACAATTTCGACTCAAACTGTTTGAAGGCCATTATCGGCCAATGCTAGAGATTTGGACTCAGGTCGGGATTATACATCAAATAGGCCATTAAATTCCTCATCTAATGAGCATAAGTGGTGGTCTCCAACCCCCGTAGCAAATTGGTCCCAAATTTTATTCGTTCAAGTACAATTTCGACACAAACTGTTTGAATGCCATTATCGGCCAATGCTACAGATTTGGACTCAAGTTGAGATTATACATCAAATAGGCCATTAAATTCCTCATCTAATGAGCATAAGTGGTGGTCTCCAACCCCCGTAGCAAATTGGCCCCAAATTTTATTCGTTCAAGTACAATTTCAACTCAAACTGTTTGAAGACCATTATCGGCCAATGCTAGAGATTTGGACTCAGGTTCGATGAACATAATTTATTATTTATTTTTTATAATATTTAGAACTTTGGACGCTTAATTGATTTTGCATATCCTTAAGAGAAAATTTTTCCGAAAATGAAGTACAATTTTGAGTGAAAATAAATTTGACTCTTTATTCATTCCTTTTCTTATGAAATCTTTGCCTTTGTATTCATATCTAATGCATTAAGCTACAAAAACATTTTTTATAAATGAAATTTTGCTTTTAGTACTCCATCTTTCACTCAAAAATTTCAATTGGAATTATCATTCTTCTAATTGGATTTTGCGTTAACAGTGTAAAACTAACACATGCATAAAATCTGTAGATCTGTAGAAAACTTCACAGGCATTTTAATCTCATGTTAGAATACATCCTTCGTAGAAGTGAAACACCTCAAGACAATATCTTATTCCGACAATCCAATCAACTTTTATTATATGCAGATGATATCTATGTGATTGGATTAGATGGCAACAGAGTGAAAGAGATACTTGATTCAGCTTCCCTTGGTGTTAAAATCAACTAGTCTAAAACCCAAATATCTGATCTCTGATTTAGAGACCAAGACGAAATTTTCTTTCAGTAGTGGTAACGTTTGAAGGAGTGATGAGATTTAAGTATCTTACTCACGATAATAGTGTGGGAGAGGATACAAGGTTGGCTCGCCACTGGTATTCGGGCCTTACATCCTCTACGTCCACTTCTGAAATAAATATATCTTGCAAATACGGATAAACTGAAATTGTACCGAGTGTTGATCAGACCCGTTGTCATATGAGTATGGATGTGAAAGTAGACTTTGACGGATGAGTACGAAAGATGTTTCTAACATTCGAGAAAATAATCATGCAATGTAATCCAAAACGCGACGTTGATGATATGTAATCCAAAACGTGACGTTGATGCCACATACCGAGTTCTTTGGTATCTTCTATTAATCTTCAACAGTATGAAGTTATTGTACGTAATAAATAAGTTTTACTAAACAATGATCGTTTGAATTATGATCAGCATCTCGGGCGTCAATACATCGCAGAGAGTCGAGAAGTATAATCACAACCCAGTGATCGACCTGAAGTAGTTGAATTGAAACTCGACAAAACCGTGATAGTTGTTTTGACAGTACTAATTACATGACTTTTTGTTTAACGGAAGTGACAATAATTGTGAAGATCCCGAAATCGATAATATTGTATTATGCCGTGACGTATTTCACCTAGCATGTTGCAATTATTTGTTTTTCGTAGTGATCGATTTATGGTTTACTTATTAGTGATCTACTAATTTTAGCGTACTACTAATTCGCGCCGAAATAACTACACCCCCAAATCCATCCGCCCCCGTTCTGGATAGCAACCTGTACTCAGTTAATCGAAACGTCTTGTTTTTTCGCCCCCAAGTTTCACACTCTAGCATTACATTCAAATCATTACTGACCTGTAATATAAGTCCCAAGCATATCGTTCTTCTTCTTGTAATCCTAGAGATGTTGATCCAGGTCTGACTGTTACATGAGGTTGACTAGTGTATTGTCTACCTTAAACCATCTCGTGCTAAAGTCGTTTGACCAAGGTAATTTTTTAAGAAAATTTTTCTTGTTAAGTATATTGACATATATTTGACTCGAAATTGGATGGCCATTATCGGCCAATCCTAGAGATGTTGATCCAGGTCTGACTATTACATGAGGTTGACTAGTGTATTGTCTACCTAAAACCATCTCGTGCTAAAGTCGCTTGACCAAGGTATTCTTTTAAGATAATTTTTCTTTTAGAGTAAAATGACATATATTTGACTCGAAATTGGATGGCCATTATTGTCTAATCCTAGAGATGTTGATCCAGGTCTGACTATTACATGAGGTTGACTAGTGTATTGTCTACCTAAAACCATCTCGTGCTAAAGTCGCTTGACCAAGGTATGATTATATGAAAAAATATTAATTATGCTGCTGATTAATATCGGATTTAGATTTTTTTCTGGTAATTAAATATTAACAGATTTTCTTATTGGAAAAAAAATGTGATAATGGTTTGTTTCCTTGGTTTGTTGTATATTTTGTTATTTGATTTAGCACATTCATGCAGTATTTGATTTTGACAGCGAATCAAATTTCAATAGTATTCGATATTTATTGATCTAATGCGTCAAATGTTATTATATTTTTACTAGGATAGTGAAATAATAATTTTCTTGACATCTTTAGGGTTTAATAAATTATATTTAGAAATATTAGAATATTGAAAAATTAAGTTTTGAACTATTTTCATATTGGTTTTTATATGATCTATTTCTATCTGGTTTTTCCCATCAAAATTGTATAACTATATGCTAGATTAATCTAAATATATGCTAGATTAATCTCACTAAGCAATATAATTGTATTTAATTAATTTGTATTGAATTATATTTAATTTTTCCTCTTAAAATACTGATGTATTTTCATTTTTTTTGAAAATGTTGTAAATTTACAATAATAACAGTGTACATTTCACAACTACATAGAGAATTCAAATGAAATTGGTAAAATTCCAATTGGACTTGTATACGTATACAAATAATCTGGGGAAAAAAATCTGTGACATACTTCACAGGCTCTATGTTATAAATATTTATCTTGCCAATTCCCAAGCATACATTGGATTCTACCATTCGTTCTGTCATTCAGAGTTTTTAAATATTGAATTAGTTTCGATACATTTCGTCTATGTATTGTGTCCTACCTATATATCTCAACTTTTTCTTTTATTGTACTGAGCGATTCTTAACGAAAAAGTTGTTCAAACACAGAATAAAACAGTTTATGAACTTAGTTCGAACTTTTAACAACCATGGTGCATTTCTTGGCCATAAATTAGTACTTAATAAAGGTAAGTTTTCTCTATTATATGAAAATGACTATGACGTTGATCGGTTGGAAGAGTCTTGGCTTTCTGGTCATGTATGCCACTATATGGCTTTATCTATAGTATCTCTAGTGTATACAACACAATATTTAATGCCGAGGATCAGATGGTATAGTATAGGTTTATTTAGGCATATATGCCACTATGGGTCCTTATCTTGAGTATCCGTGGTATAAATTATTTAAAACGTCATTTCCCTACAGTACATTTTCCTCAAAAATATGCAAAAACTAAAACCTTATTTGAGTAAACCCCTCTTGTATTAAAAATTTATAGAAACTAGGAAAACGATAGTGAAATTTTAAAAATAAATCTTTTTCTTCCACAGTCCACTTAGAATTAGACGTGTACAATGTTTGGACATTTGCAAAAGTTTTAACACTACTGCTTCTGCCATCTAATAATTTGTTCAAAGCAGTTTTTTGTTCTGATTTCATAATTTGATTAGGTTTAAGTTTTTTTTTTCTTCGGAGAACATAATAACTCCGCGGTTGTTACTTCATATTGTTTAATCGGCACTAATAGTTCAACGGTTTTTTGGATATCTGGTAGTGAAAATTGCGATTCATTGATTGTATTTGAACCAGATGGTGATAACTCCAAAAATGGATTTTAAGAGGTTTTAGATTTGTTTTTCTTATTAAAATTAAACGATACACTTTCACTATTTTTGTCGATATTAACTGTTGGATTCATATTTTTATTTTAATTAAAGTTTAAACTTTGATCACTATCACGATCATCACCCATAAAATGTTATGGAACAGCAAACCATTTTAGTCTACTTTTAAACAAACTAGTGTTGATATATTTTGCATCAAAGTGGTCAGCACAAAAATAAATTTTTGTTGTTTTTGCTAAGGAATGGAGGTATTTATTACCTCCAGAAATCTTGGAACCAGAAATCTTGGAATCCCGTACGTCTTTTTATTGTGACAGTTTAAATATGAACAATATGCCATTTTAGTTTTAATTTAGCACTCGTACGCAAACTATTGAAGTAGACACCTGATTAATTACTGATTATTCCTAAACTAGTTATTGTTTACGAAATGTTTAAAAAAATTTAATTAAAAAATTTCGATCATATACAAAATGCACACACATTGTAAATTCTTAAGTCTAGACAATAGCACAAAATGTGTGCACGTGCAATTTTTAAAATTGTTTTTCTATTTTTAATCTCTTCGGCAGTTTTGCATATATGTAGTATCATTGCAATATTATTTGTTATATGAATTAAATTGTACATTAGACATGAATAAGTTGAAATACGCGTTTGTATTTGAGGGATAAATGAATGAATTTGTTTATCATATTGTTGATAAAAAGAGTACAATATATGGTTATGTATAGGTTTTTAACTTCAAATTCATAGTTATCAACATCAAAATCAATTTTTCCCCAAATGAATTCACACTATCCCAAATAAAATTAACAATTTTCCCGTTCAAGATAATACTAAATCAAAATAATTTCATTTATTTAAAATATAAATTCGCAAAATATAAAAATTTAATTCAATTATAATAATTTCAAATTGGTTTTTTTACAATATTTGTAGTTTTTACAATGTTTTACAAATTTATCGTTTAAAATTTTACATATTAATAATAAATATACAAAAAATTAATGTTAAGGCAGTCCTGCTACCGCTATAGGTAATTTTGTCAACATATTTAAAAAGTAGTTGCTGCAATCCGTTAGCGAAATTGTACCGACTGACTGGTCAATTACGTTGATCAAGGATAGATTTGGCGATAGAGCACTCAATAAATTTCTTGCTGACAATTTTATCTTAGAAAATACATTTTCTATAGGATTAAGCATAGGAGAATATGGAGACAAACAATTTAAAATATGAGATGTGCCACCGACCAAATTGCGAACTTCTTCTGTTTTGTGTATCGCAGCATTATCAAGAACGAGCCAAGTATTGTTGATACCTCGGGCATCCAACACTTCAAATAGCTGTCGTAAAAAATCACAAAATATAGTTGTGTTTACCGATGAATTTGCTACTGTTTTATGACAAATTAAGCCTTGGTTATTCATAGCTGCGATGAGCGAAACATTGCGTCCTCTTACGGTTGGTACTGTAGCATGGGCTGGTGTGTTGATTTTTGACCTAGCCAGTGTTCTTCTTAAATGGTAGTTGAATCCCGATTCGTCCAAAAAAATTATTTTTTCCCGTTCTACTGAAGCATTTTCTGCATAATTTAAGGCATATAGCTTCCTTAACTCAATGGTTCGAGTACTATTTAATTGTTCAACTTCAACTTGGGCAATCTTCAAGGTTATTTTTAAGGTTTTTAGTGCGTTCCCAATGGCTGTTGTACTCAAATCAATATTATATTGTTCCACTATTTTATTTTTAATATTTTTCAAAGTAATCATCGGATTTTGTTCGATAATTTCTTCAATTTTTATTAAAATTTGAGAAGTTAGTTTGGTTTTTCATTGGCCACCACATTTTTTTTCAATAATAACCTCACCGTCTTCTTTATATCTACGGATTATTGAATGTGCAGTGCTTGTGTTAATCCCGGCAATCGCAGCTGCTTCAAAAACACTCTTACCATCTTCATAGAGCTTAATTAAAATTGTTTTTGATTCCATACTTGCTCTTTTGTATTTGATGGTTCCTCGTGGTCGCGTAGGTCTGTCTAAATCGGTTGATTCTCTTATATCCAAACTTGTCGAATCATCAGAACTTGAATTAACAATTCTACTTGTCGAGGCACTAGGTTGAGTTAATAAACTCATTACATATATCAATTCAAGTTATATTATTAATAAAATATGAAACCACTTCAAATTAGAGTCAAATTATAATTGCTGTAAATATATACTTAAAAAATGTCCGTAAATATGTATATATATATATATATATATATATATATATATATATATATATATATATATATATATATAAATATATATATATATATATATATATATATATATATATATATATATATATATATATATATATATATATATATATATATATATCAAAAACCAGTCTGATAATATCATCTGATTAGTGCCGAATAATCTAAACCTGTTTACCATATATTATTATTTTGATTTCGCCTAAAATTAACTTCAATGAATTTGAAATTATTATAATTGAATTTTATTTTTAATTTTGCGAATTTGAACTTCAAATAAATGAAATTATTTTGATTTTGTATTATCTTGAACGGGAAAATTGTTAATTTTAATTGGGATACTATGAATTCAATTGGAGAAAAATTGATTTTGATGCTGGTAACTATGAATTTGAAGTTAAAATCCTATATTTTGAATGATTTATATTTTTTTTTACCGTATTGCATTAATATTAGTGTATTTTATCAATAAAAATATTTCGAAATGTTTTATTGCTTCTAGCAACATTGATTTAGAATAGCCTATCCTGGTTCATCTTTAACTTATCAGAAAATTAACATTGCTATGTAAAACATGAAGCAAAAAATTAAATTTGTTGTTGTAATTCATTCTTTGTTAATGTATTTAAAAATGTTTTTTGATTTAATTGTAAATAAGTCTGTGAGTTACGGTACATTTTGATAAAATAGTTTTGTGAAAAATTGGTGAACTTTGTCACGTTTTCATCTATAACAAATAAAGTTTATAAAATATTAATAAAAGGAGAAAAAAATTAAATACATTCATATAAATATGAGTGCGAATAAAATAAGAAAAGTAGAATTATAAAATAGAGAATTTCAGGAACGTTGGGAAAAACAATATTTATTCGTTATGCACAATGGAAAAATTACATGTTTGGTTTCGTTACAAAATATTGCAGTTTGTAAGGAGTATAACATAAAGTGACATTACAATACAAGTCATGGAGACAAGTACGCAGGATATAAAAACGAGTCAAGAAACACTTTAATCCAGAAGCTGAAAGATGAACTTAAATAACAATCTTCTTTTTTTACCAATGTGAATAATATTCAAAAAGAATCAGTATATGCTTCCTTTGTCGTTTGATTGATTGATAGGACTGTAGGACCAAGCGCTAGGCAAGATTCCCGGATAACGCCGGGCCTATTCCTACAGCCGTTTACATAAAACGATAGGTAAGGATAGGAAGGTATATTAGTTAGGAAAGACGGACCTGGTTACAGACACCATGACAGTCGGTACTAAACTACTTTTATTAAACAATCACAAGACAATCACAATTCTAATTTACTAGTCTGCAATCGCCAATCAGCATTCTCCAGTCCGCAACACCTATCAGCTCCGCTGTATTTTGAATAAAATTAAAACTAGATTAAAACTAAAATCCTAAAATAAATTTATAAGTTAGTCGCTCAGGAATCTGTAACTTAATTAATTAATTTTATTATTTATTTTAACTCCCATCCGCACAACTAATCTAATTAAAACATAAGTACAGAACTCTGAAAGATTTTTTTTTAAACTTATGGCTCAGGTATCTGAAACAATTTAATTAATATGATATGATAGTTTAAGCCATCCATTACGATAATGTTACCATAAGTCGTCTGTAACATGCTCATCAGAGAATCAAAATAGATTAGGGCGACAATCTTCAGCAGAACCATTTTTCTATTACATAATTAGTAAAATAATAAAATAATATAATTTGTTAGTAAGATCTATATCATTTTCACATTATCGGTGTTGTGTTGATCTTCACACCGAGTGGACGTGTTTTTTTCCTCTCGGTGTTATTAAACAAAATAAAATAAATTCGTTTGTGGTGTGTGTGTGTTTGTGCGTGGTTTTAAATCGGATCACAGATGAGTATCGCTATTATATTATTATATTATATTTTATTATTATTGTAATTAGTAATTACATTATATATTATATTATATTGTGTTGTATTTAATTATATTTTGTACAATACTATTACATCTCCATACGATATTACGCATTGACATCTCACAGGCAATGCTTTATACAAGTATTGGTATTATTGTGTTACATTCAGTTCTTGTTTCTCCGTTTTATGTTTAATATTGTAATATTTAACGATTTGTCTTTGTGTCTTATATACAACATTTTCAAATCACACGCACACCACAGTATTCCATTGAAAGCGATCGCATGCTTTGTATGTTTCGTCTTCTTTCGTTTGACTAGCTCTTCATACAATTCTCTTATTCCCCTTTCCTTTAGATGTTTTTTTATATTTTGGTTTATGTATCTTTCAAAACATACAGTAGTAGGGATTTTGTATATTTAAATTTTAACACGATCACTGCCATTGTGCGATCGTTGTGTAGGAAAATGTTAATATATTCAATGTAATTGGCGGAATTACATTTTATTTTTATAAATTTTTGGATTGTGTTTGTGTTGTATATACATCATTATTTGATTGTTGAAAACGCAAATTTACACACGACTGTCTCATTTAAATGCCTAGGTATTCATATTATGTATATTACAGAATTTTCGTTTCGTCCATCAAAATTCTGTTTCCTATGTTTATTAGAGAATTTTTTGTTTATTTTTATTTTATATATTTTATGCAGTTGTTATATATACATATATACAGGTGATCCTTGACTTACGTCGTAGATTATCATATACATATATACAGGCGATCTTTGACTTACGTCGTGGATGCGTTCCTGAAAAGTTCAACGTTACTTGAAACGACGTAAGTCGAAAAAGTATTCAAATGTGTAATGAGGGAATATGTTGGTTCTGTGCGGGGTACAATGTATTTAAATTCTAAATGTAATTTAAATACATTGTACTTTTTACGTTGCCGGCATGTTTTTTCATTGTATATTTGAATACTTTAATGTAATGTAATCTCATCAGATGATGAAATACTTTCATCATTTATCCTGCTAGGTTAATAAATTTTCTACGTCAGACGGATCAGCTGCTTCGTCGTTAAATAGTTGATGGCTTAAATGGCCATCTGCAACGATGCTTTTAATTGTTTGCAGAATGAAGTTTGGTGCAGCTGTGTCTGCGCTAGCAGACTCACCTGAAGTTTTAATATTTAGGAATTCGTTCCGATTGTTAAAATTTTGGAACCAACTCCGACTATATTGGAAAGTATTTGTTTCTTCGTTATTTAGTTGACAAGAGGCCCGCAAATACTCTTAGCTTTGGTTTGGATGATCGACGTACTAAATGTAATATTTTTTGGATTGAGCCTTTTATCCAATCTATCAACAATAATTCCATTGTCTCGATTCTAAAATTAGCAAAAATTTTCGTACTTTTTGAGGTTCCCGCTTTAGCATGATTTAGATTCTTTAGCGAATTTTTTTTGCGTAAAAATTGTTCTTTCAGTTGTTGGTGGAATATTTAAATTTCTGGAAATTTGTTTTCTGTATTCCAATTCGAAAGGGTGCGTGTGTGTGACACATAGTTAATAAAGAAGGTGTACACATCCTCAGGGATTTTGTAGGACAGGAGTGTTTAGATTTGGTGCAGAACACGGGTATGTATCTTTCATTATCGGAGTTACATTTTGGGATTGCGGTTGAGGGTTGTTTTAGTCTGGAAGATTGTGATGAGTCGGGCGGGTATTTGAATCTAGTGGCGAGGATTTGGAACTATTTAAATATTTGGATGTAGGCGGGATCGTAGCACTTTTGCAGTGGTGGTTTGGAGGCATTCAGTTTTGCAGAGTGGTGGGAGGTTTTGATGTTTTGGTTGGATTATTGAAGGATGTCGGAAGCGGTTTGAAAGAAGCGGTTTTTGTAGGTATGCTGGTGATTTGTTCTTTGGCTCATGATACTGCTGCGGTTCGCGGGGGGGGGGGGGGGGCGTTTTTGAAGCTGGATTTGATTAAGACGGGCATGAGGGTTAATCTAGTTGCGGTGGCGGTTGGGAGCCTCTGTTGGCATGTGGAATTTTGGACGCGAGTGGGATTTGTTGGGGCCTTGAGGATTCGCCGGAATGTGGGGTGTTTGGATGAATTTCGGTTTGTTGAAAGTCAGTTGAGATATGTCTGTACTTTCTATTTTTATTTTTTTAAGGTTGGTGTTCCGTTGTTGAGGGTGCTCTGAAAGAGTTTGTATTTTGGATGCTTACGATTGGGTTCTCGTGTTAGAGTTTATTTGCTACTAATAGATGTATGTTTGGTTGAATGTTGAGTTTGGATCGTGTTTGGTTTGCTTGAATAGGGTTCGCTTCGAGGGGTGTTGATTTCCTTCACTTTTGGGGTGCTTCTGCTCCATTGCATTATGTGGCGTCCCTGTCTGCTTTATTGCCTGTGTGTCGTGCATACGTGCCTGTGAGTTATCCATGCGTAATTTCAATTTATTAAGTTTCGTATTTGGATTTAAGGGTGCTTTTTGAAGACAATATCAATTGTTCTTTTTTGATTTATGAACGGTGAAGGTCGGAGCGGATCTACTACATTTGTAGTAAAGTGACATCCCTGATCACGACCATAATACGGGCATTGCATTACAATTACATTGTATTGCAGAAATATAAAAATAATAATAATAATTTATGGAAAAGGTTTGGTTTTAATTACTTATATAAGTGTAAATATGATTATAGTTGGAGAGGGTTTACAAGGAAAGTTTATTTTATTTTTAATAAAATGTTGCATAATTTTGGAATGTAATACGTTTTCAGAGAATTATTTGGATTTTCTGATAAACATATTCCAATCCAATATCAGCGTAATGGTTGACGGGTACTTTAATTAATTTATGGTTACAGATTCAGGAGCCGTAAGTTAATTAATTAAGAGTTTTGAATTTTATTTTAACTTTGATAGGTGTACGGACTGGATTTTAAATCAATAATAAAATTAATAATAATTAAGTTACAGATTCCTATCTAGTAAATTTATTTTTATAATTTTATTAAATGATTTAATTTTAATACGTTATAGCTAAGTTGCAGGTAATATCTAACTTACTCAATTATTTATTTGTATAATAATTTACCCTATACACGAATGTATGTAAATGAATTGCTGTCGGGTCATAAAATAAATAAATATTACCCCTCGCGTTAGATGGTGGTGGATCTGTAAATATAGGGACGCCAATTTATATGCAGCATATGATGAGAAGACCCCAGGATAATTAACCTAAATACTCCAGTTTCAACTGCTGAGGTAACACCAATATATATGATGGAATTGGAAATGTCCTTCCTATCCAAATAAAAATAATAACCAATGATAATGTGAAAATGATATAAATTTTACTAACAAATTATATTATTGTAATAATTATGTAACAGGAAAATGGTTCTGCTGAAGATTGTCGCCCTATAGTCTATTTTGACTCTCTGATGAGCATATTACAGTATTATGGTAACATTATCGTAATGGATGGCTTAAACTATCAAACTAAATTAATTAAATTGTTTCAGATACCTGAGCGATAAGTTAAAAAAAATTACTTTCAGAGTTCTGTACTTATGTTCTAATTAGGTTTGTTGTGCGGATGGGAGTTCAAATAAATAATAAAACTAATTAATTAAGTTACAGATTCCTGAGCGAACTAATAAATTTATTTTAGAATTTTAATTTTAATTTAGTTTTAATTTTATTCAAAATACAGAAGAGCGGATAGGCGTTGCGGATTGGAGAATGCTGATTGGCGATTGCAGACTAGCAGATTAAAAATTGTGATTGTCTTGTGATAATAGTAGTTTAGTACCGACTGTCATAGTGTCTGTAACCGGGTCGCTCTTTCCTAACTAACATACCTTCCAATCCTTACCTATCGTTTTATGTAAACGGCTGTAGGAATAGGCCCACCGTTATCCGGGAATCTTGCCTAGCGCTTGGTCCTACAGTCCTATCAATCAATCAATCAATCAATCAAGATCTATATCATTTTCACATTATCATTGGTTAACATTTTTATTAGGATAAGAAGGACATTTCTAATTCCATCATATGTATTTGTGTTACCTCAACAGTTGAAACTGGAGTATTTACGTTAATTATCCTGGGGTCTTCTCATCATATGCTGTATATAAAGTTGCGTCTCTATATTTCCAGATCCACCACTATCTAACGCGAGGGGTAATATTTATTTATTTTATGACCCGACAGCATTTCATATACATACATTATGACGACTTATTAAACTGTCAACTCGTGAATAGGGTAAATTATTTATATAAATAAATCATTAAGTAAGTTAGCTATAACCTGTAACTTAGGTTTAACGTATTAAAATTAAATCATTTAGTAAAATTCTAAAATTATGTTTACTAGATAGGAATCTGTAACTTAATTATTATTAATTTTATTAGTTATTTAAATTCCAGTCCACACACCAATCATAGTTAAACAAAAACACAAATTCTTATTTAATTAACTTTAGGCTCCTAAATCTGTAACAATAAATTAAATTAATATGGTATGCTAGATTAAGTACCCGTCAATCATTACGCTTATGATACCATAATATTAGAATATGTTTGTCAGAAAATCAAAATAAATCTCTGAAAACGTTTTACATACCAAAATTATGCAACCTCTGTTTTTTTAAATAAAATAAACTTTCCTTGTAAACCCCCTCCAAATATAATCATATTTACACTTATATAAATAATTAAAACCAAACCTTTTCCTTAAATTATTATTATTTTTATTTAATGGTCGTGATCAGGGATGCCACTCTACTATAAACGTAGTAGATCCGACCCGACCTTCACCGTTTATTAATCAAAAAACAACAACTGATATCGACTTCAAAAAGCACCATTAAATTCAAATATGAAACTTACTACGAAACTTTATAAATTGAAACTACGCATGGACAAATCACAGGCACGTATGCACGACACACAGGGAGGGATGCCACGTACATGCAGAAAGAATGGAGCAGAAACCCCAAAAGTGGAGAAAATTGACACCCCCGGAGCGAACCCCATTCAAGCAAACCAAACACGATCCAAACTCAACATTCAACCAAACATACATCTATTAGTAGTAAACAAACTCTAACACGAGAACCCGATTATAAGCATCCAAACTACAAACAAATTCAAACCACCCTTAACAACGGGACACCATCCTACACAAAAATAAAAAGTGCAGACCTATCTCAACCGACAGCCAACAAAACGATATCCATCCAAACACCCCACATTCCAGCGAATCCTCCGGCTCCTAACAAATCCCACTCGCGTCCAAAACCCCACATGCCAACAAAGGCTCCCAACCGCCACCGCAACTAGCTCAACCATCATGCCCATCCCAATCACATCCAGCCACGAAACCTCCCTCCCCCAACCACAGCAGTACCATGAGGCAAACAACAAATCACCAGCATGCAGCTACGAATACCTACAAAAACCGCTTCCTCCAAGACACTCCTGCACAATCCCAGCCCACTCCAGAATCGGGCGACATCCTCCAAAAATCCAGGCACAACATCAAAACCTCCCGACATTACAAAATTGAATGCTTCCAAACCACCACTGCAAAAGTGCTACAATCCCGCCGACATCCAAACATTCTTATAGTTCCAACTCCCCGCCCCTAAAATGAAATCCCCGCCTGACCCGTCACAAACTTCCAGACTAAACAACCCTCAAACACAATCCCAAAATGTACCTCCAAAATCTAAACACTCCTGTCCTACAAAATCCCTGAGGATGTGTACACTTTCCTTATTACCTATGTGTCACACGCACCTTTGTGCTATACACACGTTACCACAACTTATTCTATTTCACACTCAAATACGACTTCCTATCAAATGGTATGAATGGAGCCCTTCGAAGTCAACACCAACTATTCCTCTTTTTAAAACTATAGCAAATTTGAATCAGCGCCCACTGAACCCATAAACAGTAAAAATCCAAGCAGATCCGCCACACCTACAGCAAAGTGACACCCTGAACGTAGGTATACGCATCATTTAAAACTCTCCAAAACAGGACACTCAAACCCGATACAAGACAAATCCGGCATTCTTCATCACCGACAACGTACCCCGGGACTACGGCTGATTACCATTCAATCCCGAAACCCGCGACCAAGTCAAGAGTAGGCGCGATTCGAACGACGAAAAATTAAAACCAACAACACTCAAATGTAAACGAGACTGCAACAGCTCCACAATCATGACTTAGAATCACTAAACTATCAATCCTGCAGTTCAATAGGAAGCCCCGATACCGCGGCTAGTTTCGGAGGACACCACTAGACTTCGGACCGAGCCGAAACCGAACAACAACATGTTGGAGGAAGCAACCTCTATTAATACCTGGAACTACGAGCCATCAATTCGCTCCGAACCTCTCAGCACCTCTGCTGCTAAAAGGAAACTTCCAAAACTAAACCCACCTAAGACAAACATAAAAATCAATCCAACCACGGCAACGGCCGAAAACCCCCGCTTACATATGAAACTTCTAACACGAATAAAATCCACTGGAAACCAGAACATCAACCGCCGCTTATAATGAAACTTCAAACACGAATAGAATCCACTGGAAACCAGAAGATACACCATAACATCATGAAGTACTCAGACAAATAGCCGTCAAATATCAACCGAAGCAAATCCACACCTCCAATCCAGATCAATGTCCCGCTATACAGGTAAACGTCCCGCTACTGAAAATATCCCGAACACACCCACAATTCAAACGCCCACAACTAAACCACTCGTGCCAAAATCCATCCACGACCAACAAATATATATTCATTTAATTACTGAATCCCGACCGTGCCTGCTCTATCTAGTCGGAACCCAATCCAAAATATATCACTCCACTCCACCTCAATATGCCTCCGCTCCTCACTTGCCACATACAAGTCACCTCCCTGGTCGTATAAAAACTAAATAAAAAATTAATCTATATATGGCACTCCATTAAAATCCTAATACCATTACAGCCAAAAACTATTTAAATTCTCAAACAATAATTAAGTATAAGAACATTACATGCAAACCCATCAAATAGCAAAATTCAATCAAATAAAAACTTGATACTTCAGCCCAAAAACACTCCCCACAGCGGAACTTCCACTCTCTACACTACAAATACATTTCGGCAATCAAGTTGCCATCTCCAGCATCCATCATGAACTCATGATAAATACTGAAGATGGCAACCCGATCGCCGAAACACATCTATAATACAAAAAATAAAAATTCCACTATAAGGAACATTTCTGAACCAAAACACCAAATCCCCACTTGATTGAATTTAAAAGTGGAATAAGTCACACATAAGAGAAATTCTTAATATGAATTTCAACAAAATAGCAAAACCAAAAACCAGTAATAATATGTAAGGCACTGTATGCATTTATATATTATATTATATTATTTGTACACAAATATAAACGAGATCAACCCTGTATACATTGCCCGTATACGCATTGCAATATTATTGATCTATACTGTCTTGATCTATATATAAGCAAAATATATAAAACAAAAGGGAAGGGAAATACATAGTCAAATATTTAGAATTTTATTTGACTAATGCAACTAAGAAAACAAAAACAAAATATCGTGCTATATAAAATTTAACAAAAATTTATATTTTTTTTTTTCTTTATTTATAACAAATTTTAATGATGATACATTATATGAATTAATAGTTATAATAATACAATGAACCGCAAATAGTTTATAAGCAAAACTAAGCCGCGATCAAGCTTCAACAACTAGTATTTCCGTCATTACAATTTTTGATAATATAGAAGCTATAAGTAATGCCTAAGCAATGCCTAAGCAATGCACTTTAATTATATATATAAAAATGGAAAATAAAAAATTATAATGATAATATAAATTACTAATTTTAATGGAAATTTAATAATAATAGTGAAAAAATATTTATACTAATTTTTTTTTGTTTTTTAAATTACACCAGATCAATTAATCAAGTTATATTTTTTATTGACTTAAAAATTCTTTTAATTTTTTTTTAAAGACAGAGATTTTTGATGTATGTTTGATTTCTCTAGGTAGTGCATTAAACTGCACCAGGCCATGGTACATAAGATTGGTTTGACCTCTTGTGGTTCGGCAGAATTTTACCTGTAGATTACTTTTCCTTCGTGTTCCATATTCATGTCGTAGTGTAATGAATTACTAATCCTAAACTGTAGCTTTAAGTTTTCTTACTGGTGTTGTGTTACATAATATGATTTGCAAATATACAATTACATTTATGATTACAAATATATTTTTGAGACAGATAATTAATCAGTCTTGGTATAGATTTCGAGAGATCGATTTAAAATTTAAGAATAAAATAAAATACCAAAATAAAATATATTAAAGTTAAGTTCAAATAAATAAACTATAATCTAAATCAATAATTATAAATTAAAATTATATATACTTAATAAAATAAAATAAAATAATTTGTGCAGATTTATAATTTAATTACCACGGTACTTTCACACTGTTTCACAACACGAAAATTGGTGGCAGCGGAGGGATTGCTCTAAGCAGCAATATCTACAGTGTGAAAATTCCGCTAATTAACCTCGTGAAGATATAGACAGTTATTCAAGTGAAAAAATATATAAAAGCACATGTGTTTGGAAATATAAAGTGAATGATATAAATCTAATACAAATTCATAAAGACAATTAATAAATAACTTAATAATAATGATAGTTAAAACGTATCGAATAATCAATTGATTAGTTATCAATAATTAAAAGTTTTCCTTCACGTTAAAAAAAAAGCACATCCTGTAATTCCGAATTCATCATACAAATCTTATCATCAAACGTTGTTGGATCTTAAATACAAGTGAATCGATGGTATTACCATTGCACCAGCATATTAAATTGATCATCCATAAGAAAAGGGTTATAATTAAACCAGTGAAGACATATGTACATTGCATACATTACTTAACCTCATGTACATTAAATAACCTCGTGTTGCAGTACCAACAGATTCCAGTTTCCAGAAGATTATGTTACACCACATGCAGATACCTATACATTAAACAACGGAATCCAATCGTGGAATACGGTTTTTTTTTCATTCAATGGACAACATCGTGACGTCATTTTATCAATTACTCTTTTTATTTCTATCAACAATATTGTAAAGGTTTGTTAAACTTTTTTCTTTATTTTCAACTTTATCATTAAATTAAATTTCTCGGTTTTAATTATTTTACGGTTTTCAATACATATTGTTTATTGTTCATTAATATTGTGATTACTGTGAACGCATCTTAATAATTTAAAATATTTACATTCATTTAATTATGCTACTGTTATCGCATCATTCTTCTGCCAGTTGTTTTCTAAATAATTTTCAAATTAAATTTCAATGTCAACCGAAAGCTTAAATAGCTTAAAGAATCATTCACATTATATTACTTTGCGAAGTCGAAACATAAAGAAAATTCAAAGACGGTCAAAATCTCTTGTCAATTTCAACACCATCCATTATTCCGACGAGGACGATATTAAATCAACCGACTTAACTCAAGTAGATAGATATATAAAACTATCATCGCTTAGAACCATGTCAACTTTAAACTTCGAACTTGCTCTAAAACTTATCCCTGAATTTGATGGTAGCACAGAACGTTTACATAAATTTTTGTTATGCTGTGATATGGTATATAATGACTTATTACACACAGAACATGACAAATTTCTTTACTTAATTAAAACCAAACTGTCAAATAAAGCGTACGATATCGTGAAATATACTGACTATGCTACATGGAAAGAACTTAAAGAGGAGTTAAAAAATAAATTTCAATGTTCCAAATCCATAGAACAACTACAAATTGAACTCATTAACATCAGGCAACAATCAAAAGAAAATGTTACCACATACGCAAGTAGAGTCGAGAAACTACTTTCTGAATTGAATGAAGTATGCATAGCTAGTGAAGGCACTGCTTCGTCAAAATCAATTATAAATCTTAATTCAAAGACAGCTCTTAAAGCTTTTCAAGAAGGTCTCGTTGATCCAATCAAACTTATTATCAAGGCTTGCCGGTTTACTACACTTCAGGATTCAGTGAATAAGGCGTGCGAAGAAGAACTAACTTTAAGCACACGCAATACTTACGTCAATGAGTCAACCAACAAGGTATCAATAAAGTGTCAAATATGTAAACGAAATGGTCATTCGGCTGAAAAATGTTATAATCGATATCCAGGCCTGAACAATCAAAACAGTAATAGAACTTTACCGAATCAAATGACATTCAATAGATACGCTGAAATAAGACGGTCAAAACCTGAAATCGCGGTAGTTCAGAAAACGTTAATATGCGCTTACTGCAAAGCACCCGGTCATCATATCAGTGTTTGCAGAAAACGACAATTTGCTAATTCAAACAAACAAAGAGATGCCTCCAAGCAGGAAATTCCTTCTTCTGCGGGAAATGGTTTGGGATCCGTTCCACTAACTTCATCGAGCACTCCAGTTCGGATTCAGGATTTACCGTAGAGTGTTCCTCAATTAAAACAAATAACAATTTACCAAATAAATCTAATACCCTATATGAGTCAACAAGCTTTAATCGAAATTCATTCAATCATAAATCTAATTCAGAATTCATTCCTAATTCTTACAATTCTGATATCAAGCTCTTCTCAATTAATCTTACGACTCAAGACCAAAATAAAAAATACGTTGAATTAAAGCTTGACGTGTTAACCCCGTCATCATTTTTCTTTCTAGTAGACACTGGGGCTGACATTAGTGTCATAAAACGAAATTTCTTGAATGACGACACACTTTGCTATCCAAACAGGAAATGCAAATTAAAAGGTATTACGAATCATTTAATAGAAACATTAGCCAGTTGTGAAGCTAATATAATTCTATCAGAATCTCAATCTATAAATCATACATTCCAAATTGTTTCCAGTTCGTTTCCCATTTCTTGTGCTGGTATTATAGGAAAAGATTTTTTGTCTAAATACAAGTGTAAGATAGACTTTTCTCATTATAATATTGAATTTCTATTTAATGATGTTACAGTTCAACTAAAACTAACATCTAATTCCTCAGTTTTTCTTCCTGCTCGTACAGAAAAAAACACTTCAATTCATTTGGATATTCCGAACGAGATTGACTATGTATGCGAAGCATGTCAGATTGTATCTGGTGTATACATAGCTAACTCTATTATCAAATCTCAAAACAACTTCGTTACTATAAGCCTCGTAAATACAAACGACTATGAAGTGGAAATTGAAAATCTTAATTTGCTTCTAGAAAAACTAGATGAATTTGAAGTATTCAAGTTAAATTCTTGGTCAAATGTTCTAAGCAATCGTTTACAAACTATAGAATCTTTACTCAAAATCGACCATCTTAATCAAGAAGAACGCAATTCAATTATTAATCTATGTCGAAAGTACAATGAAATCTTCTTTGTTCCTGGTGATAAGCTTACTGCAACAGACATCACAGTACATAAAATAAAAACTAAAGAGGACGTTGAACCAATATATGTAAAACAATATCGTCTCCCAGAATCTTCAAAAACTGAAATAAACAAGCAAATATCGGAAATGTTGCAAGACGACATAATTGAACATAGTAAAAGTCCATGGAATTTTCCATTAATTATAGTTCCTAAAAAATGTAATGACAATGTTGAAAAGAAATGGAGAATCGTAGTAGATTTTCGGAAGCTTAACGATGTAACGATAAACGACGTATTTCCTCTACCAAACATCACAGACATTCTGGATCATCTTGGCAAATCTAAATATTTTTCCACTCTAGACCTTGCAAAGGGTTATCATCAGATTCTACTAGATCCTAAAGACAAGGAGAAGACAGCTTTTAATACACACCTAGGACATTTTCAGTTTAAGAGAATGCCTTTCGGTTTAAAAAGTGCACCTGCTACGTTCCAACGTCTTATGAATACTATCCTAAGTGGTTTAAACGGAATTAAGTGTCTGGTTTATTTAGATGACGTTATAGTGACTGGTTATAATCTAGATGATCATAAAAATAAACTAGAATCGGTTTTTAACTGTTTAAAAACTAATAATTTAAAAGTTAATCTTGAGAAATGCCAATTCTTATCTAAAGAAATCATATATCTAGGTCATACTGTCACTGAAGAAGGAATCAGACCAGATCAAAAGAAAACGGAACCAGTACTTAAATATCCTCAACCAACTAATCAAAAGGGAGTGAAGTCGTTCCTTGGTTTAGTAGGTTATTACCGCCGATTTATTGAAAGATTTTCAGAAATATCAAAACCACTCACAAGCTTACTAAAAAAAGGTCAACCGTTTATTTGGAATGCTTTTTGTGACGAATCTTTCACCAAACTGAAAAATTGCTTGCTAAGTCATCCGATTCTACAGCATCCAGATTTTTCCTTACCTTTTACTATAACAACCGACGCGAGTGATATTGCAATCGGCGCGGTTCTCTCCCAAAACATAAACGATTTTGATTTACCAATTGGATTTGCTAGTCGAGTGCTAAATAAAGCAGAACTTAACTATCCTACGATAGAGAAGGAATTATTGTCGATAGTATGGGCTTGCGAACATTTTCGTCCATATGTATATGGTCGTCATTTTTCTGTAATTACAGACCATAAACCATTAATTTGGTTGTGTAATTTGAAAAATCCTTCTTCTCGGTTAATGAGGTGGCGCATTAGATTGGAAGATTTTGACTATAAGGTTTATCATAAACCTGGAAATCTCAATCAAAATGCAGATGCTTTAAGCAGAATAGCGATTGGAACTGATCAATCTCCGAAACTTTTTGAAATTGATAATGATATTAAAGTCATAATTCGATCGAAATCCAAACAACAATCTACAATTATACCAAAACCTGAAAATTTTCAAAAAGTTAACACTTCTGAAGTAGGTCTACCAAACTCGAAAATAATACATCTTACGGACGATTCTCAAATTGATAAGGTTATTGAAGAATTCCATTCCAAACCATTGGGTGGACATCAGGGTGTATTCCGAACAGCCCAGCGAATCAAACGATATTATACTTTTAACAATTTATACTCACGTATCAGAAAAGTTATTAAATCCTGCGAATTGTGTCAAAAAAACAAATGTTGTAAATTCAATAAGATTCCAATGCAAATAACAACAACATCTTCGCAGGCTTTCGAAAAGTTATTTTTAGATATAGTTGGTCCTCTTCCTGTATCATACCAAGAAAACAAATATATACTTACTGTCCAAGACGACCTTACAAAATTTTCTCTAGCTTTTCCCATACCGAACCAGAATCCTGATACCGTAGCCCGAGTGTTTGTCGAAAAAATAATTTGTGTTTTTGGAACGCCTCAGCAAATATTATCTGATCAAGGAGCCAATTTTATGAGTGACCTCTTTACAAACGTATGTAGACTTCTCAAAATAAAAAAAATTAATACTACAGCCTATCATCCACAAACAAATGGAGCGTTAGAACGATCACATAGAACCTGGACAGAATACTAAAGACATTATACACAATCAGACCCACTCAATTGGGATATTTGGCTTCCTTATGCTATTTTTACCTATAATTCAACTCCACACAGCGCCACGAAATACATGCCATTCGAATCGTTATTTGGATGGAAACCTGTGATTCCTACTGTACTACTACGAGAACCAGAAATAATATATAACTATGATGATTATATGTTAGAACTTAAAAGCAGAATGCAACAATCGTTCCTAAAAGCAAAGGAAAACCTTATTAATAAAAAACTGAAATCAAAGGAATATTACGATAACAATACACGAATAAAAAAATTTCAAGTTGGTGATCTTGTTCTGTTAAAAAACGAAGTTCGTACTACTAAATTTGCACCACTCTGGCTTGGTCCATTTGAAGTTAAACATATCGTATCACAGACCAATACAGAAATATTAATTAACAATAAAATAAAGGTAATTCACAATAATCGATTAAAACCGTTTATAAGTTAATGATCTCATTTATAGTTGGAAATATCGAAAGAAATTTAACCAAATCATGTGTATAGTTTATTAAGTTATTATGTACATAGTTATCCTTAAATTGTTATAATTATGCTTAATACTTTAATTTTTTTCTAATTTTTTTATTAGTTTATTAAGTTTATTAATCTTGAATTATTGTTATAAGATAGAATTTTTTTTTATTAAATCCTCTATATAAAATTTTCTTCGGATAATTTTAAACCATGGGGGATGATGTAATGAATTACTAATCCTAAACTGTAGCTTTAAGTTTTCTTACTGGTGTTGTGTTACATAATATGATTTGCAAATATACAATTACATTTATGATTACAAATATATTTTTGAGACAGATAATTAATCAGTCTTGGTATAGATTTCGAGAGATCGATTTAAAATTTAAGAATAAAATAAAATACCAAAATAAAATATATTAAAGTTAAGTTCAAATAAATAAACTATAATCTAAATCAATAATTATAAATTAAAATTATATATACTTAATAAAATAAAATAAAATAATTTGTGCAGATTTATAATTTAATTACCACGGTACTTTCACACTGTTTCACAACAGTAGATTTACAGGCACTAAATTAAAAGTGTGCTTGGTGAGGTTATTTTTTATTTTATAAATAAAAAGAATTAGTTCAAATCTATACATTTTATCAATTGGAATTATAGTTTTGTCATATAATTTGGCTGTCGAAAATCTGTAAGGCAGATTCTTTACATTTTTTAAAGCTCTGTTCATTAGTATTTGAAGGTCATAGAGTTTATTAGAAGTGGCAGCACCCCAAATAGGTAAAAGATATCTAATATGGCTTACAAAATGTGAATGATAAATTAGGTATTTAACCTTGACTGGGAGGAAATTTCTTGTTTTATGCAACAAAAAATTGATGTATCTCAACTTATTACGTACATGAGTGATATGCGACGACCAATTTAGCTTCGAATCAATATGTAATCCTAAATATCGAATACTATCTACTTTTGAAATCAAATAATCATTTATATGTAATATAAAGTCTTGCTGTAATTTATTTCTGGTTTCAAAAATCATAAATTTTGTTTTCGTCTTATTTAGTTTTAAATTGTTCGAAGAGGCCCAGCTATTGATATTACATAAATCATTTTGCATTTTAACCTGAAGCTCTTTATATGATTGTGCTGAAGTTATCAGAACCATATCATCAGCGTACATTATCAAATCAGATGACAAATCTAAATGAAACGCATCATTGACATACAATATGAATAACAGAGGTCCCAACAATGATCCTTGTGGAACTCCATACTTCACCTGGAGAGTTCTACTAACATTTTCAGAAATATTTACGAATTGTTCTCTTTGCGATAAGTATGAAATCAATAAATTTAGATCAGATTTTCCAATGCCAACACTTTCTAATTTATTGAGTAGCATATAATGCACTACACTGTCAAAAGCTTTAGTTATGTCTATGAATATAGCACCAACAAACAATTTTTTGTCCAAAGATTCGTGGATAACATCAACAACATAGGATGTAGCAGGTAATGTACGCGAAGCCTTACAGAATCCAAACTGCTTTGAATTAATAATGTTATTTATTTCACAAAATGATTGCATTCTGTTGTAAATTACATTTTCAAATATTTTAGAAAATGTTGAAGGAATTGAAATTGGCCGATAATTGTTTATACAAAATTTATCATGTGCTTTAAAGACAGGAATAACTTTATTTAGTTTTAGCTCAGTTGGAAATATTTTTGACTGCAGTGTTTTATTTATCAAATCAGTTAGCTTACCTGCAAATATATTTTTAAACGAACTAATAAATTTTGAGGAAATGTTATCATATCCAACTGAAGACCTTTTATTTAGATTTTCAATTATATGTATAATTTCCATCACTTCAACACTATAAAAAATGGAAGGAATATTTGATTCGAGAGGATTATTATAAGTATTTATGGAATGATCATCTACAAGAACTTCAACACAATTTGTAAAATAGTCATTAAATAAATTGCAGATTTCAGAAGTTCTACTAACGGTCAATCCATCTGGTGTTTTCAAAGTTATGGTCGTATTAGTTTGTTGTTTGCTTAATATATATCGATTTAAATTTGACCATAATTTTCGATCATCATTGTTATTTATTAAATTAGTGAAATATGATACCATTGATTTAGACAATGCTGTTCGAACTTCCAATTTCAATTCTTTAAATTTCAATTTAAAAAATGAATTACTAACGTATTTCTTATGTAAACGATCACGAGATTTAATCTTTCTCTTAATTTCATGAGACATCCATGGTTTTACAGTTTTATATTCATCATTCGGTACTACTATCCACTTGTGTTTTTTAATTATTTGATTGCATTTAGAAATGACATCAGATATTGTATCACAAGACATGATTATATTTCCAAATGATTCTTGATTAACACTATCATATTGAAAAATAGTTTTATATCGAATATTTTCTAATTGTTTCATTGATTTACCAATGTTAAGTAACAATAAACGATGATCACTAATTATTACATCAGAATATACTAGTCTCAAGGGGTTACATAATCTGTCAGTCAATATATGGTCAATGCAAGTTTTAATTGTATTGGAGATTCGTGTAGCATAGTCTAAAGATAAAGAGTTCATAATGAGATATCCATTTGAGTTTGTGTCGTTTTCATATTGTTGAACAATAGAGTCATTTCTATCAAAGACATTAATATTAAAATCTCCAAAACTATAAGAGTTATCATATTTAGAAAGTATGGATTGATGCATATCTAAAAATTCAGAAATGAGACCGGTAGTAAGCGATTATGTTTATATTTAAATCATTAATACATACGACTAAACTTTCTATGTTACTTCCAGTTTTTTTTTCTAATATGTAAGATTTATATTGATTCGAAATGTATATAATCACACCTCCAGATCTGGAAATATCCCTTGTCGCAGAATACATATTGTATCCATTAATGTTGTAATTTTGTAATTCATTATTGTATATCCATACCTCTGTTAATACTATGACATCCACAGAGCATCGGTATTTATGTACCAAATCTTTCATATCATCAAATTTCTGTTCTGTCCTTAAACTACAAATATTCATATATATAATGTTAAGAAAATTTCCATTAATTAATAAATCTGTAGTAAATATTGATCCTCCATTATAACTTTATATCAAAAAAAAAAAAAATTTAAACAATTAATAAATTTATATCAAAAATTTTAACAATTAATAAACAATTAAACTTAAACAATTTACTGTGGTATTTTGTTTATAATGTCATTTAATGTTTTGATGAAAATAGGTTTGTCATCTGTGGATATAATTTTAGCTTTAATTTCTCCATCTCGATACCAGGCAGCTACTATTTTTTTAGTTTGCTTTAATTTCAGTAGATTAGTCATAATTTGTTGATTTATCGGTGTTGAACGATCTCGAATTATAAAAGTATGATTGTCATCTTTATTTCCAAGTAAATGCACTTCTGGTTGGTTTAATAGGGCCAAATTCACGCACTTTTTCCATAACATTATCTTTATATTGTTTTAATTTAAATTTAATTACAAAAACAACATATTTTTTATTATTTTTAGATATTTTTTCATTTTTATAAGCAGTTGTTATTGTATCACGAATTGAAATACTGTATATCTCTTCTAATTTATTTACTATTTGATTTTGATTAACAGTTATGGGAGCACCAGTTATTATTATATCATTAATTATTGACAATTGCTTCAGATAGTTAATATCAGCTGATATTGTACTAATATTATCTGTATGTGCTTTAACTTGATGTTCAATATCATTAACTTGTGTTTGTAGATTGTCATACTGTTTGCCTATGTTGGTAGTAGTTTTATTTTCTTTAGCTGGGATCTTATTAGTTTTTATTTCCTTTAGCTGGGATCTATTTTCTAGCATTACATTCATAAGTTCTCGATTTGTGGGTTCATAATTATCTGAGTTCGGAGATTGTTGTTGTTTTTCATGAATTGATTGTTGTTGTAGGTTTTTATTTTGAATTGTGTTTTGTTGTAATAACATGTGATCTTGGGGTACCAAATGCTCTTTGTGTAATAATTTTTGCACATGTAATGTTTGCTCACATTGTACTAGCTCAGCTTCTGGCTTGGCGGATCTTAATGAACCTTTTCGATTTTCACCCATTTTTATAAAGATTCAATGTATAATTATATCACGTAAACGAAGATAAAGTCAAATTCAACCACTTTTCAATTTGTTTAACTGTACACAATAGATATTGCGGCTTCACAATGACACTTATAACTTAAAATCACTGTTTTGTAATTTTTTTCGATATATCGATATGTTTTATTTTTATAACATTACAACTTATATTCACTATTTGACATATATTATTAGGATTTTATTTTGAATTTATTTTCACCAATTAAATAAATTAAATTTACGCACAATAAATTGCATCAACTTCTCTATTCAGCCATCTTTTTATATTTTTGCAATCGTTTTCAAAATTTAGACTATAGAATGTGGATTTGTGTTTTCCACAACTGAAGTATATAAAAAGACACAGATACACATGCAGTGAACGCGTTACAATTCAAAAATCTCCCAAAATTCCCCCCACTGTATGCCTTGCTTGATATATACATTATGATACATAAAACAAAATATAAAAAATCATCCAGAGGAAAGGGAAATATATGAAGATCGAATTATGGGATTGGCTCGTCAAACGAAACAAAACAAAAACACACGTGTCGCATTCAATCGTTTGCAACGGAAAATTGTGTGAGAGAGATATTGAAATTAATGTATATAACTATTTACCAATACCATTACTGGCAATGTATACACGATGCAAATTGACACACACAAATACAAATATGTACATCCACCACAGTATATAAACACTAAAACCTAAATATATAATGCAAACCATAATATGTATAATACAATTTTATATTAAATATAATAAAATATAATATAATATAATAACGATACTCATCTGAGATTCCAAAAATTAAGCCACAAACACACACACACAAACGAATTTATTTTATTTTATTTAACACCGAGTGGAAAAAAACACGTCCACTCAGTGTGACGACTAACACTGAACTCCGGCATGGAGCTATGAGCGTGCAGATGTTCGTAAAAACGGACCTATAGCCGGAACGTCAAGTAAAAAGTAAAATGTCACAATGGTCCAATCAAACTGTAAGTCGGCAGGTCTTGGAAATTGATAAACACGTTAGCGAACAATTAGGAGAGATAATTGAAAAGTGTTGCTACTTTTCTATAGCATTAGAAAAGAGCACGGATATTTCTCACACTAGTCATATGTTAATTTTTATCCGGACTGTGGATGCTGATTTCAACTCTTTTGAGGAGTATTAACTCGAGTCGCTTCACGAGAACACGAAATGTGAAGACATTTTCAAAGAACTCAAAAGTACAATAACGAAAGTCACTGATTTTAAGAAATATACAGCCATTGTGAGTGAAGGTGCCAAATCTATGACCGGTCAAAATATTGGGCTCAAAGGATTAATGGAAGCCGATGGTATTAATTGTCGAATGCTACACTGTATTATTCATAAAGAAAGTTTGTGTGGGTCTACAATGGGAATGAGCAATATAATGGACACGATAGGCCAGTCCTGAACTCCAAAGTAAAGGAAGCAGAACATTTGCGTTAGTAAAATTGAATATTAATTTTCGTGGAAGAATAAAAAGTATTTTTGAGTCAAATTATCAGACTTAAGATTTGAAAACTAGAAAAATTAAGTCAAGCCTGATTTTGTTTTTAAGATTTATTTAAAATTAAATTCAATTCGGCGATTCTTTTTTTTTTTAATTCATTAGAAATTAATGTAAAGAAATCTGGTGACATTTAAATTTGAGGCAAAAGTTCTGTTCAATAGAAATAAGCGTTCAATAAACGTAAGAAAGCCGTTATCTCAAATAGTACTGCTTAAAGAAGTTTTAATTCTACATAAAGCTGAAAAGCTTCTTTTGATTGATACTCTGGTGAACGGAATCGTTAAGAATAGTCAACGTTAGATTGATTCTTCAATAAATATACTTATTAAATCGTTGCCTTTAAGAAGTTCTAACATCTCTAAAATTGATTTGTTCAAAAAGTTCTCAGCGCTATACAAAACCATTAAGTCACTTCTCAATTTTGGAAAGTCAAATCGTTTGCCATACAAAATTGAATTTAAAATATCGTAGACATGTCAAAAATCCGCAACTTAAATTAAAGATTTGACCATCAGTTCAGAATCGAGAGGGTTGTTCAAAATAACTTGAAACAGTTTAGTTATTTCTTGCTTTTACTAAAAAACAAAGCTGAGGAGTCGGACATTTTACTGCCAACTATAGTAGGAGCAAAGCTGGAATTCATTTTTTAATGATAAAATCCAAAGCACTCAAAAGTTTCGATGACATTTTAAAAAAAACTCCTGACCTCAGACAGAACTGCAAAAAACGATTTGTATTTTCATATTTCATGAAGATTGCGATAAAACCAAATTAAACCTATGAGCGTAACAATGATTTGTATCAAATTTGTCGGACTCGAATTTGTTAGTTAATTTCATAATAATAACTTATTATATTCACACCTTTATTACCTTATTTAATAAATAATTCAATAAACCGATCACTTGTCGCTCCACGAGAACATGAGAAAATCATATGTACAAAATTGAAAACAAATAATTCATTTCAATATTTCCTTAATAAGCTGTTTATTTGCAGCGTTTTCAGAGAGTAACAAGTGAGAGTAGAAACAAATCTATGTATAGATAAATCACATACACATCGATAATTAATTTTGGCAATAAGCGAAATAAGGTGAAGCTAAATTAAAATCAGCTTCCACCAGAGAGAATATTTTTTATTTTGTTGTGTTGGATATTCGTAGATATGAGATATTTGTACATATTGTTTTTATTTTGATTCTATGTATGCACTATAAAATATGAAGGTGGATGATGTGTTTAAATTAATATGAGAATATTCAAAGTAGGGCCCTGTGGTTGGGGGCAAACATATTTCGTAAATATTTCGAACGAAACATGAGATCCATAGAATACCACCACAGTATCCAGAGCTTGTCGTAGGAAGCGACAAAATCTGGTTGGATCGCTGGGCTGACGACCTGCATCCGTAAAAAACAATAACAGTTAAAAATGTCAACAAAAACAAAACAATCGGATACCGCCTTAATAACAATGACCCCCGCTTAAGAACCCGGATACGAGATTGAAGATCAGCACGTGGAACGTGCAGTCACTAAGAAAACCTGGCGCAATGGACGGCCTTATCACATGTATGAAGGAGTATCGGCTGGAACTCGTAGCGCTCCAAGAAACTCGATGGCCTAAAAGTGGAGTCCATGTGTCCCAAGGCTATACGTTGCTACACAGTGGAGATGACCTCGGAAATCTTGGAGTTGGCTTTCTCATTGGGCCGCAGGTAAAAAAGACTGTCTTGGACTTCCAGGCAGTCGATAATCGAATGTTTAAGCTTCGCTTGCACATGAAATTAGCCAACCTGTCAATTGTTTGTGTACATGCGCCCACTGATGTAAGCCAACCCCAAGATAAAGACTCATTTTACAATAATTTGGATTATCTGATGTGCTCTATACCTGAGCACGATGTCAGATTGGTGATTGGTGACTTTAATGCTAGAGCTGGCAGAAATCAGACCGACTTATGTAATAACAAAGGTCCGTACTCCCGACACGAAACTGCGACCCAAAATGGGAAAAGAATGATGTACTTTGCGATCGCTCATGATCTCAAAGTGGCAAGTACATTCGTTCCTCATTAAAACATCCACTTAGAAACATGGACACATCCACGTAAAACATCCCGAAGCCAAATTGACCATGTGTTGATTTCAAAAGACCGGGCTCGGGTTGTTCAAGACGTGAGATCGTATCGGTCGCCAACAAAATTCATAGGCAGTGACCTTTTTATGGTTGCTGCAAAGCTACGATGGTAATTTTCGTACAAGTCAAGGAGGACAGGAGAATATAAAACGCGATTCTCCTGTGAAGGTCTGATCAATGAAGAAACGCAACAAAAATATCAAGATCTTGTCAGTAATAGCATTTTACGATCCAATTACCAATCTGATGATGTGAACAGTGTCTGGGAAGTATTGAAAACCTCGGTTGTCGATACTGCCCATCACATTCTCGGTATAGTGAAAACTAAGCCCAAAAATGATTGGTTTGATGAGGAGTGTCGTCTTGCTGTTGAGCAATGCAATATAGCCCACAATGAAGCGGAGACTCGGTTTTCAATTGCAAAAAAACAAAGCAGGTCTTGCTAGGAGGACAGCTAAACACATTTGTAGACAGAAGAAGCGCGAATGGTGGAAGGCTCAGGTCTTAAGAGTACAACAACTCAGCAATGAGCACAATTCGCGTGGTTTCTTTAAAGGAATCACCGAATTGCACCATACCTTAAGATCTCGGTCAACTGCCATTCGGGACCAGGATGGAAACCTCTGAGTTAACGTCGATGCATTAGTCGATAAATGGCGTGAACATTTTTGTGACTTACTCAATGTTCCACATGTATCACAAGCTGTATTTGAATATCCTCAAATACAGACCGCAGAGATGTTCATTGAGGATCCATCCTATGAGGAATTCACAATGGCCATGCAGAAATTAAAGAAAAATCGTTCACCAGGGGTTGATTGCATTAATTCAGAGCTCTTGATATTCGGAGGGCTAACTTTGTGGAACTGTCTTTTCGACTTTGTTCGATTGGTATGGCGAAATCAAGTTATGCCTGACGAATGGAAAGTGGCCGTGTTATGCCCAATATTCAAAAAGGGTGATCACTTGAAATGCGAGAACTATCGCGGTATAGCTCTCCTTTGCACAGCATATAAGTTACTGTCATACATTATCTTGGGAAGAATAACTCCGTTAGCGGAGGAAATTGTCGGTGACTACCAATTAGGATTCCGTCCAAATCGGTCAGTCACTGATCAAGTTTTTTCGCTGCGGATGATTCTTTCCAAGTACTATGAAACATCTCGCGATGTACACCAGGTATTCCTAGATTTCAAGCAATCCTATGACTCGATCAATCGAGAGAGGCTATGGTATGCGCTTGAATATTTAGGAATACCAAACAAATATGTACATCTGTGTAAAATGACAGTAACGCAGTCACAATGCTGTGTCAAAGTTGAGAACAGGCTATCGAGAATTTTTGCTATTACTTCTGGTGTTCGACAAGGAGATCCGCTGTCCCCGATACTTTTTAATCTCATGTTGGAATACATCCTTCGTAAAAGTGCAACACCTCAGGACAATATCTTATTCCGACAATCCAATCAACTTCTTGCGTATGCAGATGATATCTGTGTGATTGGATTAAATGGCAACGGAGTGAAAGAGATGCTTGATCCACTGGAACAGATTTCAGCTTCCGTTGGTCTCAAAATCAATGAGCCCAAAACCAAATATCTGATCTCTGGTTTTCGAGACCAAGACGCAAGTGATTTTAGTAGTGGTAACCACACGTTTGAAGGAGTGATGAGATTCAAGTATCTTGGATCTCTCATTACTTAGTATAGTGTGGGAGAGGATATCAAGGTTCATCTCGCCGCTGGCAATCGGGCTTTGTATCCTCTACGTCCACTGCTGAAATCAAAATATCTTGAAAATACGGATAAACTGAAACTGTACAGAGTGTTGATCAAACCCGTTGTCATGTATGGATGTGAGAGTTGGACCTTGACGGATGAGTACGAAAGATGGCTTCTAACATTCGAGAGAAGAATCATGCGTGTGATATTTGGCCCAAAACGCGACGTTGATGGCACATACCGAGTTATATTCAATCACGAGATCAGGAATTTAATGCAAATTCCTGATATCGTGCATGAAATCAAAGGACAGCGAATACGCTGGCTCGGTCACGTTCTGCGTGCTGATCCGAAACGAATGATACAGCGATCTTTGAAGGGATAACCGCCTTTCGGTAGGCGAAGAGGTCGCTGTCGGCGACGATGGCTCCACGGCGTAGAGAGCGATCTGGAATCTTCCAACTGCTTGCAACAGTATGAAGAGCTGGCTCGTAATCGAAACCGATGGAGTCAGATTGTTGACACGGTTCGGTCCAATAATGGCCTGTTAAAACAGGAAAAAAAAATTGAAAGTAGGAAAGAAAAATACAAAATATTTATAAAGTTGGTTTCATTAAACGAGATATCTATATGTGCAGACCTGTAAGACATAAAATATCATTCTGAAAAAACAAAATTTAATCGATAAAATAAATAAAATTAGGAATTTTATTTAAACAATAGAGATTATTGAAAGGGATGCAGTGCTTCCCTAGCTTCTATGGACGCTTCGCCCCTGATGGACACAGTTGCGAAAATAACCAAGGTGGCAATCGTGCTCTTATCCACCGAAAATTTAAAATATTTTTAGAAGAGCTAGATGCCCAATATGGTGATCTATTACTACACAGCAACGTTCGATGGTTGAGTTCTGGTAAATGTTTAAATCGATTTTTCCAACTCAGAAAGGAAATTCATTTCTTCTTAACAGAACAAGGCGAATCAGTTTTGTCCAGAGAACTCATTTCAATTCCGTTTCTTATGTCGCTTGCATTTTTAACTGATATTACTCAATATTTAAATATATTAAATAAGTCCTTGCAAGGGAAAAATGAAAATATCAACGATCTTTAAAGTCACGTAACTGGATTCAGAAACAACCTGCGTTTATTAAAATCTAATTTGAAAAACAATAACTAATCACATTTTGAGGCATGTCAAGAATTATTTGATGAGATGAAAGTACTTAAAGAAAATTTAAATTTCCAAAATTTTGTTTGAATGTTAGATATCTTGATTGAACATTTTACGAAACGATTTTCAGATTTTGATTCGTTAAAAGTCAGCTTAGCGATGTTTAACAATCCAATGTCTATAAATGTCGAAGACACAGATATCCAGTTTCACATGGAATTGTGTGAATTACAAGCTGACCAATTTTTTTTATTTAGAAAAGAAAGTGGAATTGAGTTCTTTAAGTTGTTACCGAAAGACAAATATCCAAATGTTCGTAATTTTTGACTGCAAACAATATCTTTGTTTGGAAGCACCTATATATGTGAAAAGGGATTTTCTGATATGAAATACATTAAATCGAAATATCGGAATTCAATCAATGATAGTAAACTAGAAGAAATAATACGAATTTCAACAACAAACATCGAAATAGTTGTCATCGAAAACATCATTATCAGAACAGTGGCATTTGCAGTTATCACATCGAATCTTTTTATATTTTAAGTACATATAATTTTACGAATAAATTATGAATATATACTGAATTTTTGTGTATTATTATATGTATAATTATAATAAATATTATTATATGAAGAAAAGTTATTATCTAGTTATCTCATTAAATAACGTATATGTTGGCCCGGCTTAGTCTTTAAAAATTATTATTCGGCTCGCGATCAATGAAAAGTTGGACAGCGCTGTTCTAAACGATTCCTAAGATCTATATTTTCAAATTTTTATTTAATAAACGCAACAATCCAACAAAATTGTAGGCGATATATCGTCGGCGAAAACTAGACCGTGTTTAAGGAAAAAACATACATATTTGTGTATCGGAAAACAATGTACCAACGATACGAATTATTTTTTTAGGAAAGAAATACGATTTTTGTTTTGTGTTGCAGCTGATTACAGAAATAATATTTGTTTATTTAGAACGATAGGTTAGGTTAGGTTAGGTTGTTGTGGCTGCTATCGCACACTTAGACTGGCGATCGGTCCGTTGTGATACCACTCTATGTACGGCTATAGCGCATCTGCGCATTGCATAGCTCCATGTCACCCTATAGTACTGACATAGAAGATGGGTCGGCCCATGAACACTGAAAGCATGCAGCGGCTAATTACTGAAATTGGTGTTATTAACATAATTTACATTTACATTTTCACAACCTGAAAGTTCACCGAGAGTGGTACTATCATTTACCTTATTCACATCTAATAATCGTATTTATTTATGAAATTTTGTGGTTTTGATGAATTTTGAGTTGTCGAGCAAGTTTGAAGTGCAGTTCTTTTGAAAATTTGACTGAATTTTGTACTCAAAACAGTAGCACAATTTTAGTTCTTAAAAATGGCACTAATAATAAAAATTGGCGCTTCAAGCAAAAGATCCACTTTACTAAAATTTATTCAAAGTGAATTCTAAACCAAAAACTCTCTCTTAAACAATTATTCGAAAATCACAATCGCAAATCAATATTACAGTATAAATTTATCTAGGGCACAATATTATTATTTATTTTTGAACTAATAAAAATACAAAAAAAATGGTGTTTAAATAATAATTTAAACACCACATGAGATATTGTATTTTGATCGGTCAATTTAGTTATATGATTTTATCTCAGCTACTTAAATTATTTGTTATACGCACAATGCTGTAAAGAATCTACAGTTAATTTGTTAGTTATTATAATTCGTTTAACTAGTCGGACCACTATATAAGACATGTTGTATAATAAGCACATTCAAAAGATATTAAAGGTAAATATCAGGCATAGTGCTGATAAAATGTATGGAAAACGAATTACATATTAAAATTACACAAAAATTTATAATTTCGATAGCTTAAACCATTTAAACTAGCTTAAACCTTAAAATATAATAATATTTCAGATAAAGTAAATGTTAGAAATCATCATTTAATAACTTTTCAAACGTTATTTTGAAAACTGATCAGAATTGCAAGCATGTTCGAGTAAAAAAGTAAGGATTGCTTTCGAAAGCTAAGACGCACCCTAATGAACACAACTGATACCCATATAAACCAATTTAAGTTTGTAGAATGGAATGGTAATTCAGAAATGAATAAAGTATCTCCGATGGTGATCCACTGTAAACGTGAAAAGCCCCAGAAACTATGTTTTTTTTTATTGATTGCTTTAAATTATTTTTGTGTATGAATTTGTCATGTGACAAATGACCAAATCAAACAAACAAAAATTTTTTGTTTTATTTAAAATGTGTCAAAGCGTGGCGAAACATCAGATATCGAGTGGTAATACCTGAAATCTTAAAATAACCAAACCATATAACCATTTAACTATTTTCATTATCTGTAGTTATAATAAACTAAAATATTCGGTGTGGTACGCAATTTTTTATCAATTGTCGACATTGTCTATGATTTGTCGTCGACACAACTTTTTAATTGTCGACATACATTGTTGACACGAGTAGACAATGAATTTTTTACGTCATGTAGACAATACGGCACCACACTGCTGGTGACACAGGATAACACCTCTGTTACACAGGCTTTGCATCTTCTTAATCAATAATCTGAAATAACAGAGTTGTTTTCCTCATTCCTTGTGATGCAGACGATGGAAATTTCTAAATTACTTCTTCCGTTTTTGTTCATAATTCAATTGATGTACTGGAGAAACAATATTCTCCAAATCACTTGTATCATCTGTTGCAACTTCAGTTACAACAGACAGTGAAATTTTGATAGAAGATCTTTTTGGCTGAGATCGAGCTGAGGAGCCTGAAGAACATGAAATTTTTATATATAAAACATGCACGAAGTCCATGACTAAAAACAATTCTTGTTTCAAATTTGGTGCTAGATCTTTATTTCACATGAAACCTTATAACCGGTTAAACGTGATAACATACAGCTAGATACAACCAATGAGACATATACAATTTACATATACCTCAAGCTGTGGCATTAATAAATCAATCACCCTGTATATATACTCCTCGAATTTAAATAAGAGTACTTAACAGAGTTACATATATACGGAGAAAAGTTTCTCGTCTATATGATGTTTAAATTTCCCAACACCTTGAATGAAAATAAATTTTCTTTCTATTACTTTTAAGAAAAGATTTTTAGTCTGTGAAACCAACACATAGATAAATAAATATGATACAAATCAGTTTTGTTGCTTGAAAAAGGCGTGGTGGAAATTGTGTTAAAGCTTATCAAAAAAAGCTTTAATTTATATAAATAAAAAAAAAAAATATATATATATATATATATATATATATATATATATATAATATATATATATAAATATATATATATATATATATATATATATATATATATATATATATATATATATATATATATATATATATATATATACGAGTATATATATATATATATATATATATATATATATATATATATATATATATATATATATATATATATATATATATATATATATATATATATATATATATATATATATATATATATATATATATATATATATATATATATATATATATATATATATATATATATATATATATACGAGTATATATATGTAAAGCTCCGCCTTTCTTAACTGGAAAACAAAACATTATGAAAGCACAGAAAATATATAAAAAAGAAAAACAATTTTCTTGAAATTTGGTATTTCTTTTGCATTTTGAGTTTCGATTTATTGTATTTTCATAACTTGAAAAGACCGAATGTGTTTTATTTACTTAAGGTTTTCACGATTTTTATTTTTATTACTATGTTTTAGTATATATTCATAGGAAAATTGTTGGTGATAATTTTGTAAGAAGTGTTAGAATAGTTTATAGTGTTGGAATTGTCGGCGATATGTGTTTTTATTTTAAAGTGTCAGTGCACAGTGGAATTTTCGTATTCTGTAATTTTGTGGATTGTTTGTGCTCCCAATATCGTTTGGTAAAGTCAGCTGATAATACTGTCTTTGATGAAAATTTGTGACCACATTGAAACACATTTTGTGCATTTTGTACGGTACTCTTATTCTGAATAAAGTTCTTATTTTTAAAGTGGAAAACTAAGTGATAAACCAACATATTCTCTAGGAGAACGACTTTCGCTTAACATTTTCTAGCTTCAAATTTTTCAAAACGAATAATCTAACTAGCTACTGTCTGCACGTGCTTTATGGTATAACCCGACCGTAACAACTGTCTTTTCGATCTTAAACAGAACCTCTGACGGATGAAATTATCTATGACCACCAAGGGGCATTCTATACAAATCGGTCGATCACTTATCTAATTTTGCGCTAAGGTAGGTATTCCTTGATTTAAAACAATCTTACGATTCGATCAGCCAAGAGAGCTTAGGGTATGCGCTTGAATATTTAGCACTTACAAATAAATACTTGCACCTGTGTAAAATTACTGTAACGCAGTCACAATGCTGTTTCAAAATTAAGAACAATCGGGAACTTTTGCAATAACACATTTTATTCCGACGATTGAATCAACTTATTAATTGCTCATTTTGGAACAAAAGTGATAACCACTTGTTTAAGGAATGATTTTCAATAAATCTCGAATCTATCATTACTCATAATAATAGTTTGGCTTAGGCAATCGGGTTTTAATTTCCTACATCCACTTCCCGATAAGCAAAAAGTAGTAAGAGCATTGATCAAACTTGTTGTCTTATATATATATATATATATATATATATATATATATATATATATATATATATATATATATATATATATATATATATATATATATATATATATATATATATATATATATATATATATATATCTGAGAGTTGGACGTTGACGGATGAGTACAAGAGATTGTTTCTACTATTTAATAAAATAATCATTCGAGTTCTGGTTAGTAATTAAATCCGGGATTGGACTAGCTTGGTTACGTTCTGTATGGTGATGTGGAACAAATGATGAAAAGATCTTTATAGGGATAACAGCCTTACAAAGCGATCGTTATTGATGACAATAGCTCCACGGCGTAGAGCGCGATCTTCTGATTGTTTACATTACTATGCATTGCTGACTCGTTATCAAATCTGATGGAGTCAGATTGTTGCCACAGTACGGCCTGTTAATTATTATTCGTTTGCTTATTTTGGCTACGTAATGCTTAAGTATAAAGCAAACAAACTAAAATCAACAAGCCAGAATTAAAATTGTTGGCAGATGATTATGTCTCCAGCGTTGCATTATTTAGGTTATGGATCGTTAAAAATGGTTTGATCGTAAAGCACGATGTTCTAAATTATAAGAATAAACCGATATTGTGACGACTGATCGTATCCAAGACCCCGTCTCATATCTAAAAATTCGTTGAACAGACTAATATATTGCCATTTTCTTATTTGATATCCTGTTTCTTCGTATCTGGGGTTTACCCCTGTCGTATTAAGTTGACGGCATACCCCAATCTTCCTGAATGTACATATCATCACTACTCCAATTTTATTCTTGGTAGCCGAGTTGTTGCGTGGTAGTCATGATATAAGCTTCTTCAGTTTAGTTTCAGTTTTATTTTTTACTGATAGCTTCACCTCTATAGAGATTGAGTTGGAGCGTTTCATTGAAGATGCATATTGTTAACAATCTGATTGTGTTAAATTCCCTCCTAGATGTCTTTCAGTGTTTTGCAGCTGCTGACTTGATTTGAATATTTGCTATTACCATATGCTGATCGCTGTGTACGTCACTCATTGTTCTGATATCTTGTAGTGATGCGAGGAATATTTTGTTGACCATTACGTGGTCTATCTGATATTTACTTCTGCCATTAGGTGATGTGCATATGTTTTTATGTACATTTTTGTGTGATAACCTATTTCCGCCTTTGATAAACTGATTTGTGATCGAGAAGTGTACGAGTCTTTCTCCGTTGTTTTTTTGGAAATGTCAGATTGGTATTGTCTGTCTCAATTTTGGCATTCAGATTCCTTTATACGGTTTTAGCATCGTTCTTGTGCATTTCTGATATTGTGGCTTGTAATTGATTGTGGAATTAATTTTTGTTGGTTCATCTGCATCTTCGGTTGGGGAATAACACTGAATGATGGTTGTGTTTCCTATTTTTGAATGAAATCTTGCCACTATTATTCTGGTATTAATGCTTTCTATTCTAATAACGCCTCTTATAATATACTTATATCTTATAGTGGAATCGAAGAAAAAATGGATATTAGGATCAGAGCAAACTGCATTCCATTAACCACACGTGATCAAGTTTCTTTTATTACTCAAGTTAATTTTAAAACCTATCAAAATGCAATTAGAAGTATCACTACTATCAATTTTCTATAATATATAAATTATTTATAATAAACTGAACTCAAGTTGTTTCATGTCTTAATGAAAAGTCTTCAGCCAAAAATTAATTTTCCCATGTCGAAAACCAATCCATAAAAATAAATTTCCATAAAAAAAATTCCCCAATTAAATGCAACAATGATATATACGAGTACAAAAGATAAATACAAAAGAAATTGTGAAGAAAGTTTAAGATTTTTTCTTTCGTTTTGTATAAAAATGAAGACAAAACAGTTTTATTGTGGATTAGTTTGTTTGTTTTTGTTCTCATTTTACTGTGTGTAATTCAAAATGAATAATGATTGAATTCGAGGATAATTTAAGTGGAGATTATCATCCAACAAAACAGAGACGCACACAGAAGGGGATAAAAAAAAACAAAATGATTTTCCATTTCAAAAATATAAAGAAAATACCACTTCGTTCAATTTTTTCCGATATCAAAAATTAAACGATTACTAAATATCTTATTGCGGATTTTCTGTTCAAATTTATATACGTATTTTAGAATAAAATCGATTTTCTTTTTGTAGTCGGGTAAATTTGATTACCTTCAGTTCAGAATAGTCTCCCCAAATTTACAAACGTCTATAACCGCGATTTTAACTATACGAATAGACGCACAATGCAAACTTCTTGAATGGTATCGTTCGGGGTAGGTTTTAAAACTCCTTAAATCAGTCAGCAATTTTCCACGAGTATTTTTGCAGTATATATATATATATATATATATATATATATATATATATATATATATATATATATATATATGTATATATATACATATATATATACATATATATATATATATATATATATATATATATATATATATATATATATATATATATATATATATATATATATATATATATATATATATATATATATATATATAGTTATATATGGGTTTTCGGTTGTGACACGAAGGGTTTTATTGATATATAACAATATTTATTTATGTAGGTTACAGTGATAATATTTTATTTCAAACTTGATATTAAATTAACAAAATACAATTAAGGTGCGCGAACGCGGTTTAAGTCAAAAGAACAAGTTATTTAGTAAAAGAATAGTATTTATACTAGTTCGAATTACAACTAACGTTTTCTGCTTGGCTAATTATTTAATTTGTTAATTATGCATTTTATTTTCAATTTGTAATTGGAATCGTTTCAACATTTCCTAATTTTAAATATTTTATTAATTTTTGATTTGCTAATTATGCATTTTATTTTGAATTTGTAATTGGGGTCGTTGGAACGTTTCCCGTCGATGCACTTCTTTGTAGTTGTTGTTGGTTGTTGCTTGTGTGTGGTGTAATGACACATAACTATATATATATATATATATATATATATATATATATATATATATATATATATATATATATATATATATATATATATATATATATATGTATATTTATATTTATATATATATATATATATATATATATATATATATATATATATATATATATATATATATATATATAAACAACACGTTGTTCGACCAATCATGATTTGCGTAAACTGATAGAGAAGATTCCAGGACTTTAGTTAATGCTGGGTGACAAATACTTTACAATGGGCGACGAGGCAGTTATACAAAGCGCCGATACGATTGAAGTGGAGCGTTGATACTATATAGGAGGAACAAATATATATGAGTGCATCAAAGTGGCAAAACAAAAAGGAACTCCACTCGAAGTGTGAAGAATTTTAGCGTTGTCACAATATCCTTTAAGGTGCCAAAACTGAGAAAAATACTAGAGTGCCGTTTTATCAAATGTAATTACAGTCCTGACAGTCCTGAGATGGAGTGTCCAAAATAAAACGTAGATATTTCTAAAAAAAAAAATGTTTAATAGACGAAATAAGGTGTTTCGAGACTAGAGCTGTATACTTTCGCATCAATCGCGGAAAGGTGCAATATTCAACAAACAATACAACAACCAATCTTTTAATACCAGAGCAGAATATGGACGAAATAAGTTTAAAAGTAACCTCTAATAGATATTTGAAACACTCAGATTCTCATCATCAACAGTAACTCAGAACGAGAACGTTAGAAAAAGAGTAGGCTCTCAGACTTTCAACTCACACATCAACAAAATTCAGAAAAAGATCTTACTAGGCAATAATACACATTACAATCTTCTCAACATATTCCTTCGTCATAAGACATCAACCTAATTTCACCCAATAATCTAGTATCCATTCTCAATAATCTAGCATCCACCCCATGAAACGGCTTGGAGGCCTTAACGCACACAGCAATGCCCCGCAAGTGACCACAAAGGGGAAGATAGTCAAAGAATTTATCAATTTTTGCTACTGTGCATCAAATACGGCTCTCCTACCTGTATCGTTATACGGCAATCCATTTATTCACATCTCCACCGGCAGACGACAGAGATGGAACGGAGTTTCTTTTACAATCTGGCATACTTAACTGATATTCAATTCGATTACGAAATTGACCAAAAAAGGAACCTTAAATTAAACCGTTTTAAAAGATTCTTGTCCACGGAAAATCAAATCGATTTTAAAAGGATTATAAAAACTAGAATTTTGCAATGAAACAGGGTTGTCCTTTGCACTCATGTGTAAGCTTCCCTTGCAAATGAGATTAGCCAACCTATCAATTGTATATGTACAAGCGCCCACTGATTTAAGCCAACCCCCAGATAAAGACTCATTTTACCATAATTTGGATAATCTGAAGGAATTCATACCAGAGCACGATGTCAAATTGGTGATTGGTGACTTTAATGCTAGAGCTGGCAGATATCACACCGCCTTATATGTAATAATATAGGTCTGTACTCCCGACACGAAAGAATTATGTACTTTGCGATCGCTCATGATCTAAAAGTGGCAAGTACATTCTATCCTCATAAATACATCCATTTGGAAATTCACGTAAAACATCCCGAAGCCAAATTAACCATGTGTTGATTTCAAAAGTGCGGGTTCGAGTTCCAAGACGTGAGATCTTATCGTCCGTCAACAAAATTCGTAGGCAATGACCATTATCTGGACCATTATCTTGCAACAGTATGAAGGGCTAGCTCCGGATCGAAACCGATGGAGTCAGATTGTTGACACAGAACGGGTCAACAATGACCTGTAAAAACCGCAAAAAATACATTACAAACTGTCATTATCGAACAATGAAAACTAGATAAAAAAATAGAATGTAGCGCACAAATACAAAATGATATTTCAATTTACCAAAGGCGACATTGCCCCAATGGATGATCTCTTAAAAGTAAAGAGAGAGTTCAAAAATAGTCAATCGAGAGAAGTGGTTGAGAGAGAAAAACGTTTTAATCCAACCAGGGACCATGCAATATCCCAAATGGGGACTCTTTCCCTAATAATCGCTGTATAATTCGGTCCAGATCAGCACGCAGACGTAACAAACCGCGTTTTCGTTTTGCTTTAAATTCCTGATCTCGCAATTGACTAAAACTCGGTATGTGTAACAAAAACCTAGGATCAATCACTTTTTGGTGATCGCTGATTACATTCAATAAATGCAACCTATTATGTTATGGGCCATATATCACACGCATGATTCTTCTCTCGAATGTTGGAAGCCATCTTTCGTACTCATCCGTCAAGGCCCAACTCTCACATCCATACATGACAACGGATTTGATCAACACTCTGTACAGTTTCAGCTTATCCGCATTTGCAAAGTGTTTTGATTTCAGCAGTGGACGTAGAGGATACAAAGCCCGATTGCCAGCTGCAAGATGAACCTTGATATCCTCTCCCACACTATACTAAGTAATGAGAGATCCAAGATACTTGAATCTCATCACTCCTTCAAAAGTGTGGTTTCCACTACTAAAATCACTTGCGTCTTGGTCTCTAAAACCAGAGATCAAATATTTGATTTTTGACTCGTTGATTTTGAGATCAACGGAAGTTGAACACTGTTCCAGTGGATCAAGCATCTCTTTCACTCCGTTGCTATTTAATCCAATCACACAGATATCATCTGCATAAGCAAGAAGTTGATTGGATTGTCGGAATAAGATATTGTCCTGAGGTGTTGCACTTTTACGAAGGATGTATTCCAACATGAGATTAAAAAGTATCGGGGACAGCGCATCTCCTTGTCGAACCGGAATTAATTGGAAAAGTTCTCGATAGCCTGTTCTCAACTATGATACAGCATTGTGACTGTGTGACTGTCATTTTACACAGATATGTACATATTTTTTGGTATTCCTAAATATTCAAGCGCATACCATAGTCTCTCTCGATTGATCGAGTCATAGCGAAAAACATTGATCAGTGACTGACCGATTTGGACGGAATCCTCCTTGATATTCACCGACAATTTCCTCCGCTAGAGGAGTTATTCTTCCCAAGATAATGTATGACAGTAACTTATATGCTGTGCAAAGGAGAGCTATACCGCGATAATTCTCGCACTTCAAGCGATCACCTTTCTCTAAAATTGGGCATAACACGGCCACTTTCCATTCGTCAGGCGTAACTTCATTTCGCCATACTAATCGAACAAGGTCGAAAAGAACGTTCCACAAAGTTAGCCCTCCGAATATCAAGAGCTCTGAACTAATGCAATCAACTCCTGGTGAACGATTTCTCTTTAGTCTCTGCATGGCCATTGTGAATTCCTCATAGGATGGATCCTCATGAACATCTCCGCGGTCCGTATTTGAGGGTATTCAAACACAGCTTGTGATACATGTGGTTAAAATAAATCAGAAAAATGTTCACGCCATGCATCGAGTACCGCATCGACGTTAACTCAGAGGTTTCCATCCTGGTCCCGCATGGCAGTTGACCAAGATCTTAAGGTATGGTGCAATTCGGTGATTCCTTTTAAGAAAAATACCAGACCTTCACAGGAGAATCGCGTTGTATATTCCCCTGTCCTCCCTGACTTGTACGAAAATCTCCATCGTAGCTTTGCAGTGACCATAGAATGGTTTTTTGAAATTAACACATGGTCAATTTGGCTTTGGGAGGTTTTACAAAGGATGTTTTTATCAGGAAAGAATGTACTTGCTACTTTGAGATCATGAGCGATCGCAGTTTTGTGTCGGGAGTACGGACCTATATTGTTACATAATTCGGTCTGATTTCTGCCAGCTCTAGCATTAAAGTCACCAATCACCATGGGTTATAGAGGCCATCAGATTATCAAATTATCCAGATTATTGTATGAGTCTTTATCCTGGGATTGGCTTACATCAGTGGGCGCATGTATATAGACAATTGACAGGTTGGCTAACCTCATGTACAATCGAAGCTTGCACATTCGATTATCGACTGCTTTGAAGTCCAAGACAGTTTTTTTACCTGTGGCCCAATGAGAAATCTAACTCTTAAAGATTTCCAAGGTCATCTCCACTGTGTAACAACGTATAGCCTTGGGACACATGGTCTGCACTTTTAGGCTATCGAGTTTCTTGGAGAGCTACGAGTTCCAGCCGATAGTCTTTCATGCATGTGATAAGGATGCCAACGCGCCAGGTTTTTTTAATGACTGCACGTTCCACGTGCCGATTTTTAATCTCGTTCCTTAATGATATTGTCTTGAAGTGTTGCACCTTTACAAAGGATATGTTCCTGCATGAGATTAAATAGTATCGGGACAGCGCATCTCATTATCGAACACCAGAAGTAATTGCAAAAGTTCTAAAAGACCTAGTTATCCACTAGACAAGTTTCGATCTGATGATGATATCGTCATTGAATGACTGCGTGATCGAAAAGATCAAATCCATCTCATCAGGGATATGCTACCGGACTTGATGTTCATAGTGTGCGGTTCGTGTATATACGTTCAGACGTGACACGACAGTACTGGTGAATTACAAGTACTTAACTTGAAATATCGATTTTTATTTAATGTAGCGTGAAATAATTTAATTGTATTTGTTGGAATTGCTCAGAACGCCACAAATCTCGTCATGGTCTTGATAAATTTTTTAAAGGATGGATGCAACTAACATCTCTGTGGTCTTTAATGGAGGGCATTCAATGCAGCTTGTGATACATGTGGAACATTAATTAGATCAGAAACTTTACGGTTGACTGGATTTTAAGGTCCGATGACTCCTTTAAAGAAACCACGTGAATTGCGCTCGTTGCTGAGGTATTCGCGCTTATTCTCTCTACAAATTCATTAAGTTGTTCTTCTAGTAAGAATACATTATGTGTTTTATGTCGTTGCTTAACAGTAAGACTGTATTATCACACCAATTATTCACTTATCAAACCACTTATTCCATCAAACCGATTATTTAGTTTTGACTAAACCGAGAAACCGACGTTTTAAATACTTGCCAGACAGTGTTCACTTCATCAAACTGGTAATTAGATCGCAAAATGCTATTGCTGACTCGATGTTGATATTTTCGTTTCGTTTCTTCATTTATCAGACGCTCATAGGAAAATCGCGATGTATATTTCCCTGAAGAGAGTCACGTTTTACCGATTATTTTTGTTCCCGGGAAACAGGAAAAGTAAGTTCAATATTAAAAATGAAAAGCATCAAAAAAATAAGAAGCATCAAAGAGTTGAAAAATAAATAAAAATACAATCGCTCAAATTTGCTCTTTTTTGGTGCAAAAATTGGATCACGCTGACAATAACATCCTTTCATTCTCAATTGATTTGGGCTGTATGGTCAATAAAGCGTTCAATAAATTCTTCAGATTTCTAGTTATGTTTTCCGTATTTTCGTATAGTTGAAATTCATTTCGTAGATACGTTGTCTGATTAAGTGGCGATTGTGTACCGACTTTTATATTAATTTGAAGTGCTGCATTAATAGCTACAGCTGATTTATCATTAAAATCAAGAACTACAATTGGTTCATCCACAGATGGATATCACTCTGGGTTTCCATTTCAACATCAAAGTTTTTAACCTGTTTTCCGAACAACCTGTCTCGTGAACACAACGTATAATTCTAGATTTTGATGATGTAAGCAATTCTGAAGTAGCTGTGGGTTGCAATTTAAGTGTTTGAAGATACTCTTTTATAGACATAAGATCTTGGTTTCTTCTTGCTTGAACCCGGAGTGACAAAGCCTCCAACAGTTCTCTTGATATATTATCATCATTTTCACGTAAAGAATCGAATAGGAATTTCAAAATCGCATCCGCTGTAACTATATTTGCATCTTCCCAATCCTTCAGCAGTTATTTTAATTGGGTTAAGTGCAGTGAATATATTTGATAATATTGGATATCAATGTTTTTCGAGCTGATCCAATAATTGCTTTTCTAGTTAGTGTTGCAATCCAACAGCAAACTTAATTATAATCTATGCTTTTGTTTCTTAACATGTTCTTGTAAGATTGTTTTTTTTTCGGTGAACTTTTAAAAAACTTAACAATTGTTCGTACCATTTGCAATGCAGCATTAACATCATCGCGTTCACATTGTTGGCTTACAGCATTATAAGATTCTTTATTACTATCAGATTTTGATAAATCAGCGCTATTCATTGAAATCACATTGGGCAGTAACATTACAATTTCCGTTTTTTTTATAAATTACATCTACAGGGTCATTCAATAAGTTCGTAGGATGACCCATAGATGCTATCACTAGAATTTTTTCCATCAAATGATACGTGAATAAATTTGAGAGCAATCTGACTATTGATTCGTGAAGCATTTTGTGTGAATCAACTTTTGTTTTTGAAAAAAAAATGGAAAAAAGTGAATTTCGAAAAAAAACAGTGGAAACCAAACAATGGCTTGATAAACATTATCCGAACTCTGCTCCATCGAGACTAAAGGTAGATAAGTGGATTGCTGGATTAAAATGTGATCATACCAGCACAAATGATGCAGAGTGTAGTGGACGTCCAAATGAGGCTGATTTTTTTCCAGAAAAAATCAATAAAATCCACAATCTAGTTATGAACGATCGTAAATTGAAGGCTGCTTTACAATATAAAGATATAAGATGGTAGTGTTTTTAAAATTTTACACGATCATTTGGGTGTCGCGAGAAAGTTCAAAGTGGGTGCCGCGTGAGCTCATGGTCGATCAAAGACAACAACGAATCGATACTTTAGAAGAGTCTTGGCGCTGTTAAACCGCAATAAAATGTAATTCTATCGTCGATATGTGAAAGTGAAAGAGACATGGCTTCACAATTACACACCAAAATCCAAAAACAGTCAGCTGAGTGGACGCAAAGATGCAACAGTCAGCCGGTAAGGTCGTGTTGTCTGTATTTTGGGATGCGAACGGAATAATATTTATCGACCATCTCCAAAAAGGAACAAATATCACCAGCGGCTATTACTATGCTCTTTTGAATTGATTGAAGGCTGAAATCACAAAGAAACGGCCAAATTTGCAAAAGAAAAAAGTATTTTTGACGAGAAAGAGTAAACTTACTGTAAGACTGGTATCAAAACGTTGAAAAATCGCTGTACTCGTTATATCACCCTCGAAGCCAATATGTTGAATAACACAATTGATGAAAAAATTCAGAGCCTAACTTTTACCATAACATCAGTGGTTGATGCGATCTGGCGAAATTATACCAAAATCTAACAGTTTTGAGTTCACCAGCTCTATTGTTTTATCAGCTGTTCAACTTCCCTCAATTTTCCTTTTTTTTATGTTTAGATTTATTTGGGTGCAGGGCGGACTTTTAGACTGACCTAGCTCCTTGTAACTGTCAGAACTCCTGCACCAAACGCGCGATCCTTCAAGTAAAGGTTGATATAGCTGCCTTAAACTTGTGCATTTTATATTTCAACAGAAACTGAAAACCAGCCAATGAATTCCACTTCATAGATGTTCGATAAATAAATTCGAGGTTTCAGCAGCTTCACCGTAAATCTATGCGCATTAACCGTTCCTCGGGTTACCCGTCCTGGCGTAACAAATGGTGGTATTTTCTCCTTTAATTCTGCAGAACATTTACCATTTATCAATCTATAGAACACGCAGAGTTCTGCAACATCTCTGGGGTGTTGTAGGCTGTCTAAAGCTTTCGTAAGTCTGGGGTGTCGTATTATTCTGATGACACGCCGCTGAACTCTATCCAGCAACTGGAGAGCAGTGCCATATGCTCCACCCCAAACTTGAATATAGCAGCAATATTCTATACACGGTCTAATAAAGGTTTAATATATTTGGAGAACCTGATACGATTTAAAAAACCTTAGTTAATAAATGTTTGATTAAAATGAATATGGTAGTGACGGTTGCGTACACTCGTCCATTCATTTAATGTGTGGCTAATCTTTCCAAATCCATCTTTAGAAGATTTAATTTATTCCGTTTTTCACATTTTTTCAACTCATAAAAATCATGAATTAATTTTATTTTATTACTTTTACCTTTTGGTAAATTATAGTTCCTCTCATTTAATGCTTGACGAATAAAATCACATGAGACTATTCCATGGATTGAAAACCCATCCATACGATGGGTCTTGCCACTATTTCTGCCGTAGATTGTTGTTTAGTAAACAATGATATCAGAGTTTTTTTTTAATACTTAGCTTTAATTGAGTGCAGGGTGGACTTTAAAACTGTCCTATCTCCTTGTAACTGTAAGAACTACCGCACCCAACGCATGGTCCTTCAAGTAAAGGTTGATAACTGCCTTAAACTTATGCATTTTACACTCCAACGGAAACTGAAATCTGTGTTTTGTCATTCGGGGTCTTTCTCAGTGGGTGACCGATGAACCTCCACTTAAGGTTTCTGATTTCAGTTTTCACTTCTGTTTGGTTTGTTTTACGCAGAAGCTCGTCGATTTGATTTATTCTGACTATTCTTCTTCTCAGGCATTTGTTTCCAAACACATATAGTTTCGTACCATGTTGAACGCATATGTGGCTTGGTTGATGCGTTGATTGATATCCTCTTCCGTGCCACCTGTTTATGCTACAGTAAAACCGAGGTATACAAATTTCTCAACCTCTTCGATTGGCGTACTATTGTTCGTTAATTCTCTCTAAACAGTATATAACACACAGCCTTAATTTAAATAGTATATAATACACAGCCTTGTCTTAATTCTATTAAACATTCCATTGATGTTCCAGAGATATGTTCTCTAGAGAAGCCAAACGTATCTCCATGTTCTCAGGCTCTGCTGCAATATTCTGTTCTTCTAAATCTAATTTTTTGTTATCGCTCTCGTGACGGGGTGGTGACAAAACATCAATCACGATAGGGTGTTTTTAATCTGTCTGAGGGTTGAACCGTGGGTCCTAGTGGCATTGATTTCTGGAATAAATTCCGCCTTCTTTAATTAAAAAAATTAAATCATCCATATTTAATCTCACTTAAAGTAGTTAGTCAGTTGCCCCGTGGTTACCACAAGGGGGTAACACAAGTACTTGCGGCAGCTGCAAGATATGGAGCTGACAGCAAGTGCCAACTTGATTGTCCTCTGGTGGGATTCGAACCAGCTTATATTTTGACATTTTTTTTTGCAACACCAACATAAGCAACGGTATATTCCTGCAAGATAATGTTCCATGTGAGTTTCGTATCAGTTTTGTGGATTCATTCTGTTCCATTACAGCAGCTGAAAACACAAAACTTAAACGAAGCACACGGCAAAGGAAGGCACTAAATATTAATTTTAGGTCGATACACACATACATGCAAATCAGTAACATATTTGTTTTATTTTTTTTCCAAAATGTGTGTATTATTTGAATGGGGCAGTAAAAAATCAGATCAAATTTAACGAGAAAAATCACAATTATGCACGTTCTCGCATAAAAGAAGTCACAACGAATATCCTTTTGTAGTTAAAGGCAACGTTCTCGTAGGTTGTGACTCAATTCGTCTGCTGGGTGTTCAGATTAGCAACAATTTAAAATAGAATGAATACATTATCGCATTAGCCAAATCAGCTTCACGTAAACTCGGGTTCCTCAATAGATGCAGACGGTTTTTTAGATTGCATCAGGTTCTCCAGATATATAAAACCTTTATTAGACCTTATATAGAATATTGCTGTCAAGTTTGGGGTGTAGTATATGAAGTGGCGGTTCGTGACCAAAAATTCAGGATGGGCTTAAAAAATTGCTAAAATTATGAAAGATTTATAAATTTGTGCGGGTTTCCACTTCACCTTATAAATATAGTCCTCTTTATTCATAAATTGAATCTATAAAGACCATATCCTCGAATTTGAACTCAAGGCCTATGATGCACTTACATATACTAATTTGCATGCAAATAATATCACATATAAATCACAGATAAAAATATAACGATTCATTTAAAAATAAAAAGTATAACAATTCACCAACAATAAAAAAACACAATACATATAAAAATTAAAAACATAACAATTCATTTACAATAAAATATAACAATTAAAATTTAAACTAAAATTCAATTAAATTAAAAAATAAAAACAAAATCTATAGTTATAAAAACGAAACACCACAACCCAACTAAAATATAACAATATCGTAAAAAAAGACAAGTTTATTTAAATAAATACTCAGCACGACGGTTTTTCTGAGCTGCAAAATCAATAATTACTTTATCATTAAAATTAAGAATACTTGAAATTAATTATTTCTCGATAGATAATACGGCTAATGAATTCAAGCGAGCTTGACCCATAGTATTGGATAGGTTTTTATATTTTTAAGCGTACTAAAGCACCTGTCCGATTCAGTGCTTGTTACCGGAGTTGTTAAAACGATTTCAACAACTTTTTTTTGTTTCGTAAAAATCTAGATTATTTTCTATTAAAAACTTATAAAATTCGGAAACTGAAGCTAAATTTTGAAAAAATTCGTTACTATAGATTATAATTAATTCGGTTTTTAAGAGCGCGGCATCAATAAAATTATAATTATTAGTAATAATTTGACAATTTTCGGAAGGAAAATCGTTACTGTACATTCCAAATTTCTTAGGATTAACAATATCAAACGCGTAAATAAGGTCATATTTGGAAAACCGAGTATCTATTTGATTAATAATTATATCGCAGATTTCTATTGCAATAACATCAAGCGAAAATCGAAAAGTTCGAACTCTTTTCTAAGAATTTATACAATTTTGATCGGATGTGGATACATTTATATTATTTCTAATCTTATTAATTGAGGTAATAAACTTACTTACTTTATCTGTAACGTATCCACCGGTACAATTCCGTGATTGCAAAATGTTAAAAAACACATCGACGTGTCCAAAAATTTTATAAAATATTTCTAAAAAGTAATTAAATTCTTCATCTTTAAGCATTTTCAAAAGTCCAATAGCTTCCCGTGTGGTAATATCGTCCCACTTTTCGAGCTGTATTAATTCAAACTACAGGCGTTTATTTAGTAAATTATCTTTACTTTCAAAAACCGATTGTATTACGCGTGATTTAAAATTCCATCGAGTCTCTACGGTTCTCGGTAAACCTTTTTTTTTGACAAATTTTAAAAAGTAAATCTTTACGCTTAGAAGAAGAAAAAAAGTAGAAACCCCCAATAAATTTGCAAAAAAAAATCGAACCTGTCGCACCGACGAGCATGCAGTTTTTAAAACTAAATTTAACATATGTGCGTAACAATGCACAAAATGAGCGTATCGGTAGTCTCGTTTTAGAATTGTTTGCACACCACCCTCTGATCCACTCATTACAGCAGCACCATCATACGTTTGGGCAATTAACTTGTCTTTTAAAACGTATATTTTAATCGCACTGCTGATCACTTCAGCCAAACCTTTCGCCGACATATCGTGAATATCAAAAAATCCCAGAAACCGCTCGACTGGGGCATTATTTTTAATATATCTTAAAATTATTACTAATTGCGATTTACAGGAAACGTCAGTGGTTTCGTCGGCCTGTATAGCTACAAAATTTGTCTCGGCAATTTCGTTTTTAATTATTTCTAGATAAACGTTATTTATACAATTTAGAAGTTCATTTTGAATAACTTTTGAGGTGTTCTGCCCCACCGTAGCATTTTGTAAAAATTCGTCAAAAACTGAATCAATTTGTCTTGTATAGGAAACAAGACCTAGAAAAATCCCGGGATTGCTTGATACATTAGTTTCGTCATGACCTCGGAGAGCCAAATTATGACTTCCACAAAATTTAAGTATATCGATTATTCTACTGAGGACTATGCGATTTTTTGTTACCGTTTCGTTGTGTCTACGAATTGACACAGCAAAACCACTATCAATTGCACTCAAAATATTTACTTTATTGAACATTTTAAAATCTAACGCGGATTGAATGTGTTTAGTACTATTTTCATGTTTTTTAATTGCGTTGGACAGGTGTTTTAAATCGCGATAACCTGTTTGATTCCAAACACTATCACCTTTGAATAAGGTGCAATAAAAACAAAAGAGCGAATTCTTTAAAATGCTTACGGTGAGCCATTGTTTTTTCGTGAACCATTCTAAACTAAATTTACGGTTTTGGTTTTTATTTTTCGTAATTGAATTAAAATCGGTTGGCTGGTGTGATCCCAGTGTTTTAATTTCAATTTTGTCTTCTAATGAAGCCAAACTAAATGGATGCACTAACAAATAGTCAATACAATTCATTTTTTCAAATTTTTAGTAGGTATAATAAATACAGATTAAAATTTTGGTTAAAAAGCAAGTTACTTACCGAATATTAAAAATAACTACTAACCACACTTACAAAAATACTGTAACTTAACTAAGAATTAAGATTGCACTTGCAGTTGCACGGCACTTACATTTTCAAATTTCGTTCTAAATGGCACTTACACCAAAAACAATTATACATAATCGCAATATTTTCGTTATACATCTATCCTATCTCTTTTTCGATTTTTTCGATATACATCTGTCATATCTCCTATGCCTATCTCTATATTCATATGAAAACCAGCAACAATGCACAACATTTGTTATATTATATACATTTATTATTATACATAGGTTTTGACATCAAATTATATATCAAACAAAATCTCAAAACATTAATATGTCAATACATATGCATATTAATTATGAGAAAGAGGAAATGAAAAAATAGACAAAAGAAATAAATTATATAATACATAGGTACTATATAACGATACAATATTATAATAGAAATAAAAAATTTGGACTGAAGGGGAAATAGTCCGAAGCGGTATCATATTAAGCGAAATGAAACATATACACGAAAACGATTTTTAAAGTGGTATTGTGCAGCAGTACATCTATATGCAAAAAAAAATTGGGACTAAGGAGAAATTAGCCCGAAGCGGTGTCATATGCAAAATAAAACGTACACACGCAAACGAATTTTAAAGTCGTATTGTGCATCAGTATATCTATATATACATGGTCAAAATTTGTTTAGCCCGGCTATGTAGAAAATAATATTGAGAGTAAATATTTATTCGTGCATACTCAATCGTCACATTAAATTCTCTGGTCTTAAGTTAAATCAGCCAGCCTGTGTGTTATGAATAGATATACTCCTCTCTTATGAAATGTGTTATATTATTGTATATACTGCGACATACATTGTGGTTGTTGCTTGTTGGTTTTGACTTGAACTTTATTATTGTTGAAATTCATATTAAGCATTTCTCTAATGTGTGACTTATTCCACTTTTAAATTCAATCAAATAAAAATTTGATATTTTAAGTTCAAAAATATTCCTTATACTGGATTTTTATTTTTTATATTATAAATATATTTCGGCAATCAAGTTGCCATCTTCAGTATTTATCATGAACTATATAATAAATTTTATTTCCATGCCTTTTAATACTTTTTCCAGGGTACAGTGTTTTTATTTTCAAGGTATAATATTTTGTGACGTATTTTTCAAAACTAGTTCGTAAAGTTTGTTCGTCATAGTATTAATTTTGTTGTTAAGTAGAAATTTATTTTTGCGGTTATTATATATTTCAAATTCTTCTAGCCTGTTCATTTGGTCGCTTTTATTCATCTTGTAGAGAATTTTTAAGTTTGTATCCATATCTGTGTAGTTGTGTAAAGTATTATTGATATGGAGAGCAAATCTTGACTCAGTATTCATTTTACCGATATCCTTTATATGTTCGTTAAATCTTATTTTAAAGGATCTACCGGTTTGTCCTATGTAAAATGATGGACAGTCTGAACATGTTAATTTATAAATTCCGCTGTCTAATGAAATGTTACTATTTGATCTAATTTGTTGTTCTAATTTGTTATGCGTTTTATATGCATTACAAATTAGAATTGTTGTTAAGTAGAATAAATTTCTACTTAACAACAAAATTAATACTATGACGAACAAACTTTACGAACTAGTTTTGAAAAATACGTCACAAAATATTATTCCTTGAAAATAAAAACACTGTACCCTGGAAAAAGTATAAAAAGGCATGGAAATAAAATTTATTTTTTAGTTCATGATAAATACTGAAGATGGCAACTTGATTGCCGAAATATATTTATAATATAAAAAATAAAAATCCACTATAAGGAATATTTTTGAACTTAAAATATCAAATTTCTATTTGATTGAACTTTATTATATTATGTGAAGGTAAGGCAAGAAGGGGAAAATATTTCTATTTTGCTGATGAGTTTTGGATTTTTATAAATAATATTCTGAGACATGTAATTAGAAAATAAGAGTACCAAAATGACAAAATATCAGGGTGGGCTTAGCCCATCTAGCCCATTACGTAGAACCGCCACAGAGTATATGGCATTATTGTTCTTTACTAAATTTCTTAATTTCGTTATTCTAATAAGATTATGTACATAGGTTTGTTATTGTTTTTGATTTCTTGACATTTGGAATATTAATTTAAATAAAATGTAATAGAAGATAAATTTACTATAAGAAATTTTACTTAATATTGTAATATCACTTAATCATTAATTGATTCTCCAAATGTCAAGAAATCAGAAATAATAGCAAACTAGTAAAAATAATAACAACAAAACAAATGGTTCATTCAAAAACAAATACCGCACAGTGAATAAGAAGTATTTGGAAAAAAATTAAAAAAAAATAAATAAATAATAATAATAATCCTATCAAAGCAACAGTGAATATTACTTTGAAGGCGATTATTTTTTTGATCTTTGGAAACAATTATTTATATGATCACGCAAGATTTGGATTCGACCAACACAACAACAAAATTATAACCACCTTGACTTTCATGGGATAACGGATTCGATTAAACACCTAATAAAAACCGAACAGACAAATAACACATAATAGGAGGTTTAAGGGGCTGGACCTTAAACGGCGATCAACTATGCATATACAAAAAGTTACAACCGAATCTCTTGGCTTCTTACATGATCCTTCAAACCGGATTAGGCGCAAACTGAGCTGATAAAATAAACCGTGAGTAAGGAACTAAATTATTTAATATTGATCAGTGATAATCGAATATTAAAATTAAATACCAGTAATCTTAGTAGCTCCACTTAAGAATTCAGTTGTGCGAATTAAGAAAACACGTGATTTTTAAATCGAAACAAAACGGTGGAATCTAGAGCGAACTGTATAGCTTTATTAGCAGACGATTGGAAGGAGTTTCTATTTTTGGAGAAATCTTTAAAAGTGATTGATGATTCTCTCACAGAAGCGATGGATAAAATTAAATTCACTCTTTCTGCATTGAGACAAAGGTTATTCAGGTTAGAGAAATTGCAAGAAAAAACTCAGACAGATTATGGTGATACCACTATAAATGATCTGTTGTCAAATCAAAATAGCTTTTTACAACAAGTTACTAGTTTAAATAATAAAGAAAGTGAAGTGAAACTACCTCGTGTAAATATGCTGGTACTCAGCGGTAATTATTCCGAATTTCCGTCATTTTGTGACCTGTTTGAAGCATCGATCCATAACAATACAAAGATTTCCAAAGGTCTATTAATTGCAATATTTAAAAGGCCTGCTAAAAGGCTGATCAATGAGCCATATTACCGTTAATGAAGCTCACTATGACGAGACTTGGGATAAGGTGGAAGCTAGGTATAACAAGCAGAAGCATGTGGTCAACATATATAGTTAAACCAGTTTATGTTGCAACCAAACTTACAACAAGGTAATTCGAAATCACTTCGTCATTTCACCGATACATCCGATATGGTAATTCGGAGGCACTTGGTCAACAAGCTGAAGCACGTGACCAGTGGCTGATCTATATTCTAGTGAACAAGCTCGACGATGATTCAAAAGAACCATGGGCCCATGAGACAGCTGAAACTGCTTTTCCTTTATTAAACCAAGTGTTCAAGTTTCTAAATAAAAGAAGTGATGCGTTGGAGAGTCTTAGCTCCATTTTAAAACCGAAAACTAGTGTTTCGAAAAGAGTTAGTGCTATTATGGCGCATTCTATTATAAATGCGTGTCCATTATGTATGGGTGAATATTACCTTGGAAAATGTGACCAATTTCTAGAGCTGCCAATTACAGTACGTAAATAATTCACGGCCGACAAGAAATTATGTTTCAATTGTTTATCGTCCACACATCAATCAATAGTGTGTAAATCGCGATATAAATGTAGATTATGTAGGCGAAAACACCATATAACTCTAAATCCGGAGTCAGAAGATAAGATCAATAAAGACATTGATGTTGGAAATGTTGACTTAACTAATAAATCTGAAACCTTCTCATGCAATACAACAGTGAAATTGACATCATCCAATTGTAATCAACAACAAGGCATCTTACCAACAGCGATCGTGTTAATCAAAGATCGAAGCGAAAATAACCAACGATGCCGAATTTTGTTGGATTCAGGATCGCAATCATCCTGTGTCTGAGAAATGTGCACGGCGGCTACAACTACAGAGAGAGCAAACAAATATTACCATAACTGGAATATCAGCTAATTCAGTGAAATCAAAAGAGAAGACTATCCTTATGATGGGATCAATTCATAATCCAAAAACTCAAATAGAAGTTCATGCCTTAATAATTAACAAGCTACCATTCAGTATACCTAGTTGTAACTTTAATGTTGGAGACAATAAAATATTTACCAATTTAGCAATCGGAGCCGATAAATTCGTCACCATTTTAGAAAATGAGCGAAGACAATTTAATTCAATTATTATGCAAAAGACAATATTTGGCTGGGCTAGTGTCTGGGCAACCTAAACCACTGAAGAGTATGGATTTATCGAATTATATGGCATTAAATATACAATTGGATGTAGATGTGGATATGACTTTGAGAAAATTCTGGGAGATGGAGGAAATGATACAAGCCTTTATAGAATCACCACAAGATGTTGAATGTGAAGAATTTTTTTTGCAAAACACATAAAAGGGAGCAAAATGGGCGATATGTAGTTTAACTTCCATTTAATAAAGTGGAAGCGAAATTGGGGAATTCTTCAACATTAGCAGTACAACGATTTTTATCATTGGAGCGCAAATTAGTAAAAGACAAAGTCTTACAAAAACAGTATGTCAAAATAATAAGGGAATGTTTAGAGATTGGGCATCTGGTTGAGATTCATCCCGATCAGCATGAGCATAATGAAGACGAGCATTTCTATTTACCACATCATTCGGTGTTAAGGAATCCAGTGAGATTACTAAAATCCGTACAGTATTTGATGGATCCAGTAAAAGTATACCGGTATTTCATTAAATAATAAACTAAAGGAACGACCATTCACCCGACATTATGGGCAACACTGCTGCGATATTGAAGCAATACAATCGCTTTAACCGTGGACATAGAAAAATTGTATTGCTACCAACGTTACCAACGAGTGTTTTGGCGTGAAAATCCTGGGCAAAGTCTCCGACAGTACGAGTTAACCAGGGTCACATTTGGTCTTGCCTGTTCCGCAATTTTGACAATACGCACGTTTAAACAATTAGCTCACGATGAAGGTTTTGATGGACGATATTCTATCTAATGACGTCTGACATAACCACTAGACAATTAGGAAGTGACTATACTTCTGAAGTATTAATTCTCGGACTACATTGGTATTCCAACATATTAACCTAGCCTGAACAAGAAGGTAAGGTAAGGTAAGTGACTATACTTCTGAAGTATTAATTCTCGGACTACATTGGTATTCCAACATATTAACCTAGCCTGAACAAGAAGGTAAGGTTACTAAACGAAAGGTAATATCAGAAGCATCGCGAGTTCTTGATCCTTTGGGTTTTTTATCACCATCCGTTATATTATTGAAGATTTTATTTCAAAAATTGTGGCTCGAAAAACTAGATTGAGATGACAAATCACCCGAACGTTATGAAGAAGAGTACCAAAAGGTGAGAGGAGTATTTAAATATTTTCAAGATCTAAAAATCCCTAGATTTACAAATTACGTCGGAAATGTACAAATTCATGGTTTCACAGCCGACGCAAGTTAGGTGGCGTATTGTGCAGCGATTTACAGTCGAGTTACCGATGAGAAGGGAGAAATAACTACTCACCCGTTGGCATCAAAAACCAAAGTTGCATCGATCAAAAAGAGTTCACTGCCATGGTTGGAATTGTGCGCAGCACATTTATTGGTTAAATTATTAAAGGCAGTGACAGAAACTATCGCATCGACGGCACCATGTTTCACGTGGACTGATTCGACTATTGTCTTAGCATGGTTAGCGACATACCCATCCAGATGGAAGACATTTGTTGAGTAAGTTAGTGAAGATTATTAAGCTCGAGTAAGTTAGTGAAGGCGGTGGTGGTATGGTCCAGAATGGCTAAAGCAACCCGAAGATTATTGGCCTATAACACATACTGATTCAAAACGTGTTGTTAATGCGGCAGTACACAGAGAGCTGAGAAAAGCTCAAACAGTGGCACAGGCATTTAAAGACATCATTGAAGAAGATTTGTTCAGTAGTATATTTGAAAATAAATCCAGTATCGTAAAAATATTCCGAGTTGTAGCTTACATAAAACGTTTTTTTAGAAAATCTTAGAACCAAAAATCATGCAGATAGAGATTTGGATGAACTAACGGCATTAGAAATTGAAAGTGCTACAGTTGATTGTATCCGTTGGGTCCAGACAAATGAATATAGTGAAGACATCAATTATTTACGACAAAATAAAACTGTAAACTTAATTCCAAATTGGTATCTTTGGCACCGTTCATAGATAGGGCTGATATATTGCGAGTACGGGGTCAGCTTTCCAATGCAGACTGCGGTTATAATGTTAAACATCCCATAGTGTTGCCAGCGAATCACATATTCACAGAGAGATTAATCCGCGAAACACATCATAAGAATTTGCACGTCGAGCCCACACTGACAAATAACCTCATACGGGTTAGTTATTGGATTGTCAACGGACGATCCAAAATACGATCGCTGCTAAAAAATTGTGTAACTTGTGCAAAATATTACCAAAAAATCAGCAGCCAATTAATGGGAAATCTTCCAATAGAAAGGCAAACACCTACGAGACCATTCAAAAATTGTGGAATTGACTTCGCGGGTCCTCTATATTTTGCGACGAAGAAAGGTAGAGGAGGTATGAATACAGTCAAGGGATATATATGTGGGTTTGTATGTATGTCGGTCAAGGCAGTACATATAGAACCAATGAGTGACCTCACGAGCTAAGCATTCCTGGCCGCATCGAAACGTTTTGCGGCAAGATGAGGAGTCCCTGAAAGTAGTCCAATTTTATCGAAGTGAGACGAATATTACTTGACGCGTGTAATATGATAAAACAAATTAAAAACGATTATATCATTTCAAAATATCTCAGTCACAATATTATAAATTGGCAATTTATACTACCTTCATCGCCAAACATTGGCGGTTTGTGGGAATCAGCGGTCAAGTCCGTCAAAACTCATTTATTAAAATCCGTAAAATAATTTAACCTTTGAAGAGATGGCCACGCTTCTGTATCAAGTCGAAAGTATACTTAATTTGCGACCATTATGTCCAACATCTGCAGGGGATGATAACGAGTTGCTTACGCAATTTTGGATTGAAATGTCGATTGGGTTTATTCCAGAAAAGCAAGTAGCAACTTCGGATTCATATTCATCACGATAGCACAGAATAAAGCAAGGATCCAAATATTCTGGAAAAAATATTATGTCGATTACGTGAACAATCTACAACAGCATTATAAATGGCAAAAGAATAATAATGAACTCCAAGTAGACGATGTTGTAACCCTAAAAAAAGAAGACACTTCAGTATCAAAACGACCTTTAGGTCGGATAATCCAAATACATCCCGAATGATGGTTTAGTTAGGGTAGTGACTATAAAGACATCAAAACCGATATTACGACGACCGGTAGTAAAAGTATGCAGGTTACCAATTGGTAAACAATTATATCGTCAACGGGGGGTGTTTGTTTAAGATGATCCATCACAAAAATAGACTTGAAGCCAGAGAGAGCCAAGAATCATTATTCTTCACTAAATTTCTTAATTTCGTTATTCTTATTAGATTATGTACATTTGTTTGTTATTGTTTTTGATGTCTTGACATTTGGAAAATTAATTTAAATAAAATTTAATAGTAACAGTGAATTCTAGGAGGCCCACTTTATATATATGTAAATATACTCATACATATATATATATATATATATATATATATATATATATATATATATACATATATATATATATATACATATATTATATATATATATATTTATATATATATATATATATATATATATATATAAATATATATATATATATATATATATATATATATATATATATATATATATATATATATATATATATATATATATATAAATATATATATATATATATATATATATTTATATCTATCTATATATATATATATATATATATATATATATATATATATATATATATAAATATATATATATATATATATATATATATATATATATATATATATATATCCTAGTCAAATATTACTGTGCCAAACTTAAAATAAAATAATATTGTATGGTTCTAACACAAACACCTTGATTTAAACAATCAAATCATTACTATCGACATTTAAGAAAAATTAGATGTTTCCTTTTATGCTATGGCAAAGTAATTTCCCCCTTCCTCTATATTCTTGGATATATATATATATATATATATATATATATATATATATATATATATATATATATATATATATATATATATTTATATAATATATATATATATATATATATATATATATATTTATATATATATATATATATATATATATATATATATATATATATATATATATATATATACATATATATATATATGTATATATATACATATATAATTGTATACAAAACCCTAAAGATCCATCCATTATTCACAATCAGCACACAGCAAACTCTGAACAATACACAAAAGGAAAATTCGAGAAAATACAAGAAAATCCACAAACCAATCAATAAAAAGATAAGAATAAGGTGATTTGTGGAAAATGTATATTACAAACAATAGTATTTTTTCCTTCCATTTTCCTCGAAATAAATGGTCAAGAAATCATGTCAATAAAAAAAATGTATTTTCAATGAAAAATGACCACAAAACAAGAGAAAAGTCATTTTATTTCTTTTGTCTTGTCTCCAAAATTCTACAACAAAGCACCGATAAAATCTATGATTGCAAAACTATATGTGTATATGTACAATAAAAGATATAAAATGGGGAAATGGAAAATTTTATAGTGAAAAACCAAATTAAATTTTATATAATGTTGCTTGTACTTACATATCTATGTACCTAAACCACAAGACTATAATGAGCACACGGGTTGAAGCCAGAGTAGAAGATCAAAAATTTATTTCCAATAGGAGTGAAAGATTTTTTCATCAACCTACTTCGATTGGTGATGTGAATAAAGCTTTTATATAATTCCTTCTGTCGCTGTCGGGATCAATCGACGATGAAAACAAAAAAAGCTGAAAAAGGATGGTATGAAATTACTTATTGCTCATAAATATTATATTATCAATATTTTTGGCCACCCCTACAATGGTGCGTATACGGTTGCTCATTGACCTTGTTAAGGTTCTGCCAACGACTTGAAGAATCTAATCCCACTCTTCATCCAACTCAACATTGAGCTCACTGATGTCAGATGGCACAGAATTTCCGGCTCGGCCGCTTCTTTTAAATTGTGCCATAAATGCTCAGTTGGATTCTTGTCTGGACTAAGGACTGACCACTTCTTCGTCTCAAATCCAACTTCTTCCATAAACTGCCGAGTGGTTCGTGCTGTATGACACCAGGTATTATCATGCATTAATATGAAGTCATGCTCTATATATCCTGCGTGGTGCTATACAATCCTTGACATTTCGATCAGCGGTGCAAAACTGGCTTTCCTGGGCACCGGTAGACTCGGGGTTTCCTATCACTTCCATGGAGACATATTCTGTACTCGTATAAGTAAATATACTACACCTTCATTGCTCTATGTTCCAATTGATGTTATCGCGCGCAAATTCGAGTAGCCCTTTGCGGTGGTATGCCGTAAATTATGAGCCCTTAGTAGGCCATCTTACTGCCCATTGACATACAGTTACATCTCGAACTTATATTAGCTTCTGCTGCACATCGACGCCAGTTGCGTTTTCGCAATCAAGTATTTCTCAGATGTACACCGATACTGACTAGTATGTGGTACAGTTTAGTTCAGGTCAACAACGACTGAATCTGGTACAGTTTAGTTCAGGTCAACATATGATACGTGAGTGATGGCAAGTATCGATCAACGTTTTGCTACGATTGCTTTAATTTGTACTTAAATTTAAAGTACTGTATAGATTTAATGAAAAAGGTGTTCTTGTAAAGGTAAAATCTATTTTTATATTTTGGTGCGCACGAAGTTTAAGTTGATTGATAGTTGCTCGAGAGTGTAGTATAGTTTAATGGTATAAAAATTAACTATACTACTCTCACCGATAATCAGAGTGCATCCACCTACCAGAACCGACCGAAAGAAGCCCATTGGATCAAATGCAGGCCATGCTGTAGCAAGTACAACAGAATTTTCTTTCAATCAGGTCAATATCCTTGTTAGGCAGCAACACAACATGAGAAGCCGTTACAACAACAGAAAAACATTTCGGCGGCTTGGAACAAAAAGGTTAATGGGATGGACAAGCAGTTCAAAGGTTAGCTTTGGTTTTGCAGATAGAAGCGTTTGAGTTACATTGCGTGAGAAAACTGGAAACCACCGAGGACTTTGATTTAGCTCAACATGTATGTGTGTGAAGCTGTCTGAAGGAATCCACCACCGTGCAACTGGCTAACTACATTAAGTGACATTAGTCAGGAAAAAACACAGCGCTAAACTACTGAACCAGATTAAGTTATTAACCGTATCGTGCCGATAACCGACCTAACTGGGGGGGCTTCCATTGCTCGATGCTTCAATTGACGTGGTTGCGAGCAAATTCAAGTTGCTCTTTCCGGTGGTATGCTGTAAATTATGATCCTTTAGTATGCCATATTTTAGTGAGGTGAGCTTATAACTGCCCATTGCCTAACAGTTACATCTCAAACATTTTCAGTGAAGTTGAAGTGTAAAACCTAGCTCAGTCTTTAACGGTGTATCCAGTTATCAGGGGGCTCTCCGGATCATGAAACCTTATATATGCACTGTGGATCTATACACAGACCATTCTTTCTACTCTACTTGTGGCATTTTATATGGATTTAAAAAAATTATGACGAGAAAAACAGAATAGTGCAATCGAACTTGAGACCTTGGAGGTGCTTTCGGATTTTCTATAAAACATATCTCTGGGGCATAAGTGAAATCTTTAACAAACAACAATGATGCCTCGACTATATCCTTAGACACAAATGCAAAACAAACTAAGCAACACTCTCGCGAGCGCCGAGTGTTTGTTAGAAAGATAGGCTTAAGGATTTTGAGTAGGAACAACGCTCAACAAAAACTACAGAAAGGAATCTCGAATCGGCGATGGAAAACTAAATCAAGCACAATCGTATGGACCAAACTTCAGAAAAATAGGACTTCTAAGCACTGATGTTAATCGAGCCAACAAATAACTGATGTTAATCGAGCCAACAATAAACATTAGCAGCAGCCAAAGAAGACGGTCCAACTGATAAACGTATCCAACAAAACCAGCAAAATCAGAAACGGCGAACCAATTGCCAGCATGTGGATGAGATTATAAGTTGTAAGGATGGACAAAAATAAAACAGAAAATCTGAAAATTCATCATTCGTCCCAATTTTATAAAACTTCCAAAACAGATTACAGCCAGCCGAATACAGAGCTGTTTAGAGAGGTTTTAAAATGAGTAACATTTTTTCGAAAGAGGATCAAAATGTTGGGATAACGAAACGCGCCCGACATCAAATCAACACTGTGAAAAATCTCTCTATCAAAGAAGCATCGACAAGATTACCGCTAGCTATAAATGAAGTCCATGAGAAGATGAAAATCTCGTCTTTGGACTAATAAAAAGATCGTGAAGTTCTACACTGGTGAAGCAATCTTCAAGAGACAAACGGAGTATGTGACATGGACTGAAATGGAAATCTTGCCTTGTCATACGTCCAAGGAACATCTGTGCAACTTGGACCTCGAAGTTAATGGACCGTTTCCTATGACCGGAACAAACCTATAAGTGGCCGGAAAGTTATGCACCAGCAAAACGATGAAATACTACGACAATGCTTGTGCTGGAGGATTCCAGAGAAGATTGGGAAAACATGCACCATCATCAGAAGGATGAAAGACGTCATCTTTCGAATTGCTAAACGATCATGAATAAACATGAAAGTAGTTCATATTCATATCAGGTTAGCATCATATTATGGAGGACAGCTTGATGTCTCTAATCGGGACAAACAGAATTAAACTAGAGATAGTTTAACAAATATACATAATCAATAGAGTAACCGTACCAGTCAATGGTCGTTTGGTTAGAGTACGCGGTATATGTATTAGTGGTCGAAAGAGAACATAGTTCGAATATTTTCATGTTGTATCTCAGTTTTAGTGAGCAAGCGTTGCTATCTCTTTGAAATCTCAAGCAGGAATATTATTCGCTTTCAAGTTGAGAAGTAGTTACGAAATGGGGAAAGAGGAATGTATACAATACTACATTGACTGTTGTAAGCAGAGTGCAAAGATCGAAAATCCGACTTGTACATAGAAGTACTAGATCACCATATCAAACAGATCTTATTTTTTAACCTGTGAAGTGTTAAAGTGAATGTAAAATGAAAACTAGTGACTATATGACTTCCTAGCAAGCGGCTAATCTCGCAAAATTTATTAAATTTACTGTGCAAAATAGATAAAGTTGTAAGTTTTATTTAACTCTGGTAGTTTGAATTTCGATCTATGTCTGTCGTCAGTAATCCAGATACGAATCGAGGAGAGTCATTACAATATAAATAAGTGTGATTTTACAATTAACTGTTAAACTAATAAATTATGTCTGGTTCTAAGTCTGATCCAACAAAATAATTTCGTCTTCAATAAAACTTTCAAATGTCTCCAACAAACAGAGCAGAACGTAAGTTGTTATCTTTCTATTTTTTATAATATTAGCAGGGTAATAGAACAAACTAGTAAATCAAAAGTCAACAACACAAAAGTGTTGAAAAAAACTCCCAAATTCTTAAAGGCTGTTGTACAGAAGACTATACAACCACTCTACAATTACAATTCATTCAAAACCAAGTTAATAAAATATATTTTTTTATTGAAACAGCTCAATTTCATTTAAAATTTTCCGATTTTCTTTAATCCTAAAAATATTAAAAAAAAAATCACATACTTTGACGTTTTCTCAGCGATTAAACTACTCATTCATTCAATTCAAATTTCATTTATTTCACTTGATCGCCCACCCCTCAAGAAACACTAACAAAAAAACGAATAAGAAAGCGACCCTTACTAACCTCATCGCCAATTTTCCAATATATGATGATTTTGGTTACATATTTACCAAAATCTCGTTCACGTTTTAAGTATATTTATGAAAATCTAAAAAAAAAACAAATTATTTTCATGTATGGTATATATATATATATATATATATATATATATATATATATATATATATATACATATATACATATATATACATATATATATATATATATATATATATATATATATATATATATATATATATATATATATATATATATCAATATATATATATATATATATATATATATATATATATATATATATATATATATATATATATATATATATATTTATAATATATATATATAAATATATGTATATATATATATATATATATATATATATATATATATATATATATACACAGGTTGAAGTTTCTTTGGTCAATTTGCATGTTAAAGTCCTTTTAAGTTAGAGACGTTTAACGAGAAATCTTATTTACATAAATAAAAGGCTGATAAAAATCTTATGTGAAAATATTTGTTTTTATACTATTTAGTCTGTAAATATTTTTTGATGAACACATTTTTCTCCCGTCAGTTAGGCTATATTGACACACTGTGCCAGCCCCTCCCAAAAGTACGCTTTCAGTACCGAAATCAGTTTTATCCTCGAATAAAGACCAAAATTTCCGATATCCTCAAGGTCGTTAGTGTTTGATCCTCAAATAAGATCCGAAGCAATGCAGTCTATGGAGAGTATGAAGAACAGGAGTCCATTTTTTCATTCCATTAGTTCACATTCCAAACATGTGCTTATTCTGGAAACAATCAGCAAGATCCTCATAGTGCGTCTTTCATAATTCAAGAAGGACTGGAATTTTTGCTGATTTATTGTTCCAAAAAAGATTTGGGATAGGCGATAATGAATGAGGTTACCCCATCTCTTCTGTTGCAGATCACTAAAGTGATAGTCGATATCTCTCTTAAGAAGTACTAATGTAACCCTTAGAACGGGTTCAGGTGCCACAAAAGTGAAAGATGCATTCAAACGGGCCAATTTATCAGCTCTTAATATTGCAGTAATTTCCGCCTGAAAGGGGAATAGATAAATTCACTTGAGGATTTTGTATGTATAACCCGGCACAAGCCAGATTACAGCATACTGAGACCATGTGGGCAGATATGTGGCAGCCATCTCTCGCCATATTTGGTGTGCCTAGAAAGCAAAATTGGTTGCCTCTGCCTTGTATACGGGCCGATATTTGTGGTGTTTTAGGTTACCAAATGAACGTAAACATTCGTCTGGCTTCCAAGCTCCATGATTTACCAAACGACTGTTTGCATTTGAAGAAAATCTTTCAAATCAATTCCATTTCTCTTCCATATGTTTTTCTTATAAGCCTCAGTTTTTGGAAAACTAAAGTTTGAATGATGGGTACATAATTCAGTCTCTTAGCTTTCAAAAAAACTTGGTTTAGAGATGAACTTAAACTAAATAATAAATTCTTAAAATAATCATCACCAAATCCAAAAGTCAACCACTTTAGGGGCACCCCACATATTATTATATATGTTTGTCTAGCTTTTCTAGACAAGGTTATAAAAAATAAAATAAATAAGAAGAAATAACAGAACACACATTTAAAGGTGACAAGTGAAGTAAATTTTTTTACTTTTTCTTAATTAAAAGTTTTCACTCGTGCATCGGATCGTTTGCGTGTCCTGAAAATAAAGTAGATTTCGACTGTTTCGTTGACGGCAGATCTTTAAGTAAACATTTTATGTAGAAGAATGTATACCATATATCTCGAAGGTGTTCCGCAATAAATTTGTGATTAATTGCCCATATCCCTATTTTCTTATCTTGTTATCTTTTTACAGTACAGGTATCACACTCTTTTCATATCATTGCTCACCCTGTGGGTGGAGGCATCCATGTTTCGTAAATGTTTCGAACGAAACATTAATACGAAAACATTAATACAAAATTCTAAAAATAATTTTATAAGTTAGTCGCTCAGTAATCTGTAACCTAATTAATATTAATTCTATTATTTATTGAAACTCCAGTCCACACACTTATCCTATACACTTATCCTATTTAAAAGATAAAAAAAATTATTAACTTATGGTTTAGGAATCTGTAACAATTAATTTAATTAATCGTATGATAGATTAAGTACCAGCCAACCATAACGATGATGTTACCATAATCCTAGAATATGTTCATCAGAGAATCAAAATAGATATCTGAAAACTTCTTATATTCTAACATTATGTAAATTACATCTCATCACTAAAGGTCATAAGGAAAAGGAATTAAGGTACAGGAAATTATTAAAATAATATATTTTGTCAGTAAAATTTACATCATTTTCCGGTCATGTCATCATATGCTGTATTAAAATATGTGTCCCTATAATAGCTCATCCATCACCATCTAACGCGTGGAAGAATGTAAATTCCCGCAATGACCCGACAGCACTTTCGTATTCAATATGATTTATTGAAATAAATTATTTCAATTATAAGAGAAACTATTTAAATAAATAAATAGTTTAGCACAGTCATATCTGGCTAACCTAAGAATTCATTCCATTCCGTTATACATCCTATCTTATGTCCGTTTTTATCTTTTAGAACAAACATTCACACAATACACACAATTATATTTCTTGTATGACACACTATAGTCCAATGCAATCAACAAATCAGCCATTTGTTTCAGAAAGTTTGAAGTTTGTTAGATAATTATTTATACAGCAAAGTAGCCGCTTATTTAAATAAAAAAAACTTTCTGATCATACCACTGGCTAAGCGATTCCCATTCAGTCTTAAGCATGTCAATTAAGAAAAACAATTCATTTAAACTTACATAAATAATAAAAAACCAAATTATTTCAATAAAATATCATTTTTATAGAAATAACAGGACAAAAGTTAATTTATATACCCAACCTAAGAATAAAGCCTGATTTCCATTATGAAAAAAATACTGACAAAATAGTCAAAGCAGGATAAAAATATAATTTTTCTTAAAGTGCGAGAGAAATAAAAAACATTTCCAGTATAAAAAATTTATTCAGTACTGAATAATTTTTATGGTTACTGAGAAAATTATTATAGCAGTCTGCAGTACTGACAAAATATATCAAGAGAAGTATTTTTATTCAGTACTGGAGAAATATTTTATAGGAAAACTGTATAGGGACGAGAAATCGTTTGTATGACGTATAATTATGAAGCATTTTATAGTAGTTATTTTATGGTCAATCGACAATTTTAACATTTCGTTTTGTGTAGGTCTTAATTTATCTTAATTCATTGTGAAAATAATTTTAATAATGAATAATTATGTTAAGTTTATTTTTTTTTTTATTTTATTGTTGTAGATTCAAATTGTTTTTTGTCTTTTTTGCAATAACAAAAAAGAATTTGAAATTTATTGGTTATGTTACAACTTTACAAGCATCAGTCAAAATATATCCACTATAAAAAAAGAAAAAAGTAAAACACGATCTCTGTCACTCTAATGGAATTTTTGGTTTTTTTCTCGCTTTGGTTTTTTCAGTAAAAAATACTGACAAAATTTTTTTCATTTTGATAAAATTAAATAAAAAATAAGCGTTTCTCTTTTTTCACTAGGTGCGCATCAGTGATATTTCTATTATAAATTAAATTATTCTCTTCCATTATAATCTTGTAGTTTATTGTCCTTTTTGGCTGTTTTCTGCTAATGTTGATGTTGTTGTTGGTGGTTCGCCACATTTTTAATATTATTTTAACATTAACATATTAAAGTTAACCATTTGTTACGCCTGGGTGACTTAACATTAATGAAATATTATTAATATTAAATAATATTATTTATTTCTTTGATATTATTCTATACCTCGATACTCCTGTTTATCATCCTGAATTAATTCAAAATTTGTAATTTTAACTTATACTGTAATACTGTAGATACCGCATACACTAAACTTAATCTTAAGTCTCGTTAAATATTATTAGTCCAATATTTTGTCCCATGATGTATTCAAAATAACCATATATTATTCTTGCTTTTTTGCCAATATGTGTTTAGGGTTCGTTGATCTATATATTTTGTTTATATATAGATCACTTTTGAGGTACCTGTATCATAAAGTGAAACTTAGGGTTTGCATCTGGGATAAACTGTGCTAATAATATTGGGTTATATTTTTATTGTTTTTTTTTTGTTGGATTAAACCAAATACATTCTAATTTCAATTTATCACAATATATGTAATTTATTATATTGTGGAAGGGTTTTTCCTTATTTTATGTATACTTTTAACTAATTTGATTGAAATATTTTGATGAGAATTGGCGGCGAGTTCCGGATGATAGATGGTGGTGTCTAGGGTTTCTGTTAAAGTCGAGGCGGGCAAAAAATATGAAAAAAGTCGAGAATTTTCGAGAAGGAGAAATATCGAGAGTCGAGGTTGAGGAAAAGCGGAAAAATGATGACTTTGAGATGAGGCGACTAGGCAAGATGTTTTTTAAAAAAAAAAACTAGAGGGTTAGTTTTAGAGCTCTGAGGAGTTCAGAAAATAAAAATTGTAAAATTAATTTTAATAAAACAAATTGTTAAAAAAAAAGAAATTGGAAAATTGAAAAAATCACTCTGTTAACACTATAATAAAATAATGTTGATTATTAATTCGATATTATTATTATTATTTTTACTGAGCGAAAATACAGCAAAATATATGTAAGTAAATACAGTTGAAAATCATAAACAATGTGCTGTAGTTAAATAAAAATAAAACAAAATTATATATCTAAATATAGTAGGTATATATATATATATATATATATATATATATATATATATATATATATATATATATATATATATATATATATATATATATATATATATATATATATATATATATATATATATATATATATATATATATATATATATATATATATATATATATATATATATATATATATATATATATATATATATTTATATATATAAATATATATGAAAATGCGTTGTGTGTGTGTGTGTGTGTAGTTGAAAATCTAATTACAGATGAGTATCGCTATTATTTTATATTATTATATTACATTTCATTATATATTATTACATAGTATTATATTTATTATATTTTATATTTTATTTTATTATATTATATAGTCTGTTCTTGTTTCTCCGTTATATATTATAGTATATAACGTTTTGTCTTTGTATTCTATATACATCATTTTCATATCCACATCACAATATTCCGTTGGAAACGATCGCATGCGATATGTCTTTCGTTCTGTCTCGTTTAGTTACCACATTCCCCATCCCATAATTCGCTCTTCATATAGAACGCTATATATTCCCCTTTCCTTTAAACAATTTTTAATATTTTGTTTTATGTATGTATCAAAGCATACAGTAAAAGAGATTTTGGAGATTTAAATTTAACGCGATCACTGCCATTGTGCGATCGTTGTAATGGCAACTATATATACATTCAATGTAATTGGCGACTTACATTTTATTTTTATAAACGTTGGTATTGTGTATTGTGTGTGTTATATATACATCATTATTTGATGTTGAAAACGCAAATACATACATTACAGTCTACATTTGAACGTCCTATGTATTAATAGTATGTATATAACATATTTTTCGTTTCGTTCATCAAAACTCCTATCCTTCTCTTTCCTATGTTGGTTAGAGAATTTTTGTTTGTTTTATTTTATATTTTGTGCAGGTGTTCACTTGCACGGAAAAAAAAGAACAACAAATTGTTTTAAATATATATATACAAGTATCCCTCGTTTAACGCGGTACTTATACAACGCGTTTTCAATATAACGCGATTTGAAATAAATAATCTGTTTCAGTACAACGCGAAATTTCTTCTTCCATAGCGCGAATCTAATTAACGCCCAAACCACTTTTCATGAGATATAATGTTTTTAGACAGTGAAACAGATCAGTCCTGATCCTGAACAACAAAATGAAGTTTGTTAATTAACTTTTAATTTTTTCAGTTTGTTTTTAAATATTATAATACACATGTTAGTATGTACATACATTTATATCGGTAAATACAGAAAACCTTCCATATTGATGGATTTGCTATTCAACAGTTTTTGAAATGATGCTTTCATATTTGTATCTTATATCAAATTTGAACTAAAGATTATATCTATAAGACTATTGAGGTTTTAATGTAGTGCCATATATATTAATGGTAGAGGGGACTGAAGATTGTTTTAATACGATCTACGATCACTACCACTATACGATCATTATATTGACGATAATATATATTGTGACGTGCGCGTTAACAAATAAAAAAATAATTCCTTTTTTGACACTATATTTCAATTTTCTTTTTAACAATCACGACTGGTATATTGATTTGGGCCGTCCTCTCTCCTTGATCTTCCTCCACCTCCCAATTTTGCAGACAAATTAAATCAGTTTTTTTTTTGGGCGCCAGCCTGCGCGCATGAATGTGGCTAGCTCTCTCCGGTTGGCTAGAGACACTCGGGCTGGGTGTAACAATTGGGGGGGAAGGTTTGTACTATTGAAATGGAAAATTGTTACACTGGAAGCTTGTAAGTGAAAATATGAACGTGGCACTAACCTGTATATCACCGCGTCGCCTTTTCGCCTCTTTCTATGGCTCGTTCCCGAGCTCTCTTGTCATTCCACGTGGCTCTTGACACGACCCACCTTCACCTTTCTCCGACAGCGTGATGCACCACCTTCTCTTTCCCTCTTATTTTCTTTTCTTCCACTCTACTTTCCACATTCACTTATGCACTTTTATATTTTTTTTATACAACCTTTGTTGCTTCCTCGAGTTATATTCCCAAAAATTAAATCTCGTTCCTCGATCTTATCACCAAGCCACCATCAATCCAAAAAAAAACTTCGCCAATCCGCATCACCTTATATAAGTTTTCGACCTCTCACGGTACATCGGGCAATACACATTCTTCTTCGTTTTCCTTACGCCATCTATCTTGTAGCATCAAGGTTGAGTACGGTTGATGTCGAGATGCAACCAACTTGTTTGACATCTTGTCTGACGTATCAGTGTCGCTGTCATGGGGAAAGTTGTGTTTTACTTGTGGCGTTGTGTGGTGATTGTCATTTGTGTTTTTGTCTACCGTGAATTTGTGTTTATGTAATTTATCCATGTAATCAGTGTTCGTTGCTTGTGATTATTGTTTTCTGTGGCTGTTTATTGTAAAATGTTTCTTATATTTGTTCAATGTTCGATGTATGTGGCTTGTCATGTCTCATTCATATTTTACAGGTTAGCACCTAAGGAAAGGACAGGATTGGATACATGGAGCGAGATATCCCCGACCGCCCGGACCCAGGTATGTAAATTTTCTTTAGCCCATTTATATTCGACTCTGATTTTGTCTTTTCTATTTCAGGTCCCGTTTCAATCGCCCCTCAGTTGGAAACGAAAATTTTTTGTAAATAATTTTACTAAAAATTTTCGATTTGGCGTTGTCTATGTGAGTAATATTTTGATATTTTGAACAAGCTCAGTTAAGCGGGTGATTTCGCCGTATAACCAAACTTAATTTACCCTTTCGCCCTGGTCTATTAATTGCACCAACCCTTTTTTTTTTTTTTTTTTTTTTTTACCTTCTAATTGATTGTGTTTTTATATTCCGCGATATTCTCTCAGATCGTTAGCGTGAAACTTCCCAATAATTTTGCCTTCCATATTTTCTAAGAGATACGTACAATTACCTACCGCTCTTACCACCCTACATTTTTCAAAAACATTATCCAATTTAGAGTTGTAATTAGCGACTGCCTTAGATTGTCGGAATGACTTTTTCAACACGTATTCACCGGGTTGGAACGTTTTCGGCCGTGTTCGCAAATTGTAGCGTTGAGAGTACCTTGCATATGCCGCGTCGAGGTTCTTCTGTATTGTCTCGTGAATACTTTTCATGTGTGTGGCCGAATCCTTTCCATTATCTCGCTTGGGCCTTTTATCGTTAGTGAGATTAGCATTAGTGGAATTCTTTCCCCTCATATCCTTTCCAAACACAGCGAAAAATGGTGTAAATCCCGAGCTGTCGTGGACTGCCGTACGTAAAGCACTAGCGATTTCGTCAATATGCTCATCCCAATTTCGCTGGTCTTCTTCGATATAATTTCTAATGGCTGCTAACACGCTGCGGTTGACTCGCTCGGCCGGATTGGCTTGCGGATGATATACCGCATTCAGCCAGTGGTCAACCCCATAATTCACCATCAGTTTTTTAAAATTTTTCGACGTGAATTGGCTTCCATTGTCGGTGATCACGATGGATGGCACTCCAAATGTCAGGAATACCGAACCTTCCAAAAAATTTTGGAGTGATATTGATTCCGCCCTTCTCATCGGCTTCAACATCACAAATTTCGTGAATACATCCAGTACCACCAATAAGTACTGGTTCCCTTGTTTTGATCGCGGGTATGGACCCATGTAATCCACTGCGATCATTTCCCATGGTTCCGTCGGCGTCCGTTGCCTTCCCATAGGTACCCTATTCACATTGTTGCTGTGCTTGTTTATTTGACAGCCCTTACATGACTTCACATACCTCCGAATATCCCCTCTCATTTGTGGCCAAAAATATGACGCCTGTATTCGTTTGAGAGTTTTAAAGAATCCCATGTGTGCTGCTAGAGGACTGTCATGGTTTTCCCTTAGCACTTCCTGCCGTAATGTGTATGGCACGTATAATTTCCACCTCATCTCACTAGTCCCATCTCCAGATTGGTGGCGACAATACTTATAAAGCTTATTTCCTTCAAGTTTGTAGTCGGGATATCCATTTGCATTTTGCTCAACTCCTTCTTTAACTCGTTGATAGGCTGGGTCACCCGATGGATCCATTCCGATGGATTCAACTGCCCGTGAGAGAGCATCCGGAACGATGTTATGTTTCCCCTTCCGATGAATGAGTTCGAAATCGAACTGCTGTAATTTCATCGACCAGCGGGCCAGCCGTGATGCTGGATCCTTCAAATTCCGAAGCCATACCAACGAGGAACAATCCGTGATCACCCTGAATTTCACGCCATCAATGTATGGCCGAAACTTTTCTATGGCAAACACCACCGCCAGACACTCCCTCTCCGTTGCTGGATACTTTCGCTGGGTTGCAGTCAGCTTTTGGCTCATGAATGCAATCACTCTTTCCCCATTGTCGTCTTCCTGCGTTAGGACAGCTCCGATACCAGTGTCAGAGGCATCTTTCTGTATCGTGAACTCTTTGTCAAAATCCGGGTTCACCAGTATCGGTGCGGACACCAGGAGGGATTTTAATTTTGTAAAGGCACCCTGCGCATCTTCAGACCAACAAAAGGGTTTACCAGTCTTCTTCAGGAGGTTGGTTATCGGTGCTGTTATCTGAGAGAAGTCCGAAATGAATCGTCGATACCAACCTGCCAATCCGATCAATCTCCTAACATCCTTGATGCACTTCGGTGTCGCAAAGTTCAGGATTCCGGTAATTTTGTCAGGATCGACCCGCAGTCCATGTTCGTCCAATACATACCCAAGATATTTGATCTCTTTTAGACAAAACCGTGACTTCTCCAAACTAATCGTGAGATTAGCCTGGTGCAGACGCTTGGCTACCTCTTCCAGTAGTGCCATGTGCTCTTCAAACGTCTGTGACATCACGATAATGTCGTCCAGATAACCAAACACCCTGGGTTCCAGATCGACCCCGAGTACCTTATCCATCAACCGGCAGAGAGTTTGACTGGCGTTACACAACCCAAAAGGCATTCTCCGGTATTGGAACAATCCTCTCCCCGGTACAATGAATGCAGTTTTGGGTCGTGCCTCCGTGTTCAGCTCAATCTGCCAGAATGCATCGCTCAAATCAATGCAGGACAGGTATTTCGTACCAGATAGCCTACCTAAAATCCTATTGATGTAAGGAAGAGGATAGGTATCCTTGACCGTGACTTCGTTTAGCCTGCGAGCGTCTAGACAAAATCGAATTTTGCCAGAAGGTTTAGTGACGCATACTACTGGGTGTGCCCATTCAGTAGGACCTGCCTGTTCTATCACGCCCAGTCGCAGCATTCGATCCAACTCCTCGTTCATCGCCTTTTGTTGATAGGGTGAGATAGGGCGAGCTCTTACTCGAACCGCCTTCGCGTTTTCAGTGTCGATGTTGTGTTTGATTAGTGAAGCGCATCCGAGCTTATCTGGTGTCGTTGTGAGGAATGAACTTGTCACCCTTTTTAAGGTCCTACTGTCTTTCTCACTCAATTTGTGCCTTTTTAAATCCTCCTGGGACAACTCCCCCACGTTCTCGATGGTTTCGTATTCTGTCCTAGGCTCCACTGATGGTCGTATGCCAAATGTCCTCCAGAAATCCATCCCGCATATTAATTCCGTGGTAATAGTCGGTGCAATTAAGGTTTTCACCACTTGACATTGTTCATATGCTGCATAAGGTACATCCGCCGAAAACTCAATGCAGTGCACCGTGCCATCCGCCGTCTTTATACGTGTCTTATTTGGGACTCTGTTAATTCCCAATAATGATAGTAGACCAGTTGCCTTACCTCCAAGTATTGTGCAGCTTGCCCCCGAATCCAATAGACCCACTAACCCATATCCTAGTATGTCTACTTCTACGTGTGGTCTATCGTCACCATCCACCGATATGATGCAGGCTATTTCATCGTCTGCTTCTGGACTATTCATGTCGTTCTCGGTCTGGCAACTCGTACTGACGGTCAGAGGTTTAACTTTATGCGTGTCTCTTAGATCTTGTCGTCTGTTTCGATGATATCTTGTTTCCTGGGTTTTCAAATTCGAGAATTGAATGTTGCTGTTTGGGATCATTCTGTTTATCGGAGAGCGGTGATCCCCTACACTTCCGAACTGCCGTTTCCCGTTGTAGAACCAATGTTGTCTGGGAACATTTGTTTGGCTCCCTTGTGATCTCTCGGACAATTTAACGCCGTGAATCCCTCACGTCCACAACACCAGCAGTATACTCTGGTGCGTGGTTCAGGACAATCAAAATGTGAGTGACTCGGCTTCCGACAATTCCAACACTCGAATGATTTTCGCCCATATTTTCTCTGGTTTTCGTCGTTCGATCTCCTGAAAGTTGGTCTTCGGGTTTCTCTTATCGTTGATACTTCCGGTAATGATTCATTAAGTTCCTCCACCGCTGAACACTGTTTAGACGTCGTTGATTTTTTTGCGGGAAAGCACGCAGCCTCCAATGCTTTTCCCTTCAACTCAATTTGGGACTTTCGGGCTTGCACAAACTTACTGTCGTCGATTTTCTTGCAATTTGCCATCAGTTCGGCCACCGTGTTGACCTTTATCAATGCTAGTTGGAGAGCGTATTGTTGAGCCATATTGCGCTGTAGTACGTAGAGCTTGTACTCTTCTTCGAGTGGTGGATAAATTTTTCGAAACATCTTCTCCATTTGTGTAAGAAAGTTGGCCACCGTTTCTCCTGGTTGCTGGAGTCTCATGAGTATTTCCTCCCTCATGATAAAGTCATAGTTTTGTGGCAAGAATCTCGCCTTCAATCCATTTACCATGTGTGTCCAGTCGAAAAATTCTTCACCGTATACCTCGTACCACTCCAAGGCCGAGCCCGTAAGCAACACAAACAGGCCTCGAAATAACTCATTTCTACTGAGTCCCATTGCTCTAGCGTGCAAATCTACCCTCAACAAAAAGTCAGTCAGTGACATGCCGTCATCTCCCGAGAAACGCATCTCCCAATTCCGCATCTGCATTATCACCTTGCTGATACTTGTGCTAGTGTGGTTTGTTCGTCGCTCATATTCAAAATGTGGCTGTTGAGTTGTCACGCCGCTGGCATTTTTGTCGCTCTCACCCACAAACGCATCCTCGAAATTGCTGCGCGGACCCAAGCTTTCTCCTGAAGTAGCTTGTTCCATCGCTACCCTGTCCCTTTCGGTTGCTTGCGCCGAGGTGCCCTGCCTGTTTTCAATGCGTAAGCTTTCTAATGATTTCACTAACCCTTTTTGCGGGGTTCCCCGTCCTCTTCCTCTGCCCATTCCACTGAACGGTCTGCTTGTGCTGGTGTTGTTAATCGTCTCACCCGTTGAAGATGTTGACAACCGTAGTAGTCTCTCTACATTTTTCTCGATCCCCTGTAAAATGCTTAAATGATTGACCTGTTCACCAGCTGCTCTTTTTGCCCTATCATAGTAATGACGGAGGTGGCACTTTGTTTTCGCAAGACTCTGTGCATCGTCTTGCTTCAGATGAGTCCTCAACTCATCTTGAAGCCGTTGTAATTCATCTACACATTCATTGAATTCTGGTTCCGACCTTTCCGCCGCCCTCTGATGATCGTTTCCTTGCTCCAGTGCGTTTCTTAAAGCCGAAATCTTATTGCGCATGGTTCCCGTGCACATTAAATCTCTTCCTTTCAGCTCATAGTTTATTTGGTTTTCATTCAGCCACTCCGGCAGCAAAAGGAAATCGCTAATTCCACTCATTATAAATATCTTCCCCCGAATAAGTTCGGTTAGCTATGCAAAATTTTATTTGATTTCTAATTTTATTAATTATTATTATTATTATTATTATTATTTTTTTTTTTTTTTTCAGACGATACACCCCGATACACCACGATGGACAAAGGCTTGCAATGCAATGACTAGAAGTTTTCGATTGATGGATTTTCCTATTATGTTCTATGACCGACACGAACTAAGCTGTACCGTAATTTAAATAATTTAACACCAAAATAACCTTACCCAATTTAGTCTTAATTAATTATATCCTAACCTATGTAATAATTTAAATAATTTAAATAATTTAAATAATTTAACACCAAATTATAACACGAACTTATAACACGCGAATTTACCAATATATGTACTCTAATTTAAGTTTAGCAATTCTCTGTATCAAGAATACAATAACTTATCCCTTTTACTCAATAAGACCAGGGATCTGTGCCACTTAGCGCTACAAGTCCCGTCACCTGGATCTTGTTTGGTTTTTTTTTTTTTTTTTTTTTTTTTTTTTTATTTATTTATTTTTTGTGAGAATGACTGAATAGGAAGCACGGTAAGTTCCTCGCTAACAGTCCCAGAATGATAACAAATTATCCAAAACAATTCTTCCCAAGCAATCTTCAACTACACTTTTACGACCAGCGCAATCAATACTGGATGGATGAAAGGGTAGACCATACCACCGAGGGTCTATTCGTTGACCACTGCTTGTTTTATCAAAATATTTTTTTTTACAACCACGTGTCAGTTACCCGTATGCTTAGGAAGAGGACGCCTCAAATACCGTTTTTTTCGGGCCCCACGTTGGGCGCCAAATGTGACGTGCGCGTTAACAAATAAAAAAATAATTCCTTTTTTGACACTATATTTCAATTTTCTTTTTAACAATCACGACTGGTATATTGATTTGGGCCGTCCTCTCTCCTTGATCTTCCTCCACCTCCCAATTTTGCAGACAAATTAAATCAGTTTTTTTTTTGGGCGCCAGCCTGCGCGCATGAATGTGGCTAGCTCTCTCCGGTTGGCTAGAGACACTCGGGCTGGGTGTAACAATTGGGGGGAAGGTTTGTACTATTGAAATGGAAAATTGTTACACTGGAAGCTTGTAAGTGAAAATATGAACGTGGCACTAACCTGTATATCACCGCGTCGCCTTTTCGCCTCTTTCTATGGCTCGTTCCCGAGCTCTCTTGTCATTCCACGTGGCTCTTGACACGACCCACCTTCACCTTTCTCCGACAGCGTGATGCACCACCTTCTCTTTCCCTCTTATTTTCTTTTCTTCCACTCTACTTTCCACATTCACTTATGCACTTTTATATTTTTTTTATACAACCTTTGTTGCTTCCTCGAGTTATATTCCCAAAAATTAAATCTCGTTCCTCGATCTTATCACCAAGCCACCATCAATCCAAAAAAAAACTTCGCCAATCCGCATCACCTTATATAAGTTTTCGACCTCTCACGGTACATCGGGCAATACACATTCTTCTTCGTTTTCCTTACGCCATCTATCTTGTAGCATCAAGGTTGAGTACGGTTGATGTCGAGATGCAACCAACTTGTTTGACATCTTGTCTGACGTATCAGTGTCGCTGTCATGGGGAAAGTTGTGTTTTACTTGTGGCGTTGTGTGGTGATTGTCATTTGTGTTTTTGTCTACCGTGAATTTGTGTTTATGTAATTTATCCATGTAATCAGTGTTCGTTGCTTGTGATTATTGTTTTCTGTGGCTGTTTATTGTAAAATGTTTCTTATATTTGTTCAATGTTCGATGTATGTGGCTTGTCATGTCTCATTCATATTTTACAGGTTAGCACCTAAGGAAAGGACAGGATTGGATACATGGAGCGAGATATCCCCGACCGCCCGGACCCAGGTATGTAAATTTTCTTTAGCCCATTTATATTCGACTCTGATTTTGTCTTTTCTATTTCAGGTCCCGTTTCAATATGATCGGTAAAATTACCTATTTGTTGGTGAGATTTGAATTGGCTAAAATGTTGAAGTTCGATTTAGCAGATGCTTGTTCATATATTAGGATAATCGTGTTTTAAAGGACCGGTTAACATTTCTCTTGATTTTATTTTGTCAATAAAGTCCACAATTTTGCTCTTGGTTGTATATATGTACCACGGTATGTTGTACTCTTAAATAACTTTTGTCTTTATTTCTATGGAAAATACTAATTTATTTAAATAATTTTGTTTTCTTTATTCATATAAGTGTAAATGAATAAGATTTCTTGAGTGGCATTCTTAACATTGGATGGGGATCACTTGACCGGTGGTCTCGACCAGAGAGTTTATTTTACTTTAATAAGCAGCTTCTTTGTGCTGTATAATAATTCTATTACAAACTATTAAACTTTCTGAATCGGACGGCCGCTTTGGTGATTTTTTTCATTGAACTGAAGTGTGTTATACAAGAATTCTACTTTTGTGTATTGTGTGATTGTTTGTTGTAAAATCTTAAAACGGACATAAAGATAGAATGTGTGGAATGGAATGATCGATCAGGTTAGCTAATTATGACCGCACTAAACTATTTATTTATTTAAATAGTTTCCCTTACAAACGAATTGACAATGTATTAGATCATCATATTGTATAAAGAAATGCTGTCGGGTCATTACGAAAATGTATATTCCCCACGCGTTAGATGGTGATGGATTGGGAATTATAGGGACACATCTTTAAATACAGCATATGATGAGATGACCCAAAGATGTTTTTTTAAAATACTCCAGTTTAACTGTTGAGGCGATACGAATACATATGATGAATTTAGAATGGTCCTTACCTATCCAACTAACAATAATAACAAACTCAAATCCAAATGTGAAAATGATTATACTAACAATATATAATAATTTACTAATATGTAGTTAGCAATGACTCTGCTGTGGATTATCACCTTAGTCGTTTCTGTGATTGTTTCCTTTTCCTAAACCTTATATGTTGAGATGCAAGCAGGGACTGGGCCCGCATAATTTTGGAGTAAAAATTCTCAGATATCTATTTGGAACTCTGCTGAATATACTCCAGGATTATGGTAACAATCTCAGATTCACCGTAACTGGTTGGCTTGTACTTCTCCTATCATATCATATCATATCATATCATTTATATATATAAATATATATAAATATATATATATATATATATATATATATATATATATATATATATATATATATATATATATATATATATATATATATATATATATATATATATATATATATATATATATATATATATATATATATATATATATATATAATTATATATCTCACATATATATAATTCATTATAAATATATACATATATATATAAATAATTCATAGTACGATGAGCATTCAATACGAGCAGACGTATTTCTCGAACACTTTTGTTAAATAATTATAATTAAAAGTGTAAAGTCGTCATTCTGACTCAAATTTCACAAGAATTTTATTTTAATTAAAAAGTGCTGTGTTTTAGTTTTCAAAAAAATAATTGCAGTGCTAATCAAAAACTTAATTGTTGTGTGCATATCATTTTAAAAGTGTAGTGGCGTACATTATAAAGTGATAATGACATACATTTTGGGTGGGTATGGAAAAAACGACAAATGAATGGCCCTTTGGTGGAAGAAGTAATGCACTTCTTAGAACACCACCAACAACTCCACCGCCGGAGATCACCACAATGCGATGTGAATTACTGAAGTCAACTACTGAAGCCACCTTCAGTGCTCAAATAGATATTATAAACAACGCGGAGATAGTAAATAAATTTCACCAAATGGAAAAATTAATCGCGCAGCTGAGCAATGAAGTTGCTGTTCTAAAGAAAGAAAACACAATGTTAAAATAAACAATAAATACAAATAACAACGCAGGAAACTCAACATTAGTGAGCAACCAAGTACTCGCCTCAAATCAAGCCGATTATCACACTGATGAAGACGAGCTTGAAAGAGAAACCAACTGGATACTACAGAAATCCAAGAGAGCGAATGAGAAACCAAGAAAAGAAACAAACTTAAGCAAGAGAAAAGCTGAATCGTCACCAGAAATTGAGCCAATTCAAACCTATATCAAAAGCGCCAATACAATTACTGCCCAAAAAGTGCGTGACCCAGAAAAAAAGAAACAAGTTCCACCCCCGATCAACATTCTAGGCATAGCAAATCACGGCAGTATTCAGAAACTGATGAAAGAAGTAGTAAGAAATTACTACAAACTAATATCACTCAGTAATAATATCTGGGAAATAAACACAACAGAGGCCGAAGACTACAAAGCTCTAGCCAACAAATTAAATGCTGATGGTCACCAGTGGTATATCTTCGAAGATAAAAACGATCGATCAATTAAAGTAATGGCAAGATGTCTCCATCCAACTTGTTCAAAAGATGAAATTCAACAGTCAACATTATCAGAAAAGAGAGACGAGAAAACAGAGACGGGAATGCTGAAATCACGAGAAGAGGTCTCCCACTTTTCATGCTAACCTTCGACAACAAAGAACAAATAGACAATATTTATAATATTAAGGCTTAACCTCAGGGTTAAAATAGAAACACCGATAAAGGTCACTCGACTAATACCTCAATGTAAAAACTGCCAAGATTATACACAAAAGTACTGTCACCGTGAACCAAGGTGTGTTAAATGTGCAGGAAAACATGCAGGAAACGAGTGCACAGTTCCCCGAAATACAGCACCGAAATGTATCAATTGTAAAGGCCAGCATCCAGCAAACTACAGAGGGTGTGAAGTTGAAGTAGAATTACAAAAAATGAGATATACAACCTATAAAAAAAACCACGGAACCAAAATCACCAATTCCTAACATGCAAAGAGAGCGAGTAATCGAAAACGTTACTTATGCACAGATAGTCCAGCAGACAGAGCAGAAACAGTCTAAAGTGGAGCTCGTTCTACAGGATATACTGAAAAACATAGAGAACATCAACGAAAGACTTACTACGCAGGAACGAAGTCTGCAAAAAACACTAGAAGAAATGAAATCACAAACTAATTTCAATAAAAGAGTAGACGGAACCCTTGATCGAGTGATTAACAATATAAATTATATAAAATCAAATTATAAACAAAAGAAATGAATAAAACATTACGCATTGTAACCTGGAATGCAAATGAGCTATTGCACCACATACAGGAACTAGATATATTCTTAAACATGCATAATATAGATTTATGTCTTATATCTGAAACCCACTTCACCACAATTTCGTTTGGTAAAATAAAAGGATATAACTGCTACCATGCATTACATCCAAATAGAACAAAAATATCGAAATCCGGAAAATAAGAAGGTATTTAACCATGTGTAACAAATTAAAATTCCTATTAAAAGACATTAAAAATCAATCAGTTAATAAATATCTAACCACTCTAACTGGGCAAAAAGATACTGATTATTAATTATGGAAAGCAACTAAAAACCTTAAAAGGCCCAAACTCCAGGTTCCTCCAATTAAAAATAAAGAAAATTGGGCTCGAAATGCTAAACAGAAAGCAGATTTGTTTGCCAATCACCTTGAAGAAACATTCCAGCCTTACCCCAAACAAACAGAAGAGGAAAATATTACTTCAATATATAAACAGGATGAAATAAAAATTATACCTGTAACATTGGAAGAAATTAATTGGGAAATCAAGAATAATCTGAATGCGCATAAGGCTCCAGGGTATGATCTTATAATGGGTCAAATAGTAAAAGGGTTACCAGAGAAAGCATTGAGGAAACTAGTGCATATAATTAATGCAGCATTTCGACTAAGATATGTACCAAGACAATGGAAAGTTGCAGAAGTAATTATGATACTTAAGCCGAACAAACCTCCGAATGATAAAGCTTCATATAGGCCAATTTCTTTGCTACCAACATTATCGAAACTATTTGAAAAGGTTCTTCTTAAAAGATTAAAACCAATTATCGAAGAAAGGAATCTCATCCCCACACATCAGTTTGGATTTAGGGAAAAACATTCTACGATAGAACAAGTACATCGAATTACTGATGTAATCGAGAAATCACTTGAAAACAAACAAATATGCTCAACCGTATTCCTTGATGTAGCGCAAGCTTTCGACAAAGTATGGCATCAGGGGCTAGAATTCAAACTTCACCGAGATCTTCCGGAGCAATTTTTTCAAATTTTAAAATCATACATATCAGAGAGTCACTTCCGAGTAAGATATGGGAATGAATACTCTCAATTAAAAAAAAAATAGCAGGAGTACCACAAGGGAGTGTTCTTGGACCAATTCTTTATCTCCTATATACAAGAGATATACCAATTACTGAAGCAACATTGGCCACTTTCGCCGATGACACGGCAATACTTGCAACAGCAAATAACATCAATGACTCCACTAGTAAATTACAGAGGGCTACTAACCTGATATGAAATTGGACAAAGAAATGGCGAATTAAATTAAATGAAGCAAAATCAATCCAAGTGAACTTTACAAATCTAAAAGTTTATCATATACCAATTATAATAAACTCGATAGCAGTACCGCATGCAAACACTGCTAAATATCTCGGCATGACTTTAGATGCTAAACATAGATGGAAGGAACATATAAAAAAGAAAAGAGATGAACTAAACATAAAATTCAAAAAAAATGTATTGGCTTTTAGGGAGACAATCTGAACTAGCGATCCACAACAAACTTCTGTTATACAAACATATTCTAAAACCTGTATGGACATATGGCAGCCAACTCTGGGGTTGTGCCAAAAATTCAAATATCAAAATCATACAAACAGCTCAAAATAAGATCCTGCGATGCATCGTTAATGCACCGTCGTACATTCAAAACGACAACCTCCATCGAGATCTAAAGATCGAGCTTGTCGTGGATGAGAATAATAATTATCATGCAACAAAACATCTACAACGTCTGCACCAGCATGAAAATCTGGACATACGCTGTATGCTGACTACCACTCCAACAAGAAGACTGCAAAGAACCAAACCGCTGGACTTATCGCGACCGGGAGGTCAGTAGACCTATACTGTGGCGAAAAATCTGAGGAGTTAAACGAAACTAGGGATAATCATGTGATTACTCCGACAAATTAAAACGTATTATGCAATGTAAATTACTGAATGGGTACAAGACTCAGTCGTAATATAAAATAAAAAAAAAAAAAAAAAATATATATATATATATATATATATATATATATATATATATATATATATATATATATATATATATATATATATATATATATATATTTATATATATATATATATATATATATATATATATATATATATATATATATATATATATATATATATATATATATTTATATATAACGGGTGATTTTTTAAGAGCTTGAGAACTTTTTTTAAAAAAAAACGCATAAAATTTGCAAAATCTCATCGGTTCTTTATTTGAAACGTTAGATTGGTCCATGACATTTACTTTTTGAAGATAATTTCATTTAAATGTTGACCGCGGCTGCGTCTTAGGTGGTCCATTCGGAAAGTCCAATTATGGGCAACTTTTTCGAGCATTTCGGCCTTCATTCCATTGTTGCCAAAAATGGAAGAACTGAACTTAGTTGACATGTGGTTTCAACAAGATGGCGCTACATGCCACACAGCTCGCGATTCTATGGCCATTTTGAGGGAAAACTTCGGAGAACAATTCATCTCAAGAAATGGCCCGGTAAGTTGGCCACCAAGATCATGCGATTTGACGCCTTTAGACTATTTTTTGTGGGGCTACGTCAAGTCTAAAGTCTACAGAAATAAGCCAGCAACTATTCCAGTTTTGGAAGACAACATTTCCGAAGAAATTCGGGCTATTCCGGCCGAAATGCTCGAAAAAGTTGCCCAAAATTGGACTTTCCGAATGGACCACCTAAGACGCAGCCGCGGTCAACATTTAAATGAAATTATCTGCAAAAAGTAAATGTCATGGACCAATCTAACGTTTCAAATAAAGAACCGATGAGATTTTGCAAATTTTATGCGTTTTTTTTTAAAAAAAAGTTCTCAAGCTCTTAAAAAATCACCCATTATATATATATGTATATATATATATATATATATATATATATATACATATATATATATATATATATATATATATATATATATATATATATATATATATATATATATATATATATATATATATATATATATATATATATATATATATATATATATATATATATATATATGGATATATATGTATATATATACATATATGTATATACATATATATATATATATATATATATATGTATATATATATATATATATATATTTATTTATATATATATATAAATATGTATATATATATATATATATATATATATATATATATATATATATATATATATATATATATATATATATATATATATATATATATATATATATATAATAGCATAAAATAGAAAAGTGGTGCATTTTGAATTTTTGCGGCACTGTGCGAATCAGATTTTCTACGGATCATTATTTGAATAGACGATTCTACGGATTTCCAGATTTTGGTGTTGGATATAATTTTACCTCGTGGATCGAATATATGTATGTGTATATATACAGTGTTCGATTGCGGATTTTCAATGGATGGTTAAGTGGTATTACACGATTCTACGGATTTCCGGGTTTTTTGGTGTTGGATGTTTTTTTGTTACCTCGTGGGTCAAGGAACAGCGGTTGGCGATATATAAATTATACGAATGTGCAGGACGTTAGGACCATTGCGGATTTTGGCTTGTATCATATAGTGATACATATTTTTTTATTATATATATTCATATTTTTTTTATATAACTTTTCATAATAGTTCTAAATAAATTTTTGCCTTGATTGGTATGGTCTCGGGGAAAAATCAAGTTGACACTTTGGTTTTGTCGATCATTTCCTGTTTTTCGGAAACCACCTGTTGGATTTTTTTCTTTTTCCTCTAGAAATGTTGTATACGATAATCTAAAAGTATAATTTACTTAGTTTTTTTTTCTCGATTACATATTTTGAAGTTTTTCCACAATAACGAGATGAGTGGCTATAGCGATTGAGGTCGGAATGGGGTAAATTCCGTTTTCTTCTCTCTCTCTCTCATGTTGAATCTAAAATGTCTCTAACTCCTGCAAATGTCTATATTAATTTAGTTTGTATGCGGTTTATTCAAGCATGAGGTCAGACTTGCAAATTCCCACGCCTATCCCTGAGCTACAGCCGGCTACATATAACCGTGCAAGACCCTGATCGCATGATCTTTAACGGATACCTGAAGGGTTGCTTTACAAAGGCGCCACTAAGGTTCCGTTGCACATTTTATGATTGGTGCGGTAGAAATGTATTGATGATTATTTTCCACGTGCTAAGCGTTGCCTGTAGGAGTTTCCTACATTTTCCCCACGGTGTAGATTAGGTGGACTTAGAATCCAGTAGCTGGTTAAATTGAGTACCAGCAGTATCACCTTTTATTGAAGTTACAACAATTTATTTCGTATATAATATCTATTTTGTTGCTTTAGCAACACAAAATAGCTAATGAATTTTTACTTATTGTTTTATTCGCAAAATCTGATAGCTATGTAACAAAACTAATAAAAATATATTATTACTTGCTTCATATATTGAATCACTTGCCAACGTGATAACTGTGATGATTTGAAGAGGCTTATCTCCAGTTTGGGTAGTGAAGTTCCAGGCTGCCCGATTCAAAAATGTGAAGGAATAAAAGCGTCGATGTAATCCGTGAATAGTACACATAATGGTATACAGTTAGGTTTACTTAAGTTAAGCACCAATGATCCGATGTAGATGAAACTTAGTGGATGTTATCGCCAATTCCCAAACGCCACCAAGATGGGTGCGCTTAGTACCATTGTCGCTGTAGATATCGTCACAGCAACCTCGACGTGCAATGAATCGTCTCAAAGCAGAAAGAAAGGCTTCGCTGCTTAAGTCTCCAACTAGTTCGATGTGTACTGCTTTTATACCTATAGACAAATAAATACTGACCGCGCCCTCAAGTTAGATATACATACAATGGACCAGCAAAGTGTACTTCAACCCTTAACAATGTACATATTAACTCTAGGCGAAAACTTGGGATATGGCCCATTTGTTGTGTTGTACTAATGGCTCTTTGTCGTGTACATGGAACACATTGTAACATGTCGTTGATTGTTTAAAACCCAATATGTGGTCACTTTATATAGTGCTATTTTTTTGTTGTATTTTTACTTAACGTTAAACAACAAATAAATACCGTAAAGTCATATAGCTAAATCACCTAAATGATTACTATTATGAATAAAGATGGGTGCTATAAATATTTAAAAATTTTCAATTATTGCCGCAGTTGGTTTTTTTTAAGTCTCAATAATTGTGTTGGTAGCGTAGGTCAGTTTAACCCATTCTTGTTTGGACATTGTAAGAGCAACACTCGCAGTGGAAAGACAGTATCTGTATAAAAAAATTAAAATTCTTTAAAGAATTTACTTCGGTGTCTAGTTCTATTTCTTGTGAAAATATTAAAACAGGTAAGACTCGTTCAATATTCTTTCTAGAATTCTGTAGTTGTGATTCTGTAGTTTTGAGGTAGATATTTACCAATTCTTCTCTTTTCTTTCGATTAGCTGATCCATGTGTAGACACCATATTATTTAAATCCAAACACGAGTCTTTTACTGGATTGGATCAGCTGTGATTTTAATATTTTAATATTATAATAATATATATAATCATATATAAATATATAAAACTATATAAAATATTTACAACTGATTTGCATCACCGAGCTGTTTTAAAACACGCAGGTAGCCCAACCCATAAGGTAGCCATTGCAGTCAAACGGGAAAAAAAAGTTAGCATGTCTGTGCTTTGGACATGTTTTGTTACCAGTCGTGGTGGTTTTCTGTGATTTAACTGTGGATCAAGTGCAGTATAAATAAAAATTAATTTAATATATAATTTATAAGAAAAAAAATTACTTCCAGTAGCAATATTAGTAATTAGTATATTTTTTTTTATTTTTAATTAAATCCAAATCCTAAAATATTTTTTTCGTATGATATAAGAAATGTAAGGTTAAGTGATGTGCGCTACGAGAATGACAGGTTGAGTGTCCCGCGAAGTTTCAAATTCGAAATTTAATTATTTTCAGCTAATAATTTTTGTCATATATAGATTTCATCCATCGCAGGAGCGCTCAAGTGATCGACGAAAATTCCTTCAGGTGAGTTTTTTTTTGTATATAACTTTACGGTACGTGCGAGTTATATTCCATAACAATACAGACATAAACAATGAAACAGACATAAGTAATGAAATATCAAATGCACATAATGTAATATTATATTAAAAATATATTTTCTAACAATTGTATCTGTTTTGCCAATTGTTTTCTTAGAAACACAAATGCATATATTTTTATTGAAGATTATAATTAAATAATTTTCATATAACTTACCAGTTTTCTTAGAATCAAATATGGTCAAATTATATTACATATATTACTTACCATTTAATTTCTTGGAATTAGAATAAACCAATAATATAAATTAAAATAAAAGTAGGGAGTAAAAAGACTATATAAAGGAAAATTTATAATTAATAAACAGATTTCTTAACTGACACTCTGAAGAGTTGTATTAAAGTTTGTAAGAGATTTCGTAACTGGCACTCTGAAGAGTTGCATTAAAGTTTGTTATTAAATTAAATGTAAAAGTTAATCTTAAGATTAATAAATAAAAAATATAATAAAAAAGTTTATTTAAAAATAAATTTAATTTTTATTAATATTTAATTGGCGCAGTTGATAGGATTCTCCTCTAAAGAAGAGAATCTCGCGAAACGAATCTAGTGATAACAAAAAGTTATAAGTTAATATAAGTAAAATTAGTGAAAGTGATAGGAAACAAAGATATACCCTAATATTGGTTTTATCGTAGACACAAAAATCATCTCACCTAGAAATAAACAAATAAAAAAAAAAGTGAAAATTAAAATCTAATAAATTAAATTTAAAACAAAAAAATAATAATCAATAAAAAAATTTTTTTGTTGACATATAAATAAAATAAAGTGAATAGTTAATAATAAATAAAGACATAATGGAACAACTTCAAGAACAACTACTTAATCAAAGAGAGGCTCATAGAAAATTGCAAGATCAAATGCAATGCCTCCATCAAATAATAAAAGAACAAAAAATAAAAATAAAAAATGTGAAAATAACTAAATTTGATTTGACGCCAGATCAAATAATACGAAATTTCAACGAGATCCCACCATTTTCTGGAGAGGACTCATATAAATTAAAATCATTCATGAAAACTATAATGGACACAGAAACATTGTGTGGAGAAAATAACGAAGAATTAAAACAATACTGTTTACGGAAACTCATTAATACAAAAATAATCGGCAGTGCGAGAAATGTAATATTGGAAATTCCTGAACATCAACGAACATGGACAAATGTAATTCGACAACTACAACTGAGATATCGTCCGAAAAATACTGTTCATCAACTCTTATTTAACGCAAAGGAAATCAAGAAAATAATAACATCAATACTACCAATGATAATAACGATATTTCTACTACAACGGACAATTTTAATACAAGCCGAACTACAAGTAGAGAAAATTGACTCAAATAATGGATACGTAATATTACAAGAAGATGAAGTATTAATACCAACGACATATAATTATTCATTACATATAATTGACTTAAAACAAATAGATAATTTAATAAAAGAATCAATAAAAGTAGTATTCAAACTTCCCAAAAATTATAGTACTTCATTATTACATGACTTAGACAAATTAGTAGACAAAATTGCAACACTTAAAACAGGACATCACGTAATACATAAAAGAGGACTATTTAATATTATAGGAACTGTTAATAAATGGATTTCAGGGACTATGGACGACGAAGACAGACAAATATTAAATGAACATTTGGAAACAATAGAAGAAAACGACCATAATTTAATAACAAGTATTAATAATCAAATTAAAATAAATAATAATTTTAACAAATCAATAAATACATTATTAACTGTTATAGAAAATGATCGAATAACAATTCAAAATTTTATAGAAAACAAAATAAATGATACAACATATCAATTAATAGCAATAGAAATAAAAATACGTTTACAAGAAATAGATAAAATAATTAATGAATTACAAGATAATATAATTTTTTCAAATCTCAATATTATACACCCATCTCTTTTAACTCATGACGAAATTGTTGAATATCAGATAGATGCAAATAAAATTAAAAGAATAAAAGTAGGTTTTTCAAAAACAACTAATAATAATTTAATATTTTTAATTAAAATTCCTTATGAAATGATGATCATAAATAATAAATTAATAATACCATTATCAAAAGAAAATAATTGTAATATTATTAATTATCCAATAGTAAAAACATTTGAATAAATTTTATTTGAAATTTAGCCCTGTGGGTGGGGGCAACCATGTTTCGTAAATATTTCGAACGAAACATGAGATCCATAGAATACCACCACAGTATCCAGAGCTTGTCGTAGGAGGCGACTAAATCTGGTTGGATCGCTGGGCTGACGACCCGCATCCGTAAAAAACAATAACAGTTAAAAATGTCAACAAAATCAAAAAAATCGGATACCGCCTAAATAACAATGACCCCCCGCTTAAGTACCCGGATACGAGATTGAGGATCAGCACGTGGAACGTGCAGTCACTAAGAAAACCTGGCGCGTTGGACGGCCTTATCACATGTATGAAGGAGTATCGGCTGGAACTCGTAGCGCTCCAAGAAACTCGATGGCCTAAAAGTGGAGTTAATGTGTCCCAAGGCTATACGTTGCTACACAGTGGAGATGACCTCGGAAATCTTGGAGTTGGCTTTCTCATTGGGCCGCAGGTAAAAAAGGCTGTGTTGGACTTCCAAGCAGTCGATAATCGAATGTGTAAGCTTCGCTTGCACATGAAATTAGCCAACCTGTCAATTGTATGTGTACATGCGCCCACTGATGTAAGCCAACCCCAAGATAAAGACTCATTTTACAATAATTTGGATAATCTGATGTGCTCTATACCTGAGCACGATATCAGATTGGTGATTGGTGACTTTAATGCTAGAGCTGGCCGAAATCAGACCGACTTATGTAACAACATAGGTCCGTACTCCCGACACGAAACTGCGACCGAAAATGGGGAAAGAATGATGTACTTTGCGATCGCACATGATCTCCAAGTGGCAAGTACATTCTTTCCCCACAAAAACATCCATTTGGAAACCTGGACACATCCACGTAAAACATCCCGAAGCCAAATTGACCATGTGTTGATTTCAAAAGACCGGGCTCGGGTTGTTCAAGACGTGAGATCGTATCGGTCGTCAACAAAATTCGTAGGCAGTGACCATTTTATGGTTGCTGCAAAGCTACGATGGAAATTTTCGTACAAGTCAAGGAGGACAGGAGAATATAAAACGCGATTCTCCTGTGAAGGTCTGATAAATGAAGAAACGCAACGAAAATATCAAGATCTTGTCAGCCATAGCATTTTAGGATCCAACTACCAATCTGATGATGTGAACAGTGTCTGGGAAGTATTGAAAACCTCGGTTGTCGATGCTGCCCAGCACACTCTCGGTATAGTGAAAACTAAGCCCAAAAATGATTGGTTTGATGAGGAGTGTCGTCTTGCTGTTGAGCAACGCAATATAGCCCACAATGAAGCGCAGACTCGGTTTACAATTGCAAGGAAAAACAAGGCAGTTCTTGCTAGGAGGACAGCTAAACGCATTTGTAGACAGAAGAAGCGCGAATGGTGGAAGGCCAAGGTCTTAAGAGTACAACAACTCAGCAATGAGCACAACTCGCGTGGTTTCTTTAACGGAATCACCGAATTGCACCATACCTTAAGATCTCGGTCAACTGCCATTCGGGACCAGGATGGAAACCTCTGTGTTAACGTCGATGCGGTACTCGATACATGGCGTGAACATTTTTCTGATCTACTTAATGTTCCACATGTATCACAAGCTGTATTTGAATACTCTCAAATACAGACCGCGGAGATGTTCATTGAGGATCCATCCTATGAGGAATTCACAATGGCCATGCAGAGATTAAAGAAAAATCGTTCACCAGGGGTTGATTGCATTAATTCAGAGCTCTTGATATTCGGAGGGCTAACTTTGTGGAACTGTCTTTTCGACCTTGTTCGATTGGTATGGCGAAATGAAGTTATGCCTGATGAATGGAAAGTGGCCGCGTTATGCCCAATATTCAAACAGGGTGATCGCATGAAATGCGAGAACTATCGCGGTATAGCTCTCCTTTGCACAGCATACAAGTTACTGTCTTACATAATCTTGGGAAGAATTACTCCTCTAGCGGAGGAAATTGTCGGTGACTACCAAGGAGGATTCCGTCCAAATCGGTCAGTCACTGATCTAGTTTTTTCGCTACGGATGATTCTTTCCAAGTACTACGAAACATCTCGCGATGTACACCAGGTATTCCTAGATTTCAAGCAAGCCTATGACTCGATCAATCGTGAGAGACTATGGTATGCGCTTGAATATTTAGGAATACCAAAAAAATATGTACATCTGTGTAAAATGACAGTAACGCAGTCACAATGCTGTGTTAAAGTTGAGAACAGGCTATCGAGAACTTTTACAATCAATTCCGGTGTTCGACAAGGAGATGCGCTGTCCCCGATACTTTTTAATCTCATGTTGGAATACATCCTTCGTAAAAGTGAAACACCTCAGGACAATATCTTATTCCGACAATCCAATCAACTTCTTGCTTATGCAGATGATATCTGTGTGATTGGATTAACTGGCAACGGAGTGAAAGAGATACTTGATCCACTGGAACAGTGTTCAGCTTCCGTTGGTCTCAAAATCAACGAGTCAAAAACCAAATATCTAATCTCGGGTTTTAGAGACCAGGACGCAATTGATTTCAGTAGTGGAAACCACACGTTTGAAGGAGTGATGAGATTCAAGTATCTTGGATCTCTCATCACTCACGATAATAGTGTGGGCGAGGATATCAAGGTCCGCCTTGCCGCTGGCAATCGGGCTTTGTATCCTCTACGTCCACTGCTGAAATCAAAATATCTTGCAAATACGGATAAGCTGAAACTGTACAGAGTGTTGATCAGACCCGTTGTCATGTATGGATGTGAGAGTTGGACCTTGACGGATGAGTACGAAAGATGGCTTCTAACATTCGAGAGAAGAATCATGCGTGTGATATATGGTCCAAAACGCGACGTCGATGGCACTTTCAATCACGAGATCAGGAATTTAATGCAAATTCCTGATATCGTGCATGAAATCAAAGGACAGCGAATACGCTGGCTCGGTCACGTTCTGCGTGCTGATCCGAACCGAATGATACAGCGATCTTTAAAGGGAGAACCGCCTTTCGGTAGGCGAAGAGGTCGCTGTCGGCGACGATGGCTCCACGGCGTAGAGAGCGATCTGGCATCTTCCAACTGCTTGCAACAGTATGAAGATCTGGCTCGTGATCGAAACCGTTGGAGTCAGATTGTTGACACGGTACGGGCCAATAATGGCCTGTAAAAACCGCAAAAAAAAAAAAAAAAAAAAAAAAAAAAAAAAAAAAACATTTGAATATCAAAATAAATTTTATGAATATGATGAAAATAAATCATTATATCAATTAAATAATTTAAAACATTGTATTTTATCAAAAAATTGCCAAAATATAAAAAAATGTGATACTGAAATATATAATATAGATGATAGTAGTTTATTGTTACAACTAGCAAATAACATAAGTTTATCTTCAAATTGTGATGAAAGAAAGTTTAACCTTAATGGTAATTATTTTATTAAATTTTACAATTGTACTATTAAACTAAATAATCAAACATGTTATAATAATGTAAGAGAAATAAGAAATAAATATATAATTTCAAATTTAGAATATGTATCAAATAATGATACTTTAACTTTTAATGAAATAATGATAGAAACCATGAATAATATTAATGAAATAAATGAATTAAAGTTTCATAAAATTATTATCTATTCAGGAATTAGTATGTCTGTAATAATTGTAATAATAATTGTAATTTTAATAATTGTAATATTTTATAAACAAAAAAAGATAAAATTTAATGTTAAAAGAATTCAGGAGAATCCAAAATTTAATAAGGGGGGAGTTATATTCCATAACAATACAGACATAAACAATGAAACAGACATAAGTAATGAAATATCAAATGCACATAATGTAATATTATATTAAAAATATATTTTCTAATAATTGTATCTGTTTTGCCAATTGTTTTCTTAGAAACACAAATAATTTTAATATAACTTACCAATTTTCTTAGAATCAAATATGGTCAAGTTATATTACATATATTACTTACCATTTAATTTTTTGGAATTAGAATAAACCAATAATATAAATTAAAATAGAAGTAGGGAGTAAAAAGACTATATAAAGGAAAATTTATAATTAATAAACAGATTTCTTAACTGACACTCTGAAGAGTTGTATTAAAGTTTGTAAGAGATTTCGTAACTGGCACTCTGAAGAGTTGCATTAAAGTTTGTTATTAAATTAAATGTAAAAGTTAATCTTAAGATTAATAAATAAAAAATATAATTAAAAAGTTTATTTAAAAATAAATTTATTTTTTATTAATATTTAATTTGCGCGGGTAATGATTTAGCCTGTATATATTTCTTATCTTTTTTTTTGTGTACATATATTTTTTGATTCTTATAAAATAATTATATAATTACCTAATAAATAAGCATTTGAAGAGAACCAATTTATAAAATTATATTTAAAGATTTAGATGTTGTTAAAAAAAATAAAGATCTTTTCTATAATGGAAGTCAAAGTTATTTTTATGTGGTAACTTCTTTTAGTATGTGGTAAAGATTAAACAAGTGGAGGAAGTGAACAGTGAGCATGAGTGAAAAGTGAAATAAGTATAGCACATGAAATTTTTTTGTTCGAAGCGTTTATCGGTAGCATTTTATTGAACCCTACCAGCCCTGAGCACTCAGGTTAAAAACATATGCAAGCATGTGCAAACGCTATCGTCAAAATGAGTAATTAATTTTTATTAATTTTGTTGTTTTAATTCACTACGGTTGCTCTAATAAAGCGTCCAAAGGGCTTCACCCTGTAACCACAGTCGATTGGCTAATCCGCTTTAAAGATTTTCTTTGCGGGACAATCTTCTATTTTTGCAGTATCAATATTAAGAGATTTTATTAATCGTTTTATTTTCTTAGATATGCATTGGTGTTGTTATCTATAGTTGATGATTGACTTCAAAGTTATTCTTTGTATTCTCATCGACAATAGTTGCATCACTAGTTCATTTGAGTAACTTTACTTTTTGGTTGTTCTTTGGTACCAACTTGGATACTTGCAAGTCAACGTGATTGATCGAATAATTGTGATTCAGTTTTATCTCAATCTCTGATGATTTGTTTCCTTAGACAATCAAATAGAAATCTATAGTCTATTGTCATTTTTTTACTTTTTTTCTTTCATCTACAGAGTCGTCATTTCAATATAAAATATTTTGCATAGATTACGTTTGTTATTCGGTCGATTTCTGGTGATTCCTGTATTCCCGATTAACATACGTAAAATATTAAATGAGGGGTTACTAAAGTTTTAACATTTCTAATTTTGTTATGATACCTATAATATGGTATATTTTCAGTCACAGCAAATTTTCTGTTGGTAGTTCAGCTTTGGGTAAGTCTTTATCAAACTTTCATGCAGTTGATCGATACATCGTGATTCGATGTAATCTCAATCATATTGTTTGATTTCGGGCGACTTGATGATCTTTAATGACTTAAAATATGGCTCTTAGTAAATAGTTTTGCCAATTTATTTGATAATTCACTCTCTTCACTCATTTGACGCTGTTCATTACCATACTCCCAATTTTAATTTATTTACCACATATAAATATATATTATAAATAAATTCGTTTTTCGTTAAACATATAATAAAAGTGAATATTAATTATTGTATGTTTTTGTTGTTTATAGCTATTATTTAACTTCGGTGGAAAGCATTTTTGCTTCAATTAAACATATCGTATATTTTCTTATTTATTTATTTTTTTTTGTTTTCGATTGTTACTATTAATTATTAATATTTATAATAAGTTCGATTTATTTTCAAATTTAATCCATTATGGATATGCACAATTATATTACCGCTCTAACGGAAGATGAGCGAGAGGTAGAACTAATAATTCGCGATATTGATCCGAGTGATCCAAAAGCTTATGAGAAGTTGATAGAACATCTTGAAGTGGAATCTAAGGCACCTACGGTAATTCCCAGTCAGTCTCACACCACTAGTAATCCAGATATTGATATTGGTTCGGCAGAAAGTCTCATACTCATTCTTAATAGGGAAATTGATTCTACATCAAAAGATGGTTCCAGAAAGGGTGTCAGATCAGTTCTATTTTGCTCAGTACATTACCAACGTAGATTACACAGATTGAGGAACACATTTGGAGATTTACCAAACCTCATAAACATAATGTCCAAATATCGTCGTCTTACCCAGTATAGCCGAAATTTTTTGGTGGTTGAAACACCAAAAATTGGCCAGATTCCAGAAGTATCTGAACAGGTACGTACAGGCACTTCACAGGTAGTACTAGAAGAAGGAATCTCTAATACTGATGGACCTACAGACAAGATTCCGATGTTAGAAGAATTATTATCTGACCATGAAGACGAGAATGTAGATGTATTCCAAAACAACAGGTTGTTTGACTTTTCCAATTCTATTTGGGCTAGAAATAGTAAACTTACAGCAGCAGCAGACATAGCCAAACGTACTAATGTGCATCCAATTAAAGAGAACATCTCGATTGAACCGAGTGGGCGTCCTAAAGCAAGTAGCATGATAGATAATCTTGGAACGATGTTTATTGACTATGGGTACTCCCAAAGAGAATATCATCATCCTCTACCTAAATGGAAGCTTTTGTTTGATGGTAGTTCACAAGGACTTGATGTAAGGGATTTCTTGTTTAGATTGGAAATTTTTGCCAAAAGAGACGGTTATCCTAAGCGTAAACTACCTCTTATAATACATAGCTTTGTCAAAGATATCGCCGAGAAGTGGTTGTGGGTTTTTACGATGGATAAACCAGAAGCGAGTTGGGAAGAAATAAGAGAAGCATTCATTTCTAGATTTTCTGGACAATTAAGAGAACGGGAAAGCCGGCGGTTAATTGAGTCTAGATTGCAAAAGCCCCGTGAAGACTTCAGTGATTTTTGCCTAGATATTCAAAGTCGGAACGGACGACTAACTAATCGATTTTCAGAACATGAGGTCATTGAAATTCTAAGGGAAAATATGAACCCTGTTCTGAAAACGGCTACTTTATCGGGAAGCTTCCGAACGATTGAGCACTTACGACAAGTTTGTCATCAGTATGAAAAACTGTGGTCAAACTCGGGATACGATCCTCGGTTGCACGTAGAATATTCTAAAAGACGAAATATTGTGAGTGAGTTAAATACGGATCCAAACGTCTTAGCACCAGTGACGAACTCGGGATTAGACGGAATAAAAAGTGAGAGTGCTCGGCTAGCTGCTATTCACTTAAGAGGAAGCGACAAGCCAAGTACTACTCCCAACCTAATTTGTTGGAATTGTAAAGACTTGGGCCACCGTTATCAGGAGTGTGCGAATGAATTTCTTGAAGTATTCTGTTTTGGTTGTGGGAAATCAGGAGTACGAAAACCAAATTGTCCAAATTGCGTAAAATTTTCGGGAAACCCAAAGACGAACGAGAAGCGTCCTGGGGACACTCGTTCGTAAATATTGATATAGTTGCCCAGGGCTCAAATACTAGTAACTCCCCTAACACTCTCCGTAATAAAATTACCGTATGTAACTCTTTAAACCAAACTTATAACGCTAGTACTCACACCGAGGTTATTGACTGTTCTTGTTCGAAATTATACCATACGATAAATCGTACTAGCTTCTATTGGAAACAACGTCGTTCAATGGAGAAACAATGCAGTACAATTATTCTTAACAAAGATAATGATATCAGACCACATGTTTCTATTGATATTGGCAGCCAAACATTTCTTGGGCTGTTGGATAGCGGAGCCTCTATTAGTATCTTAGGGAAGGGTGCTCTTGAGGTGATTGAGAAATGCAACCTTAAATTGCGAACGTTAAAATCTACTATTCGAACCGCAGATGGAACTCCGAATCAGATAATAGGATTTGTTGAAACTCCAGTTACGATTAACGAAATCATTCATAACATTCGGTTCTACATAGTTCCTAGTCTGGAGGGTACCTTATATCTGGGGATCGACTTCTGGTCTAAATTTGGACTAGCACCAAAAATTATAAGCGAGTTATCTTCTACAGTGTCCAACGATAAGCACCATATTATAACAGAAGAGCAACGTGAAATGTTAGACACTATTAAAAATATGTTCCCATCATTTGATAAGAATGGATTAGGTAAAACAAGTATGACTGAACACCTGATTGACGTAGGTGACACTCCCCCAATTAAGCAGCGATTTTATAGTGTTTCACCAGCTGTTCAAGAGGTTATGTATCAGGAGCTGGATAGAATGATTAGTATGGGCGTAATAGAGGAGTCCAATAGTTCTTGGAGTTCGCCCGTGGTATTGGTTAAAAAACCAAATGGAAAAGTACGGCTATGTCTTGATTCGCGAAAATTAAACACCGTAACTAAAAAAGACGCGTATCCGCTTCCCTTAATCGACGGTCTAATCGGTAGACTAAGTGTAACGAAATTCATCTCGGCAATAGACTTAAAGGACGCATTTTGGCAGATCCCGCTAGCCAAATGCTCTCGCGATAAAACGGCATTCACGGTTCCTGGTAGACCACTATACCATTTTACCGTGATGCCATTTGGCCTCTGTAATGCGCCTCAAAGAATGTGCCGTCTTATGGATAAGGTGATACCTCACATTTATCATGACCGTATTTTCGTGTACCTAGACGATTTGCTAATAATTTCTGCCACAATCGAAGAACATTTTGACCTTTTACGTAAAGTGGCACAATTTTTATCTGCCGCTGACCTAACAATTAATTTAGGAAAAAGTAGTTTTCTAATGCGAGAGATAAAATATCTTGGTTTTCTAGTTGGTGAAGATGGCCTACGTACTGATCCGGCGAAAGTTGAGGCGATTCGTAACTTTCCTATCCCATCTTCTGTCAAACAGACAAGGAGACTATTGGGCATGGCGGGCTGGTACAGACGGTTTATCCCCAACTACGCAGATGTGACAGGTCCCATTACGGATGTACTGAAAAAGCACCCTAAATTTATCTGGACTGAGAAAGCTGAACTTCCTTTTGTTAAGCTTAAGCAGCTTCTATCCTCAGCACCAGTTCTGGTGAATGCTGACTACAAAAAGCCATTCTATATTAGATGTGACGCTAGTACGCAAGGAGTCGGTGGAGTCCTATTCCAGAAAAATGAAGACAATGAAGAACGGCGGATTTGCTTCATGTCACAGAAATTGAACAACGCGCAGCGCAATTATACAATATCAGAATTAGAATGTCTGGCTGCTCTGCTAAGTATAAAGAAATTTAGACCGTATATCGAGGGGTTTCATTTCACCGTAATTACAGATCACGCGAGCCTTAAATGGCTTATGTCACAAAGAGACCTCAGCGGAAGACTGGCACGATGGAGCCTACAACTTCAGTCGTTTGACTTTGTCAACGAACATCAAAAAGGGTCCTTAAATGTTGTTCCTGATTCGCTATCACGTATTTACTGTGACTCGATACATGAGTTTGTTTCTGATTTGACCTATGCTAGAAACTCAATTGATTTGTCATCCGATTGTTTTAAAGAATCCGAGTATTCCGATTTGATTAAGAAAATTGAGGGCTCTCCTAGTAACTATCCCAACCACCGAGTAGAGGACAATCTTTTATACATACGTATAGAACCAAAAAAAGATCAAATTCTAAGTGACACACCAGTTTGGAAATTATTCATACCCTCTGGTTTACGAGAATCGCTATTGAAACGGGAGCACATCGAACCTACAGCTGCTCATGGAGGCATTCATAAAACTTTAGATAGACTAAGGCGTTTCTATTACTGGCCGCACATGAGACATCAAGTCCAAATGTTCGTGAACTCTTGCGAAATTTGTAAAACAACCAAGGCCACAAATGTTCTTTCAAAGCCGACCATGGGTACTACCATAACTATTACCGAGCGTCCATTTCAAAAAGTGTATGTAGATCTGTTAGGACCTTATCCCAGATCAAGAAATGGGAAAACGATTTTTTTAATTGTTTTGGATAAACTCACCAAGTATGTTACGCTTAAAGCTCTAACAAAAGGAACCGCCTCTAAAATTGTTGAATTTCTTAGAGATGAAATATTCTATGTCTACGGAGTTCCCGAAATTTTGCACTCGGATAATGGCGTACAATTTATAAAGAGAGAGTTTCAACAATTGTTAAAAGAATTTGGTATAAAACACGTTAAAACGGCAATCTACTCACCTCAAGCGAATGCTTCGGAACGTGTTAATCGTTCGATAATTGCTGCTATCAGGGCCTATATAAAGGAAGATCATCGTACTTGGGACACACACTTAAACGCCATTGCTGCCGCATTACGGAGTTCCGTGCATGAGTCGTCTACGTATTCTCCACATTTCTCGGTTTTTGGATATCATCGAATTGGACACGCTGAAGAATACAAGCTGTTGCGTCAAATAAATTCAATCGACGAAAATGAGGTACAAGTTCAATCTTTATCGGATAGAATGTCGGCCATTCATGAAGAAATTCGGAAAAAGCTGAACATTGCATACCAAAAATATTCTAGTCATTACAACTTGCGAGCCAGAAGTATAATGTACGAACCGGGTGATAATGTTTTTGTAAGGAATTTTCCTCAAAGTAATGCTGCAACTTATTTTTGTGCTAAATTGGCCCCAAAGTACATTAAGGGTACGATCAAACGAAAAATTGGTAATGTTAGCTATGAGATAGTAGATGGTAACGATGTCGTTCTTGGAATCTACCACGGAAAAGACATTATAAGACCTGAAATAAAACTGAAACCTCAGATTGTTACGACCATTCCTCTGGCTATCTTTAACCCATCAGTATTCTTCTGGAAGGTCTTAACAATCTGCCCTGTAACATGTCGTTGATTGTTTAAAACCCAATATGTGGTCACTTTATATAGTGCTATTTTTTTGTTGTATTTTTACTTAACGTTAAACAACAAATAAATACCATGAAGTCATATAGCTAAATCACCTAAATGATTGCCGCAGTTGGTTTTTTTAAGTCTCAATAATTGTGTTGGTAGCGTAGGTCAGTTTAACCCATTCTTGTTTGGACATTGTAAGAGCAACACTCGCAGTGGAAAGACAGTATCTGTATAAAAAAATTAAAATTCTTTAAAGAATTTACTTCGGTGTCTAGTTCTATTTCTTGTGAAAATATTAAAACAGGTAAGACTCGTTCAATATTCTTTCTAGAATTCTGTAGTTGTGATTCTGTAGTTTTGGGGTAGATATTTACCAATTCTTCTCTTTTCTTTCGATTAGCTGATCCATGTGTAGACACCATATTATTTAAATCCAAACACGAGTCTTTTACTGGATTGGATCAGCTGTGATTTAAATATTTTAATATTATAATAATATATATAATCATATATAAATATATAAAACTATATAAAATATTTACAACTGATTTGCATCACCGAGCTGTTTTAAAACACGCAGGTTATATTGTGTTAACTTGTAGTGGCATTTTCAATATAATCACGTGAGAAAAATTGTCAACCCATAAGGTAGCCATTGCAGTCAAACGGGGAAAAAAAGTTAGCATGTCTGTGCTTTGGACATGGTTTGTTACCAGTCGTGGTGGTTTTCTGTGATTTAACTGTGGATCAAGTGCAGTATAAATAAAAATTAATTTAATATATATTTTATAAGAAAAAAAATGACTTCCAGTAGTAATATTAGTAATTAGTATATTTTTTTTTATTTTTAATTAAATCCAAATCCTAAAATATTTTTTTCGTATGATATAAGAAATGTAAGGTTAAGTGATGTGCGCTACGAGAATGACAGGTTGAGTGTCCCGCGAAGTTTCAAATTCGAAATTTAATTATTTTCAGCTAATAATTTTTGTCATATATAGATTTCATCCATCACAGGAGCGCTCAAATGATCGACGAAAATTCCTTCAGGTGAGTTTTTTTTTGTATATAACTTTACGGTACGTGCGCGGGTAATGATTTAGCCTGTATATATTTCTTATCTTTTTTTTTGTGTACATATATTTTTTGATTCTTATAAAATAATTATATAATTACCTAATAAATAAGCATTTGAAGAGAACCAATATATAAAATTATATTTAAAGATGTAGATGTTGTTAAAAAAAATAAAGATCTTTTCTATAATGGAAGTCAAAGTTATTTTTATGTGGTAACTTCTTTTAGTATGTGGTAAAGATTAAACAAGTGGAGGAAGTGAACAGTGAGCATGAGTGAAAAGTGAAATAAGTATAGCACATGAAATTTTTTTGTTCGAAGCGTTTATCGGTAGCATTTTATTGAACCCTACCAGCCCTGAGCCCTCAGGTTAAAAAAATATGCAAGCATGTGCAAACGCTATCGTCAGTTTCACTACAACATGTTTTATTTTTCTTATGAGATTATTAGTTCCTGGTATCCAAACCCTTTGACGTGATAATGCTAGCGATAATGAAGGGCCAGCGTGCTTATGATTACGATGCATTTGCTCAAGAATCAACCTTGTGATGGATGATTTTGATGATAAGATAATAGGATATCTAGTTGCAAATGGTATCTCAGATTTCTCAAACCTCCCTCCCTCGTATCACTCGTGATTCATCAATGAATTGAATTTAAAGATTTTAGGATGCTTGTTGGTTTGACAGTCTTTGATTTTTCAATACCATCTAGTTCGTGCTTAAAATAAATGCATTGATCGTATCTGCAAATCATAAATAAATCATCATACAAACCTTTTCTAGTTATGAATAATCTAGACGTTCTTGGTTGTCTTTGTTTTTAGCCACGGCAATAAATCTCAGACAATAAGCTTTTAATACGTTGTAGCTTGTGAAATGACGAGAATCTGCTAAGTAATTTCTCAATTGTACTCGACTGTTATGATATGTGATGATTTTTCTGTCGTTAATTCAAAATAAGAATAGTCCTTTTGTTGAATGAGCCAATTTTCCCTTGATTTTACGAACTCATCAGGCCCGTTCCACCACAAAATGTTATATTTGCGTTCTTGTAGATAAAGGCTTCTCGAATGTTATCTACTATAGGACGATAGTATTTCAATGCAGCTGCATTAACCAAAGCTGTTTAATAAATTTTTTTATTTTAATATTAATAGGAGCCAGCCAATCCGAACGGATCGAATAATTTTCCGGCTTTTGAAAGTACCAATCTCTAATGCTACGTCAAACTGGAATACATCTTATCTTTACGGCCTTATCAGTTATTCCATCATCAATTGGTTTGGTGGTTAGCTGTCGATCGGAAATTGTAATATCTTCAAGGATTTTCTCCGAATTGGATACCCATTTTCGCAAATTTAACCCGTATCTGATAGTATTTCGGTTACAGATTGTTTAAAATACAATGTTTCTTCGATTGTATTACCACCTCAGGACAGGTCATCTATCACAGTAAACAATAAATTGAATTTTCAAAAGAAATTTTGGTGACTTTGTAGCGTAAATTTAAAAATTATCTATTATAATAAAGCAAGATAATAGTATTTTTACACACATTCTTATGTAAAATATACTGTTCTTGTATTATTCAACATTATTCAACCCCAAGATAAAGACTCATTTTACAGTAGTTTGGATAATCTGATGGGCTCTATACCCGAGCACGATGTCAGATGACAAGATGACTTAAATGCTAGAGCTGTCAGGTGACTTAAATGCTAGAGCTGACCGAAATCAAACCGACATATTCGATAATATAGGTCCGTACTCCCGACACGAAACTGCGACCCAAAATGGGGAAAGAATGATGTACATACTTTACAATCTCATGATCTGAAAGTGGCAAGCACATTCTTTCCTCCTAAAACATCCATTTGGAAACATCCATGAAAAAACATCCCGAAGCCAAATTGACCATGTGTTGATTTCTAAAGTATGAGCTCGTTTTGTCCAAGACGTGAGATCGTATCGGTCGTCAACCAAATTCGTAGGCAAAGGCACATCATCTTGGGAAAAATTACTTCTCTGTCGGAGGAAATTATCGGACTACCAAGGAGGATTTCAATCAAATGGGTCAGTCACTGATCAAGTTATTTCGCGACAGATGATTCTTTCCAAGTACTACGAAACATCTCGCGATGTACACCAGATGTTCCTGGATTTCAAGCAAGCCTATGACTCGATCCATCGAGAGAGACTATGGTATGCGCTTGAATATTTAGGAATACCAAACAAATACGTACATCTAAGTAGAATGACAGTAACGCAGTCACAATGCTGTGTCAAAGCTGCGAACAGGCTATCGAGAACTTTTGCAATCAATTCCGGTGTTCGACAAGGAGATGCGCTGTCCCCGATAATTTTTAATCTCATGCTGGAATACATCCTTCGTAAAAGTGAAACACCTCAAGAAAATATCTTATTCCGACAATCCAATCAACTTGTTGCATATGCAGATGATATCTGTGTGATTGGATTAAATAGCAACGGAGTGAAAGAGATACTTGATCCACTGGAACAGTGTTCAGCTTCCGTTGGTCTCAAAATCAACGAGTCAAAAACCAAATTTCTAATCGCTGGTTTTCGAGACCAAGACGTATTTGATTTCAGTAGTGGAAACCACACGTTTGAAGGAGTGATGAGATTCAAGTATCTTGGATCTCTCATTACTCACGATAATAGTGTGGGCGAAGATATCAAGGTTCGCTTGCCGCTGGCAATCGAGCTTTATATCCTCTACGTCCACTGCTGAAATCAAAATATCTTGCAAATACGGATAAACTGAAACTGTACAGAGTGTTAATCAGACCCGCTGTCATGTATGGATGTTAGAGTTGGACCTTGACGGATGAGTACGAAAGATAGCTTCTAACGTTCGAAAAAAGAATCATGTGTGTGATATATGGCACAAAACGCGACGTTGATGGCACATACCGAGTTCTGTTCAATCACGAGATCAGGTATATAATGCAAATTCCTGATATCATGCATGAAATCAAAGGACAGCGAGTACACTGACGCGGTCACGTTCTGCGTGCTGCTCCAAACCGAATGATACAGCGACCATTGAAGGGAGAGCTGTGTTTTGGTAGGCGAAAAGGTCGCTGTCGGCGACGATGGCTCCACGGCGTAGAGAGCGATCTGGAATCTTCCAACTGCTTGCAACAGTTTGAAGAGCTAGCTCGTGATCGAAACCGATGGAGTCAGATTGTTGAAACGGTACAAGCCAAGAATGGCCTGTAAAAACCGTAAAAAAATATTTATATATATATATATATATATATATATATATATATATATATATATATATATATATATAAATATATAAATATATATATATATATATATATATATATATATATATATATATATATATATATTTATATATGTATATATATATATATATATATATATATATGTGTATATATATATATATATATATATATATATATATATATATATATATATATATATATATATATATATATATATATATATATATATATATATTTATATTAATAAACATATCGATGCTGCCAATCAATACTATGACAAGTCAAAAATGTTGATTTTACAGGAGAAGGCTTTTTTAGTTTCAATAGTGTTCTAATGAAAGTACGACAACAAAAATTGTTTTAGCTATAACTTTGGCATTTAACATCGCACATATATGTATGATGTTTTTGGTGGTATGTGAGCAAAGCATCCTAAATAATACAAGCAAAACACAAAGACCCTTTAAATTTATCGAGCTTTTTTAAGGGGTATAGATTTTGATACGTTCCATAAGAACTAATGTAAAATTGAAGATTTTTGGCTCCATTTTAATGAATGAAAAATACTGAAAACAAAAATTATTTTTATATCAATATTTAAATCAAACATTTTCATATAACATATATGGAAATCAAATGAAAATACAAATTATTTTAATAATTATGATAAAAATAAAAACATTTTGATTTATTTAATTTTTATACATGTATATGTTATAATTGGTTCTAAACGCCGTATAAAAATATATAAAACGAGATCAATGACGTATGAACTACGAAAAAGAAACATATACTTCAAATATTGGATAAGAGATGGCACTTTATAACTTTAATAATATAAATCGTATTTATTGATATTTTAAAGCATATTGTTAATGCGATAATACGAAGTACACAATTAAAATACCCAAACATGTTAATGAAAGTGAATACTTCAAAAATTATTTAAATTATTTTATTTCCATTCAATTGTTATACTCGATACAAGATGGCATTATCAAAGACAGCAGTTGTTAAACTCGATACAAGATGGCATCATAAAAGTCGTTACGATTTTTAACAGTGTGAATTTTTAAAACAATTTTAAGTATTTGAATTGATTTTTTTATTCAAATACATTTATTTAGATAAAAAGTACATTAAAGAATAGAATGGTACATTAAGCTTCATACATATGTAGATTCAGTAGTAGTTACCCAGTATTTTGATTGGTTTTACTAAAATTTAAATTCCAAATAAATTAATCCGGATAAAATTCTACCGTGTGTAGTCGTTCTATATTAAGTACACCATAACGATGATCGTTCTCTCTTGCACAACATCAGTAACTAAAAATAAATCAAAATTAAAAAGCGTAATTTGAATATATATATATATATATATATATATATATATATATATATATATATATATATATATATATATATATATATATATATATATATATATATATTTATATGTATATATATATATATATATATATATATATATATATATATATAAATATATATATATGTATAACAATATATACATATATATGTATATATACGAGTATATAATGTTTCATTTGAACAACGATTGATTTTGATACTTATCCAGATTTCACACAACTAGCTTAAAAAATATATTGGCACAATCACAGTATGACGTTAACAATTACAAACACTCATGATAATTGTGATTCGTTCTCTAAATTGCACAGATAATATCAATCATTTGCAAATTTGAATCGTACTGGAATGTAAACATTCATACTGGAATGTAACATAACCAAATACTTTTCGATTTTGCTTTTTTTTTGTCTTGCACATATTATTATCACAATTAACTTTTATATATTTATATCACATAAGGTGTTATAAATTAATATTGACCTCACATAAACTAAATTAAATTAAATATATTGTTTTATTTTTTATTTACAATCACAATATTAACCTATAAAAATAAACAAAACAAAACTGACATTCGAAATAAAAACAAATTTATTTTCTGGACACTGTTAAATTTTTAGTAATAGTTTTGAAATGTAGGCGGATCAAGTTCGTTTTTCATGACGTCACGAATTATAATAGTGTTGGTAAATAAAGGGTATAAACTTTTTAAGCTTGATTTTGATGTGTGCGGCTTGTATATCTAGGAGCTTTGTATGTGAGTAATCATAAGCTCTATCATTTAATGAAATAAAAACAACCTTTGACATTTCGAGATGTCATACTGTTGACTGGCAGCGTCGATATATATATATATATATATATATATATATATATATATATATATATATATATATATATATATATATATATATATATATATATAGAAATATAAATATATATATATATATATATATATATATATATATATATATATATATATATATATATATATATCTATAGAAATATATATATATATATATATATATATATATATATATATATATATATATATATATATATATATATATAAAGACATATATATATATATAAAGATATATATATATATATATATATATATATATATATATATATATATATATATATATATATATATATATATATTGTCACGAATCACAGATGTGATAACCTGTGATAGTTAAGAAGAAAATTATAGCAGTAGGGATTACCCTGTAACCAAATGTTTACACATGCGAACAGAATAAAAACAAATAATGAAATAGGCGGAGCGAACAAAATACGACGGAAAAACATTCGCGAAGTGTAGAGAAGAAAAATAATGGAATGTTCTACAAGTATTTGTGTCGTATAAATACGTGTAGACATTTGAGTTACGCGACAGTTCAATTTTGAATTTCAAAGTGTTAATATCGGGAAGTGATAAAAAGTGAAAATAAAGTGTTAAAGTAATAGTAGTGATAATAATTGTGTAAAATTAGGAAATAAATTTAATTGAAATTTAATCTTTGCTAGTTTAATATTCACAATCCAGTGATTGAACCGGATAAGTTATTTGAATAACCACTCGGCGAAATCGTAACAATTGGTGACAGCGGTGGGATTGTGAATATCCAAAATGAACTAATTGGACTTAAAAGTGGCAGATTTGAAAAAGGAGTTGGGGCTACGGAATCTACCAACTGCGGGCGACCGAAATGAGTTGCAGTTGAGACTCCGTACTGCTTTGTTAGATGAAATGTTGACCTAGATCAACATGAATTTAATTTTGGGGCACCGGATTCAACCGAGGTACAAGCGATTGAAGTGACTACAGAGTCAACGACCAGAGCGGAAGACGAAAATGTCACCGTATGGGAAACCACTCCAACAACACCAGGAGCGTTTGACATGGGGCAATTGTTGGCCGCAATGCAGCAAATGATTGGAGGTCTAAGACTCGATATGATCACCGAGCAAAGGGCATTGCGTGCTGAACAGGAGCAAATGATCGGCGGATGGATCACCAGGAAAAGTTTCAACAAAATTTAATGGCCGATGACAACGAAAAATTTCGAGAAATGTCGGAATCATTAAATACAAAAGTATAGACACGGTTAAGAAGGAAAGAGATCAACAATTTGAGGTGGCCGACCAACGATTCATGAAGATTGAAAAGAAGCTAATGGATCTTAAAACCAACGGCAGTGCTCAAGTTACTCGACCAACCAGCTCAATAAAATTGAAGCCACCAACGTTCGACGGAACGACACCATTCAACATCTTCAAACTCCAGTTTGAAATGGCGGCTACCACGAATGGTTGGTGTGGAAAGGATCAAGTGGCAGCATTAATTGTAGCGCTAAAAGGCAGTGCTGCGGAGCTCCTACAAATCGTGCCGGAATACGAACGAGAGGATTACGGCAAAATCATGTTGGCTTTGAGTGGAAATATGCTGGTGACCACCGACGGGAGCTACATCGAATGAAGTTGAAGGGACGATGTCAGCGGGTTGGAGAGACGCTCCAGGAGTATGTGGCTGATAAAGAGCGGTCAGTGCACCTCGCCCACTACAACATGGCAGGAGAATACAAATAGCGGATCAAGATCGACGCTTTCACCGATGGTATACGGGATCCCGATACGGAACAACAGTTTTCGACATGAAGTTCTGGTTGCGGATATTGTTGATGAGGTCATCCTGGGAATGGACTTCATGAAACGAAATGGATTCGTATTGGATGTCGGACGGGGAACATTGAGCTACGGTAATGTCGAACTGCCTTTGCAACTGAACAACGGGAAGGAGCCAGTCGTTAGAAGGATAACATTGGATCATCGGACGAAGCTACCACCACACTCGGAAAGTAACGGATTATCAAAGAAGATAGAAACTAGATGGGAGGGACCGTACAAGGTCAGAACTAACGACGTGATCTATAGGATCCAAAGAGGAGTACGAGGAAAACCCAAGGTTGTACACCTGGAGCGACTGGCGTTCTATAGAGGCGGAGGTCTGGATCGTGTTCGGGACAAACAGGTTTGGGCGGAGGGTAGTGTCACGAATCACACATGTCACCTGTGATAATTAAGAAGAAAATTATAGCAGTAGGCAGCCCAAATGTTTACACATACGAACAGAATAAAAACAAATAATGAAATAGGCGGAGCGAACAAAATACGAGAAGAACATTCGCGAAGTGTAGAGAAGAAAAATAATGGAATGTTCAAGTATTTGTGTCGTATAAATACGTGTAGACATTTGAGCTACGGGACAGTTCAATTTTGAATTTCAAAGTGTTAATATCGGGAAGTGATAAAAAGTGAAAGTAAAGTGTTAAAGTAACTGTAGTGATAATAATTGTGTTAAATTAGTGTTGTGAAAATTATTTGTGAAATATTTGTGGAATTTATTAGAAAATAAATTTAATTGAAATTTAATCTTTGCGAGTTTAATATTCACAATCCCGTGATCGAACCGGATAAATTATTAGAATAACCACTCGTCGAAATCGTAACAATATATATGAAGACTCTTAATAATTATTGTTATAATCATAATAGTTAATCATAATAACAAAAATCAAAGTAAAATTAGAATTAGTGAAGTTGATCTATTAATTGGTGTTGATCAATTTTTCATAGTTATGCTCGACGGACAGATCAAAACCAGTCAAAGAGATCCTGTCCTACAAAACAGCATATTAAGATGAATGGTGGCAGGTAATATCACAAATATGGCAGAAAAGAAAAGAGATTCAATGTGGTGTGGCTCGAGTACCGTATATATGCAATGGTTACCATTTGTACTTGAAACATATGGTCCCATTAACAATAAAAACAATTTATTATTTATCTAACAACAACAAAGGATGTCCCTTGCACAGCACATGTCCGGGTACTGACTCACGGCGTCGTGGTGGGATAAAATATTTAAGGGTTCCTTTATTGTCATAATCAAGCCATGCAATGCCGGTTTGAACTAGCCCAATTCTAATTAGCCTCCCACAACTCTTATGATTTAACACTTATTCATAATTAATATTTAAATATAATAAGAAAATAACAGAAGACAATAAAATAATTTAAATAAGTGAAAAGTTAACAAAAAAAATATCTGAAAGTTAGAAAATCAAAAGCATTAGATTGATCTATACTTACCTCATGCTGGATCATGTGATCTTCAATACGACAATCTCAAACACGAAAAGGCTGGAATTCGGGATTGCACCTCCAATAAAAAAAATCCCAACTTACACCACCCTCATTGTCAGTATATATGGTGCACGAAATAAATCAAACTGGTCGTTAACATTACAGCAAATTTTCTTAATTAGAACACACACCAAAAAGTTTTATCTCACACACGTAGGTTGAAAACTATAAATTAAAACACTTATTTTATAATTTAGATTATAATACCATATTTTTATTATTATTATTTGATTGTTAAATGATTATTTAAACATTAAATAAATTAAATTAGATACTCTAATTCACATAACCTAAACTTAATTTTAAGAAAAATGCACTAACTTAATCTTAAGTTAACAATATTATATTTAATCATTAGATTAGATTTTAAATTTGGGTATAACAGCAACTAATAAGCTATGTTGTGTAGCATTTGTATAGTTTGGAGAGTCGGATTGAAACTTTTTAATAAGATAACGGTGATTGAGAAAATAAAATTTGAAAGTTAAAAGCAAAAAAAGATTGAATCGGAAAAAACGGTGAAAATTTAAATAAATAGTAAAAAGTTTTTTTTTTCAAACTATACGTGACGGCAAGAAATTGTTGGGTCATACAGGGAAACTTCGCGGTCGTTGCCGGCTAAGCATCAGGGTTATGGGCGTGGGGGAGGGAAAAGTATAAATGTTTGACTAGTTTTAACCGCTAAGAAGGATGGATGCTGATTACCTACCTGTATTTGACCACGACGCTAACTCTAACTCATCCTCAAAATTGGGGAGTCGGTGCTAATTAATTGCGAAACCAATCCCAGTGTTACATCAAAAAAAAATATCAGTGATTGACAAAAGTTTGATTTGAATAAAAAATAAATTATATTGTTTTAAAATCTTAATTTAAAAACCTTAGAAAAAAATTCAGCTAATCACCAACAATAGAAATAAACATCCTAATCACCTAGCTAACTTAAAAACTAAAATACTAAAGATTATGAAACTAAAGATATAGAAAAATTACTACTAGATTATATGCTGTATTAGAGAAAATTTTCAGCAGAAAAAATGATTTTTATACTTGCCACCAGGGTCACTACTATCGCCAAAGAGAATTTCTTCTGCTGTCATTTTTGTATAGTCAACAGAATTTTTCTGTAAATTTTTTAATTTTCTTCAGTATTTTAAGTACAAAATTAATCCAGATTTCAAATAAAATATGTATATTATTTCCATTAGATTATAATAAACTTTATAAGAAATATTAATTTCATCTAGAGTTTTGCCACTTACTGTAAGCTATGAATGAAGCCCCTGTAATAAATATTTCAGTTTGACTTTCCAGAAGCTTAGTCATCTTATCTCCATATATACAACAATGAAGTTTGAGGATAATCGACCGAGCACACATCAGATGTTCAAGTTCTTTCAAAAATAACAAGTTACTAGCCTATTGTATCTTATCATAATTTTGAATAGTAGACGATTTCGTCCCATATAAAATTAGCTGATCCGAGTTTTTTAAGTTTCAAAATATCGATTTATTACCGGCCGTCGAGATATGTCAAGAATAGATATGTCATAGTACTCTGTGGAAAAAATCAGGTAGTACGACAATTTTCCCATACTTCAGAGTACATACTGTACTTGGTCGAATTATATCTGGAAAGTACTAGTCACCAAACTCAATTCCTGATCAATCTTGTTCAATATGAACAGGGTTAATGCTGACAATCCACGGAAGTTACAACAACATTTAGAATTAGCTTAAGATTAAATTTCAAAAACATTCAAATACATTTTTTTATACACTATTTTATATACTAATGATTATAAGCAATTTTAAAATTTCAAATTATAATTGTATTTTATGTTGTTAGTGTAATTACAAAGATCAAATTTATGTACAGTTGGATAATAGATGGCACTTTATAACTTTAATAATATAAATCGTATTTATTGATATTTTAAAGCATATTTTTAATGCTATAATACGAAATACACAATTAAAATACCCAAACATGTAAATGAAACTGAGTACTTGAATAATTATTTGAATTTTTTTTATTTCCATTTATTCGTTATACTTCATGTGCTACATACACGATGGCATCATAAAAGTCGTTAAGTTTTTTGATAGAGTGAATTTTCAAAAAAAAATTATGTTTTTTTAATAAAATACATTTATTTAGATACAAATTGCATTTAACAACAAAACGGTACCTATAGCTTCGTCTACAAAGATTAATATTTCAATTTTATTTCATCAGATGAATTACCGAAAATGTTCGTTAAAATGGAAATTATCATCATGACCATGAAAACGATTCTCCTCAGATGGATGTGAAGCATTTATGTATGGTTTTGTTCAACATATTAATTTATTATAATGTCTTAGTTCTGGTTTAATTCATTTTCATGAGCACATCGAAACGTCAAACCGATTTTTGCCTGAAAATAATTCTTAGCGACAGTTTCACACTTGCAAGACTGTCTTCGTTTAAAAATGAGCGTTTCTTATAGCTTGGTTTAAATAATTTTTATTTCAATGCATAGAAAATAAATCATAAATTCAAACATTTTCTAATTTAAATACCCATCACGACTTTGTCAACTTTCCACTTCAGTAAGATATGAAACATTTATATGTGATTTTGTCTCACACTTACTGTCTCAATAAATTCTGTTTTTATTGCTATGTGCACATGTATACGCCTATACAGCACCCTATATAGCCTATATTTCTACGCCTAGAAATTCCTATACAGCATTTTCGGCCGAAAAACTAAATTTCCATTACACTGAAAATTAAAATCAACATTGGACATTCAAAACATACAACTTCCGCGAAGTACCATAAACCAAATCTCAGAATCACATTAGATTTTGCCGAAACTTTTAACATATGTACCATTATAGTCGGAATGATTCTGTTACACAACGTATAAAAGCTCCCGCCGAAGTCAAAGTACTATTTAACGAACTAAATGTGTAATAGATTAGAGCAGGCGCTCTATTTGTAGTAGATAGTAATTTCCATTACACCGTAAATTGAATTAAACTGAATGCCTGTCAAAACACATGATTTCTTCGACATATTATACCAATACCCTACAAAGAAGTAAATGATTGAATAAGTGAACTGAACGATTGTTGAAACACTAAAAGAGAACAAAAATAATAAATATGTAGGGAACAAACAAGTATGTATATAGTAATCTGATTCTTCCATGAATCAGTACTTATACAAATCAAAACTCCAACAAACAAAACCACAACAGCAGAATTATGTGTCGGTTATCCAATCCACAAGGAACTTCAACTAGTTTAATTTAATAAAATTTAGAATCGTTTAACACAGTGGACGATTCATCAATATAGATAACCGTGGCGATCATTATCACGAATATTGATGTTTCTAAAATAAAATGTTTCTAATTCACAATTCTAAAATCAGTAGATAATAGTATTTGAACATATCACTAATCACATTCATATATGACATCATTAACATATTATTTATGCACAGGCCAAAATTGGTACAATATTAATTATTTTTAACTATAACATAAATGTTTTATTATATTATAATAAATCATTGATTATTTTCTACGGAGTACGGACGGGTATAACCTACGAACATTTTGTTAACAATTTTTGACAGCAAAGAAAAAGCCAACAAAAAAATTATTTTTTTGTTTTTTCTTGGCTGTATACTGTACGAATTCTGTAGTAATAGTGTTGAAATGTAGGGGGATTTTCTTCTTTTTTTAATGACGTCACAACTTATTCATGTGTTAGTAAATAAAGGGTATAAACTTTTTAAGCTCAATTCCGATGTGTGCGGCTTGTAGATTTAGGAGCTTTGAAATCACACAATAAAATCAGTACCGTTGAAACCGTGGTCAAATTTATTTCATTCTGGTATTAGTCTCCACCCGTGGTAAGCTCAGAATAATTGAAATAAAAATAGATAGAGGCGATATTTAACAAATAGCATTTGATCATTGACAGTTTTAATACACTAGTCATAAAAAGGCTTGTGTTTCATCACATATCTTTTCATAAAAATTTATCGTATCACGGTTAAAAATGGTACGCCAATTTTAACTACTAACACCATCTTAAAAAAGGACCGGATCAAAATGATATTAAATTGAACTTCTTTTTGGGAAAACTCGTTTTTTGATAAAACAACTCCAAAATAAAATTAAATTATTAAACAAGTACCTCAATTTGAGTTACATAATTTGGGAGTTGATTTTAGCAACATAATTTCGTCAAAGGGGCAAGGTTTGTGAATTAAACTTAATAACGAATTTTTGTTAAATAAAGATTAAATGCAAAGTTAATTAAGAATATACACTCCGTCTGGAGTTTTATTGTAACTCTTTAAAGTATATAAATATGAAGCGAAAAGATAATGATATTGGATAGCTTTTGTAGTTACTAATGATAACTTTACGAAGTTATAAATAACACTTAGACATAGTTTTAAGTAACTTCAAACTAATGATATTGTGAACTCCAATAATATAACAGATTTAGCTTTGTTTCAAATATAAAGTTAATTTCTTAGAGAAGTAAATCTAATAAATTTTAAAGAAGTAATAACAACTCATTTGTGTATTAGTAACGCTTTATTTAGAACATAAATTATAATTATAAAAATATTTCACCAATTTCTTTTTTTAAAAAGAATGAATCTCTCGCAGCTTTAAATTTCATCCAAATGCTATATTATGTTATGCTGGTTCTAGTAGTTTGTGACACTTATTAGATTATTCCTGTATTTATAAATTCAAAAAATTAGTTTAAATTGAAATAAAACGTAAAAATAAATCAACTTACCTTCAAGCTTAAACTTAGGTAGATTAAATATGCAGGTTTTAATTTTAAATTCGGCGCCCATATAAAGAACTTCATTGACCGATGGTGAAATAATTCTCGAACATATATGATACCTTCAGAGTTATCATCTAAGTAAGGGTTAAAGTTAATCTTTTCCATTAATATATTATATTTTGTATAAGTAAATTATGTTACCTGAATTAATTATTTACAGACGCCCTTACGTTCAATGTCGCCAAAATAATGTCAAATTAACTAAAGCTTGTTGGAATTCCAGAAAGTTAAAGAATAAATAAAAATGATTAAAATAATAAGTATCAACAACTTAAAATTAGAGCTTGTTTGAATATTTACCAATTATATTATTTCACTTTTAATATTAAAAAGATTGTCGATCAAATCCTAAATTGAATAAAAATGTTACGTACAAAAAATTTTATTCCATCATTGACACAGTAAACGTGTCTTGTTCAAAGCTAAAACTGTAATGATTTTTTTTTGTTGGCGTTCTTCTCGTGGAATTACAAACTTAAAATTATTTCCGATTCGGAATTGGCTTTCATTGAACGAAAATTAAAATACATTTTTTAATCCTATAAGGTAATGACTAAATGACACATTTTATTATTTGCGTTAAAGAGTTAATTTTAGCAACGTTTTAATTCCTTACAAATATAACTGGATTATTCTAGAAAATTAGGTACATGTGAATTCCATGAGTATTTTGATAATTGATTTTTAAATTAAGTCGAAATTCAGCTTGCTCAAATTTTAGGCGATGAAGTATCGTACACAATTGAAATTTCCAACATAACAAAAGTTATTGAAATTAAGAAAAGATGTTTTTTATTATTATACGAGTATGTATTTTGCTTTACCAAAGATCAATCGAGAGAACAAGAATTAATATTTTGTGTATTTTACAATATCGAATCGATTTGAAATGCATAATCATGGCCTATAAATTAAGATAAGTTATTTATCAAGGATGAAATTGATATTTCTAGATATTATTGTATCTACAAAGATTTGAATAATACATAAATAATTGTCACTGTCATAATAAATTTTCTTAAAGTTAAAATTATCTCCGATTCCAAAAATAATTGAAATTAGCTTTTCTTCCAATCGAAATGATAAGTTTTTAGTGGATTTTTGATTTATTGGTTCAATATTTGTCTATAATGAAACATGTTTCAAACTATATCAAACACATTGGAAAATGAGTGGACAAAATGAAATTTCCATTATTTAATGTGGCCCTAACACTCAACATATTTCAACGAAAACCATAAGATAGTTCTTTAAATCATGGAAATTTCTAAAATACCTTAATAGTTCAGGTCTCAAAAGTAAGTTAATACATCTTAATCTAAGAATTCATATAATCATATCTACAATTGTACCAATACTCCCAATTATACCGATACGACCGATAAAATAATAAACTTTACACAAATAAATAGCTTAAATTAATATACTAATTAGTTGATTGTATTAACTTTGTTCGATTCCAAAATTTGAAACTACATTAAGAAATTAAATTAAATTTAATAACAAAATGGTGTTAAATTTCAACTCCCATTCAATTTAACTACACGTAACAATATTTTGGATAAAAACCATTTACTTTTTGGGGTTATTTTTTAAGACCTTAAAATATTATTAATTTCAGTATTGGAAAAGAGTTGGATAAATATTAACTCCCATGAATTTTAACTCACCGTTCGGGAAGAACGTCTCATTTTTTACTGTGACGAAGCAATATTGGTTACAGCGGGGTTCACCCATTACTCACAGTGAAAAAACTGATTTTTATGTATGGGCCAAAACTTAGAAAAATTCTGGAGGCGCTCAAACTCGGTCGATTATCCTCAAACTTCATATTCAGATGTATTGTCACCTAAGCTATTGGAAAAATTTTAATGGCATATTGGTTACAGGGGGTCCATCCATAGCTCACAGTGAAAAAACTGATTTTTACTTATGGGTCAAAACATTGAAAAATTCTGGAGGGGCTCAAACTCGGTCGATTATCCTCAAACTTCATATTCAGATGTATTGTCACCTAAGCTATTGGAAAATCATAATGACATATTGGTTACAGGGGGGTACATTCATAGCTCACAGTGAAAAAAACGATTTTGATGTAGGGGTCAAAACAATGAAAAATTCTGGAGGCGCTCAAACTCGGTCGATTATCTTCAAACTTCATATTCAGATGTATTGTCACCTAAGCTATTGGAAAATCATAATGACATATTGGTTACAGGGGGGTCCATTCATAGCTCACAGTGAAAAACTGATTTTTATGTATGGACCAAAACTTTGAAAAATTCTGGAGGGGCTCAAACTCGGTTGATTATCCTCAAACTCCATATTTGTATGTATGGAGATAAGATGACTTAGCTCAAACTGAAATATTTACTGTAGGGGCTTCATTTATAGCTTACAGTAGTTAAACTGTAGATGCAATTAATATGTCTTATACAGTATATTATAATCTTATGGAAATAATATACATATTTTATTTGAAATCTAGAATAATTTTGTAGATAAAATATTGAAGAAAATTAAAAAATTTACAGAAAAATTCTGTTGGCTATACAAAAATGACAGCAGAAGAAATTCTCTTTAGCGATAGTAATCCCCTGGTGGTGAGTATAAAAATCATTTTTTCTGCTGAAAATTTTCTGCTATCTTATACAGCATCTAGATTATGATTATTATAAATATTATTGCTCACCTTGGTACCAAAGCGTTACTGATGCGAAGAATACTGCCCACGAACTCGTAGAATTTATATATTTATGTAATATAATTAATATTAATGCACTTATACTATCTTAGTCTTTTTTTATATAATATGTAACGATGCTTTCATAAGCACGTTACAATGCACCAATTATACTCAAATAAAAGTATATTATCGATGATGCGGTGATAAAATGCAGGTGACAATTAAGTACTTTTCGTTATCGTCTCGATCGTTGATGGTACTACCAGTACGATGACGAGGGTATTTTTTTGTACAGCGCGAAAATTTCTGATGTTTTTTTTTTAGGAAAAAATGGATAAATAGCAAGAAAAGTTTAGAAACGAGGTTGTTCTGACTGATACATTTGTAACTAAGTTTAAAAAACAATATAAATATAATAATAATTTATAAAATATTAGATTAGAAAACATAACTGAATTTTTAATGTAAATTAAATTATAACGATAAGTAGTGATTAAAAAAAAATTGTATTAATAATAATAATAATAACGAAATTAGTTCGGTTGATGATGCAACCTATATCGTAAAAAAAAATTATGAAAATTAAAACATTAAGATTGAACAGTATAGTGAAATTAAGATTAGTTTTATATAATAACATGTCAACATATTTTGGCGATTTGAATAAACGAGTATATAATTAAGTATAGACAATGTTCAATGGATATTATATATATTGATTATTGGATCATTAATTAATAATCATTTACCAATAGTTAATAATTTAAGAAAGAACAGTGTTCAAAAGCTATATATTTTCTTTGTTAAATCGAAATTTACAAAAAAGAAGGACAAATGACATGAACAATCATAACTGTGAGCATTCGAGTTAAGTGTTGTGAATTAAAGTGAAGTGACGAACTAAGATATTATATGTAAACAATTACAAAGATAAACGTATTTGGTTCATCAACTTGTACAGTTCGTTTCGCTTTCTGTAAAACAAAAATTTCAATACGGCATCACCTATACAAACATTACACAGAAAATAGTAAGAATATTGCTTGTTTTTAAGATTTTCAATTGCACTTTTTCCAACCTTTTTCTCATTTGAATTAAATAAAAAGACTTAATTCTTAGAACGAACATAATATTTCGGTCCTTAGACCATTATCAAATGTTTTACACAATCAGAAACTAAAAATAGTATATAATAAAATTATAAATTAAAACATAAATATAATATTAACTTATTATCTAGTGAAAAGAAAATTGGAAGCCAATTAATCACTTACTATTAGCGTTTAAAATAAAATACATAGAATTAATTTGCAAGTAATGTTTCCATATCAGAAGCTTATTGTTTCTTATTTTGAAACACTTACAAAATAAAGTCTATATATAAATATGTTTATATATATGTATATATTTATATATATATATATATATATATATATATATATATATATATATATATATATATATATATATATATATACATATATATTTATATATATATATATATATATATATATATATATATATATATATGTGTGTATATATATATATATAATATATATATATATATATATATATATATATATATATATATATATATATATATATATATATATATATATATATATATATATGTTTATATATATATTAAATTTCTATATTAAAGTTGATTATTGCACAAAATGAAATAAAGTCAAAAATTGAAAAAAGTCATGTATACAGAAAATTAAACTCAATTTACCTCGAAATTTAAATTTATTACATATAATACAATAATCGTTCAACTGTCGGTAATTCAACGTTTAATTACTCAATTATTGGCGAAAATATTAACCAAGACTTGAATCAATACAATCTCATATTGATTCAATTCTTATCTTGTCATGTATTTCTCCAACACATATTTCTTCAAAATTTAACTCTGTTGCCATCTACCTTAATCCAAAATTCAATCATACCAATTAATAGATACTAAACTAACGATCAGCTGTGTAATCCAATATTTATAATGTCATAATAAGAATAATTATTATGAATTGTCATAGATTGGATGTTTGTATCTAAAGTTATGTTTATTAAAATAAATAAATTATAATGTGCAGATGGTTGGGAAAATCGGACCTATAGCCGTACGTCCTCGATTTGGCTGCAAAGCGTAAGGTAAGGACGTAAATAAGCGAACCGCGAAAGAGTTGGGAGTGCCTTGAGCCCCAAAACAGATGGTATAGAAATAAACGAAAAAAAAAAAAATTATAATGTTGTAAAATGTTTATTGTATGTGTGTAACATAAACTTGTATATTGTGTTAATGTTTTCTGTGTCCGTTTTAAAGTTTATGTTATTGTTATCTTTAAGAATGTGTAAGCTTTCTAGGAAGATTCTTTTCTTATAATTTGTTTCATGTTTTACAATTTTGGATTCTGTAAAAGTAGGAATATGTTTAGTGATCTGTTCATGTTGTGAAAGTGCCGTGTCTTTTTTGTCTAAACGTACATCACTTTGATGTCGTTGAAGTCTAGTCTTAAGTGAATTTGACGTTTGACCAATATATTTCATGTTACAGGAACATGGAACGGAATAAACTATATGTGTACGTTGTTCTTTTGGTATTTTATCTTTCATGTTAGTGAATTTTTATTGTAGTTTGGTTTTGATGTTAAAAGCAATTCTATTAACTCCAATTGACTTTAAAATTTGACTAATTTTGAAAGATAAATCAGGAATATAAGTTATGACTGTATTGATGGGTGTAGAATTATTGTTATTAGTGTCTATGATTGTATTATCTGTTTGTGGTGGTGGATTGTCTTGTTTTTAAATAATTTCACGAATCAATTTTTTAATCATCTTTAAAGGATAGTTGTTGAGTGAAAGATGATATCGATTCGGTCTAAGGACCGAAATATTATGTTCGTTCTAAGAATTGAGTCTTTTATTTAATTCAAATGAGAAAAAGGTTGGAAAAAGTGCAATTGAAAATCTTAAAAACAAGCAATATTGAATAAAACATCCAACAATTAAAATAATAGTAAGAATATGTTACAAATTAAACGACAATTTAAAACAAAATTGAATTTGAACATACATACAAATAAAAGATGCACAGTTTAATTATCTATAATACGTCACCAATCAACATCAACAACATTCAATACGGAAATCTTAGCTGAGGAGATTTTTAACATTTTTTTTATATTTCTTTTATGGCCTTAACAATAAGTTTTCGTAATTTTAAAACGAATCTCTACATTTCTATACATTTTTTTAGTTCTTAAGTTTTTTTATTTACTACGTAAGGGTGATTGGGTAAACTATAGTAAGGATTAATTATATCATACTTTTGATTACATATTTATATATATATTTTTTTTCTTATCTTCAACTTAATAAAATTTTTTGTTATTATTTCATATTGAACTAAAACATAATATTTTTTCATGAACTTCAATATGAGATAAATAAGTAACATCCCCTTTTTTTTTTACGTTTTGTTTTAGTTGGGTGCAGGGCGGACTTTTAGACTGACCTAGCTCCTTTACCGCGATCCTTCAAGTAAAGGTTGATAGCTGCCTTAAACTTGTGCATTTTATATTTCAACAGAAACTGAAAACCAGCCAACGAATTCCACTTCTTAGATGTTCGATAAATAAATTCGCGCTTTGCATCTTCAGTTCGAGGTTTCGGCAGCTTCACCGTAAACCTATGCGCATTAACCGTTCCTCGTGTTACCCGTCCTGGCGTAACAAATGGTGGTATTTTCTCCTTTAATTCTGCAGAACAGTAACCATTTATTAATCTATATAACACGCAGAGTTCTGCAACATCTCTGGGGTGTTGTAGGCTGTCTAAATCTTTCGTAAGTCTGGGGTGTCGTATTATTCTGATGACACGCCGCTGAACTCTATCCAGCAACTGGAGAGCAGTGCCATATGCTCCACCCCAAACTTGAATATAGCAGCAATATTCTATGCACGGTCTAATAAAGGTTTTATATATTTGGAGAACCTGATGCGATTTAAAAAACCGTCTGCATCTATTGAGGAACCCGAGTTAACGTGAAACTGATTGGACTAATGCGATAATGTGTTCATTCCATTTTAGATTGTTGGTAATCTGAACACCAAGCAGACGAATTGAGTCACAACTCACGAGAACGTGTCCTTTTACCACAAAAGGGTATTCGTTGTGACTTCTTTTACGCGAGAATGTGCATATTTGTGTTTTTTTCTCGTTAAATTTGACCTGATTTTTAACTCCCCACTCAAATATTGTACTTAAATCGGAATTAAGCGAAGTGACAACTTCCAGACGTTTACCATTTAACTCTGAAGGAGTAGGCTCGACCTTGAATGAAATAGAAGAGTGCAATATTTCATCATCGGCAAAACTGTGGATAGGGTTTACAGTGCTATCCAACAAGTCATTAATGTATAACAAAAACAAAGTTGGTGACAAAACTGATCCTTGAGGGACTCCGGCATTTGGGGAGTGTGTCGCTGATGATCTCCAATTTAGCATAACGTTGATCTTTCGGTCTTTGAGAAAGCTATTTATCCATTTGATGGTCATCGAATCCAAGCCGTATGCCACAAGTTTACAAATGAGATTCTCATGCCAAACCTTGTCAAAAGCCTTGGATATATCCAAGGCGATTGCAAAGGCTTCTCTGTGTTGCTCAAGGGCGAGATTCCATTTGTTTGTAACAAACGTCAAGAGATCGGTTTTGGAACGGCTTTCGGGGAAGCCATATTGTTTATCTGAAATTATTTTATTAATCTCAAGATAATGCACCAGTTGTTGGTTAATGCATTTCTCAAAAACTTTAGCCACGGCTGACACAATTGATATTGGCCGCTAGTTTGAAGGATCAGTTTTATCACAACCACGTTTAAGAACCGGTTGCACCATCGCACTCTTCCAAGCGTTCGGGTATTTACCTTTTTTAAGAAAGGAGAAACATTTTAGTTAATATTGGAGCCAAGTCACTGGCAAACTCCTTCAATATTCGAACAGGAATTCCGTCAGGTCCGGTGGCCTTATTTATGTCCATTGCCTTCAGGTTCCTGAAGACAATATCCACCGAGATGTTGACAGGATCCATTTTGGAACCACAATACGGAATTGACGGAGGCGTAACTCCGATGCGACCATCTGGTAAAAGTTGCGATCGGAGATTTTCAACTCGGAAGCCTTAGCGGCTTCCTTGTTGTCAGCTCTTTTTGCTTCCTTAGAACAGATTTTTTTACAGTTGTTACGTGTGGCCTTATATACTTTAAACGAAATTTCGTTGCGTTTATATTTCTTGTGATCAGATTTATTTTGTCTGGCTGCTTTGGCGGCTTCTTTTGAAAAGATTTTAAAATTAGGATTGGGATTGGAAAAGGATGATGGGATATATTTATTCATTCCATGTATAGAAAGGTATCGGTGAAATTGGAAACGGCGTCGTCTATTTGATTGTTATAAAAACAATGGCTCTCCCACGGGAAATGTTGAAAAAATGACCGTAACCCATCATTGTCAGCCTCGTTAAAATGCCATAGACGCCTTGGCTGCTGTCTAAATTCTGGTGGTGTTGCGACAGATATTTCTACTGTTATCAGGTTGTGGTCAGAATTTCCAATTCCAGCCTCGACACGCGCTTCCATTGAATGCGGAACTGTTGTAAAACAGAGATCCAGAATATGATTACTTAAAGAATTTTGACATTCAAATGTGGAATCACTAACAATCTGCGTAAGGTCATGCGAAACAGCAAGCCACTCCGTCTGACGCCCAGCACAGTTCGTATTTTGGTGATTCAACCATTCTTTATGGTGGGCATTAAAGTCACCAACCAAAATTAATTCGCAGTAGGGATGTTGATTGCGAATGTTATCACATTTGTCTGACAAAACCTCGAAGAAATTCATGGTTTCTGAATCCGTTTGATTGGGGGATCTATATAAACTAATTATAAAAAGGATTTTATTAGGGAGGGATATTTTAAGTACAATAGTTTGAGCGGTCTTTGAGAAAATTCCGTACTTATGATGTCGAACGTACGGTATCTGGTCTTGAATGAATATGCACATTCCACGTTGCAACCCGAATGCTTGTTCGAACTGGTAGCGCTTGAAGTAGAATTCATTCTCGTAGATGTTATGAGATACTTTGGTTTCCGTTAGCACTAATATGTTGGGTTTGCGTGATTCGAAATGTTGATGTGCACAATTTTTACTAGTCACGAGTCCACGGACATTGGCAAAATGGATGGTAAGGCTATCAATTGTATCTTTACGAGGATTATGCCTCGCCCCGCGATCCGAAGAGGCATTTTTCGGGGATTTTTTATTTGTAATACTCATGGTAGAAAAAACATTTTTGTGCGCAAAAATGTGAAAAAACCATCCCAACAAAAAGTAAACATTGAAATAATTAAAGCAAAACTACAAAACTAAAATAAATTAACGCGGGCGAAATAATAAATTGAACGAAAATAACGAGTAAAAAATAAAAATTATAAAGAAAAAAAATAAAATAAAATAAAAAGTTTTACGAATGTGGGTGAAGCCCAACAATCCAACCATTTTAGTCGCCTCTTACGACAAGCAATGGGTGCTGTGGTGGAATTCTATACATCCCCTCCCCTCAACAACATGGGTAAAATGGGTGAGGATGAGCTGGCGTAAGTATAGGTCTGTTTGACAATCAGCATGATAATCATCAATTATCCTTTCTCGCGGTTACACATGACATATACACATTCTGAATCCCCCACGCATCCCCTGAAGCTTAGCCGACAACGACCGCTAGAATCCCTGTATATGTCAAATTCTGATAACACCAATTGAATGCTGATGATCCAGCACCATGATTTGTAACACAAATATATTTGATTTTTAGCACAGCTCTAAGTTAACTTTGATTTTTGCTATTATAATTATTATGATTATTCATATATATATATATATATATATATATATATATATATATATATATATATATATATATATATATATATATATATATATATATATATATATATATATATATATATATATATATATATATATATATATATATATATATATATATATATATTTATATATATATATATATATATATATATATATATATATATATATATATAATATATATATATATATATATATATATATATATATATATATATATATATATATATATATATATATATATATATATATACCATTCGGTGGATGAAGAAGTAAAACTCTGTGTACCAATGGTAGCATTACCTAGCTATGAAATAATTATCTAAAACATCCGAAATAAAATTACTGGAGTGGCAAGTCAATCTTTAACCACACATAATGTTATATCAGATTGGCAAAATTTACGCAATCATTTAATTGCAACGTATGCCGACACAAGATCTGTAGGAAATTTGCAACTCGATTTATTCTCTTAAATTAAACAAAATTTAGAAAAAATTCTCTTAGAAAAAATTCAATCAATACTCACACTGTTGTCAAATAAAGTCCAAACACAGGGTGTTCAGGAAACACTTTATGATGAATCACCCTATTTCGCCATAAACCAATTCGCCTTGTATTTTGGTTGCGGATGGAAATTTTTTCCATCTGATCTGTCATTAATTTGGTATTTAATCTGACATTCAATTTTGTATATTCGATCGACTATCATCATTTTGTAATTTCCATTAAAAAAAAAAAAATAAAAATTATAAAGATAATAAAATTTATTATAATAAATTTACCGCCATTTTATACATAAATATTTTGGTCCTTCGAGCCGGATCGGCGACACGTGGATATAATTTCAACCCGCTTTTTGTGTGACCATCCGAGGTTTTGTGGAGGTTTAGTTTGGACACCACCCAACGCAGAGAGTACCCTACCAATTCCAGGTAACCGTTTTTTTATTTAATTATCCGTGTTTTCCCTCCTTTCAACCAATTTTTTGATTGATTGATTGATTGATTGATAGGACTGTAGGACCAAGCGCTAGGCAAGATTCCCGGATAACGCCGGGCCTATTCCTACAGCCGTTTACATAAAACAATAGGTAAGGATAGGAAGGTATGTTAGTAAGGAAAGAACGACCCGGTTACAGACACCTGGCAAATCGTTACTAAACTACTGTTAATAGACAATCACAAGACAATCACAATTCTTATCTACTAATCTGCAATCGCCAATCAGCATTCTCCAGTCCGCAACACCTATCTGCTCTGCTGTATTTTGATTATAATTAAAACTAAATCCTCTAAAAAGTTTATTAGTTTGTCGCTCAGAAATCTGTAACTTAATTTATTATTTAATTTTACTATATATTTAAACTCCAGGCACACCTAACTTATGGCTTAGAAATCTGAAACAATTAATTAAATTAATATTGGTATAATAAATCAACCAGCCAACCATTACGACAATGTTACCATAATTGTGGAACATGTCCATCAGAGAATCAAAATAGACATCTGAAAACATTCCAAAAATATGCAGCAATTATGCAAATTAAATCACACCACTGAATGTTGTAAGAAAATGAAAGTTAGTCACAGAAACGACTAAAGTGACAATCCGCAGCAGAACCATTTTCATATTACATAATTAATAAAATAATATTATTTATTAGTTAAATCTATATCATTTTCACATTTACGATCTAATACTGTTAGATAGGTAAGAACATTTCTTGGATAGGTTTGGGTAGAACATTTCTAATTTCATGATATGTATTTGTGTTACCTCAACAGTTCAAACTAAGTATTTAGATGAAATAGCCTGGGATCTTCTCATCATATGCTGTATGTAAAGTTGCGTCCCTATATTTCTAGATCCATCACCATCTATTGCATGGGGCATAGTATTTTTTTTATTTTATGACCCATAGCATTTCACATATGTACATTATAACGACCTAATAACCTGTCATTTCTTGTATAAGGTAAATTATTAATGTAAATAAATAATTGACTAAGTTATGTTTAGCTATAACCTAAAACTTAGATATATCTTATTAAACTTAAAACATAAATACAAAATTCTAAAAATAAATTTAATAGTTAGTCACTCAGTATTCTATAATTTAATTATTATTAATTTTATTATTTGTTGAAACTCCAGTCCGCACACCTATCATAATTCAAACAAAAAAAATACAAAACTCTTAATTTATTAACAAACGGCTCAGAAATCTATAACAATCAATTTAATTAATAGTATAATAGATTAAGACCAGCCAACCATAACGATGATGTTACCATAATCCTAGAATATGTTCATCAGAGAATCAAAATAGATATCTAAAATCTTCTTATAGTCTAAAATTATGCAAATTACATATCAACAATAAAGGTTATAAGGAATCGGAATTTAATCACAGAAAAAATAAATAAATATATATATATATATATATATATATATATATACATATATACACATATATATATATATATATATATATATATATATATATATATATATATATATATATATATATATATATATATATATATACATACACATACACATGCATACACACATACATACATACATATACACACATATACACATATATACATACATACATACATACATACACATATACATACCCATATACATACATATTATATATACATAGACATACATACACATACATATATATATACATATATATATATATATATATATATATATATATATATATATATATATATATATATATATATACACATACATATACACACACATATATACATATATACATATATACATACATATATACATACATACACATACACACACATACATACACATACACACACATACATACACATACACACATACATACACATACATATACATATATATACATACATACATACACACATACACACATACACACATATATATACACACATATACATACACATATATACATACACATACACACATATATACATACACATACACACATATATACACATCCACACATATATATACATATACACACATACATACATACATACATACACACATATATACATATATATATATACACATACATACATACACACATATAGACATATATACATACATATACATACACATACACATATATATATACACATACACATATATATATATATATATATATATACATATATACACACATATATATATATATATATATATATATACATATATATATATATATATATATATATATATATATATATATATATATATATACATATATACATACATACATACATATATACACACATATATATATAAGACAGAGTCGAAGAATTCTGCTGACAAATCTGGTAACATCCATCATCCTATATCGATCTCCTGTATGGAGCGATACGATGGATGTTAAATCGGAAAGATGCAAGTTGCAATCGGTTTACCGCCTAGGTGCTTTAAGAGTGATATGTGGTTTTCGCACAGTAATAGATGATGCGACACTTTATTGCAGGGATGATCCCCATCGATTTATTTGCAAATGAAAGGATGAAATGGTACCTACACCGAGAACAACAAGGAAGTACATCATCAGAACGGATTGCAACAGTAGCAGAATGGCAAAGGCGCTGTGATAGCTCGGAAAAAGGCCGATGGACTTATCGTATGATACCATCCATCGATTACATGGCGAAGTTAATTACTACCTGACACAGTTGCTAAGTGGGCATGGCTGTTTTGGTACATACATATTTAAGAATACCAACACTCCAGAATGTCCAACTTGCAATGGATCACAAGAAGATGTGGAACGTATTTTCTTTCAACGCCCACGCTTCGATACAACTCTGAGAGAACTCTCGGATGTCCATGGGCAGCGAACAATACCCGAAAAAATAATAAAATTGATGATTGTGTCTGAAAAAAGTAGAATGCTGTGACTTACACGGCAGAACTATTACTGAATGACTTGAAGCACTTAGAGCGTGCTAGAGAAGAACATCTTACTACGACTAGATAGCGATAGAAAAAATATATACACACATACATATATATGTACATATGTATATACACATACACACGCATATACATATACTCACACACATACATATACAATTGTCCACATACACACATACAAATACATATGTTATATATATACATATATATACATATATATATATACATATATATACATATACATACATATATATATACACATATACATACATATATACATACACACATACATACATACATACACACATATATATATATTCTACTCTCCACGTTATCTAATAATTTAAATTGAATGAACATCAGCTATACCCCAAAATAGAAACCATCTATTGTATAATAGCTAAAGCTAAAATAAAAATGTTTGTTGCACTAAAATAAATAAATAAATATGGAATATCTTTATACACTACCAAACTTCTTTATCTCTATCTACTCATACATTTATTCATCGACTTCATTTGCATGAATTATCACTTGCACTCACAATAAATCGATACTTATCTTTTAAAGTGGCGATCATAGTTTTCCTTTCATCCCATGTCAATTATTTTTTGTCATATTTTTGTGATCGTTCCTGTTTGTTTTTGCAATTTAACCTAAAAGAAAAAAAGACTATTCCGCTGCAAGCCGACTTATCCAATTGGAATACGATTCATGTTTGTTTTTGTTTTCCAATTTGCGGCGTATTTTTTTCATTGTGTTGCGTATCGCACAAACTTTTTTTTTTTTTGTAGATAGAAAAAATTATTTCTATTTCGCACTATTTTGTGATTATCACTCCGTTTTAATTAATTTTTAACATCCATTTATGTTAACACTTCACTTATACACTGTTTGAACTTATTTTTTCAATTTTTAACAAGTTGCACCTATTTTTAATTTTTATTTTGCACTACAGAAAGAAAGATACTGTCTTTCTAGTTTTAGTCGTGAAACGAACCCCCTCCTTTCAACCAATTTTTTGTGCATAAATTCGACCATTTTACGGTATATTTCGCGAATCAATTAATTAAATTGTGCCGGTATAATGCCCGATGAAGGTTTAGATCGTGTCGGAGCACTGGTCAAGCGAAGGTCGGTGATCAAGGGCCTGCTTACGAGAATATCCAATTATGTTAGTGCAAGGGATACGGAGTGTGATTTAGACGATTTGAATCCCAGGTTGACTAAGGTGCATGAATTGTACGAGCAATTCATCACAACCGAAGATAGCCTTTTCCAGTTAGATACCACGGCTGAATCAGAAATGTCCGATTTTGATGACCAGTATTTTGCGGTGGTTGCAAAAATCCAATCGTTAATCCGTACGATTACCATGCAGTCAGGCACCAAATTAGAGGATAGTGTGAACCATTCTGTAATGACTAACCATAATAATTTCAAATCCGATTTTAAGTTACCAAGACTAACACTTCCCACTTTTGACGGTAATTATAAGGATTGGCAATCATTCCATGATATCTTTATTTCAACCGTCCACGAAAATACATCGCTATCGCCTGCTCAAAAATTTAAATATTTATTGGGACAATTACGTGGTCCAGCCTATCTTTCCGTGTGTCATTTTCGAGTAGACGACGCGAATTATGTAGAAGCGCTTAAACGGCTTACCAAGAAATACGATAAAAAAAGGGCAATTGTGGAAACTTATATTCGAGACTTTTTATCACAATGTAAAATCGTGTCCAATCCCTCCTCGACCCATCTGATGAAAATGTTCGACAATATAGACGAAACAATTCGAGGTTTGAAATCGCTTGATTCGAGAGCAACCGAACGAGATCCATGGCTCATTTATTTGGCTACTGAGAAACTCGATGAAGAATCCAAGCGCCTCTGGAAATATGAGACTTCTGATAATGATTTCCCGACCGCTGAAGAATTCTTGACATTTCTTTCCAGAAGGATAGATTCAATTGGGGAATTCAGTGCTACCCGAACCAAGCATCCGCCCTACTTGCATAATGCACCCAAAACATTCCATGTAAACCCACAACCGCGTTGTCCGTTATGTCCTAATGAATACCATAAACTGTTCACTTGTAATAAATTCCGAGCCAAGGATGTCAATGCACGACGAGAATTAATGAAAGGATGGAATCGTTGCTTTAATTGCCTAAGTGACGAACACCTTGTAACCCAATGTAAAGGCGTTAAAGGTTGCCGAATTTGTCAGAAGAGACACAATTCACTATTACACGTACCTCAAGCCAATACAGGTAACACCGCGGGTGCCTCATGCATGATTTCGCAACCGTCCGATATTGACCCCACTGGTCGACACAGTACCAATTGTTCGATACCAGTAATTTCGATGGAACCCATCCATTCCACAACGTTGTTGGCAAATAATGTCGAGCCACCGCGACGTGTTATATCAATCCTTCCTACTACCGAAATTGAGATTGAAGATAATTCCGGGAGATGGAATAAATTCCGAGCATTACTCGATTCTGGGTCGACGCACTCGTTTGTAACCGAATCTTGTATTAAACGTTTAAAACTGCCAAGATCGAAAGCTAATGTATCGATAGACACATTGAACGGCACAAATGCATGATTATCCAAGGGTGTAACCAATTTGAGAATACGATCATGCACCGATCATGATTATGTTATTAATACGAGTGCATACATTCTCCCGACGATTTGCTCCAAACCACCAATTGAATTCGTTGATGCGGATGAATCGTGTTTCAAGTATCTTGAACCATTAGCAGATCCCGAATTTAATATACCGAACCATATAGATATCTTGCTTGGCTGCGAACACCTGTTCCATGCCTTAACCGATGGCAAGGTGGCACATGTAGGAAATACACTGATAGCACGAAATAGTAGATTTGGTTGGATTATAGGAGGAACCTTCAAATTAGATAACGTAACCATGCAGAGCCATGGTTCCTTAATTATGCAGGCTCAGATGAAGGATGAGTCGTTAGCATTGGCCGATATAGATAGGTCACTCCAAAGATTCTGGGAATCGGAGGACATAAACCCCAATCCAATTTTAGATGAGGAAGCATTTAAGTCGGTGAATTTCTTCAATGAAAATGTAATACACAAGGATAAACGGGTAGCCATACCACTACCGTTTATTCATCGCCCACCCAACCTTGGGGACAGCCTTACGCAGGCACTTCGAAGGTTCCATTTACTAGAGAAAAGACTGAGTAATGACCATGACCTCAGAGATGCCTACGTCAACTTTATGAATGAATACAGAGCCTTGGGGCATATGGAGTTGGTACCAAACCAAGATATAATAAAACAGCCAAATCAAGTATTTTATCTCCCACACCATCCAGTATTCAAAACCGCTAGCAGCACTACCAAGGTCCGAGTAGTGTTCGATGCATCCGCCAAGTCCACATCCGGGGAATCGTTGAATAATAACCTTATAGTGGGCCCAACCATCCAAGATAATTTAACTGAGATCCTCATCCGATTCCGCAGGCATAGATTCGCAATATCTGCTGACATCGAAAAGATGTTCAGGCAAGTCCTCATCCACCAAACTGATCGAGATTACCAAAGGATCCTCTGGCGAGAAAATCCACTTGCAGCGATTCAACATTACCGTTTAGTTACCGTCACCTATGGTACTAGTCCAGCGCCATTCTTGGCCACTCAGACGCTCCATTTCCTTGCAGATAAATTTGCCGCCGAATATCCAATTGGCTCTGCGATCCTAAAACGTGACTTTTATATGGACGACCTAATGTCTGGGGGGGAAACTTTAGATGAAACTTTACAGATCCAAAGGGAAATCTCAAGTATCCTCAAAGAAGGTGGATTTAAATTGCGCAAGTGGTCCGCTAATCAACCGACATTATTGAATAACATTCCAACGGTTGATCGAGAGCTGTCCTCTTGGGAATTAGTCAGTGATTCTAATTCGATATCGGTCCTCGGGATAAAATATGATCCCATCCAGGACCAATTTTTCTTTCGCTTAACATTGCCAACAACGACGAAATACACAAAGAGATCATTTTTATCGGAGTCTTCTCGAATATTCGACCCACTAGGACTATTGTCACCAGTAACCATTCGCTTAAAAATTTTGTTCCAGTCGCTTTGGGCTAAGGGTATTGATTGGGATGACGAACTTCCGGGTGAGATTGCCGAAGAATGGTGTCTAATTCGAAATCAACTTAATAGCCTTACCGATTTAAGATTCCCACGGTGGTTGTACACGACTAAAACCCTAGAACTACATGGCTTCTCCGACGCGTCCAAGGAGGCATTCGCAGCTTCTATTTATGCACGTGTGGTGGAAGGTACAACGGTGTCTACGAACCTAATCGCAGCCAAAACTAAAGTGGCCCCAGTCAAAGTGGTCTCGGTTCCACGGTTGGAATTAAACGCTGCTACCTTGTTAGTCCGTCTTTTACAAATGGTACAAAAATCATTATGCTTGTCAAGTCAAACCAAAATTTATTTGTACACCGACTCAACTATCACGTTGGATTGGTTATCTAAGCCACCTAATTCCTGGAAAACATACATCGCGAATCGCACATCCAAAATCCTTACTTGCACAAACCGTAACCAATGGTTCCATGTATCGTCAAAGGAAAACCCCGCGGATTGTGCAACCAGAGGCATTTCGCCTAGAGAATTCTGTCAACAAAGGATTTGGTTTAAGGGTCCCGAATTCCTACTTAATCCCCATTTTAACCCTCGTGGTGAACCAATGAGACCTTCGTCACCGTCGGATGAGCATGACGAAATCCGCTGTAACCTTGCTGCGCCACGAATACGTGAATCAATCGTTGACGAATTAATGGACACCGGGATAACGTTTCGGAAGCTTACCAGAATAATTGCATTGCTACTACGATTTTCCAGAAACTTAAAACTCGAAACTTCCAAGCGCACATTAGGCGCACTAAAGGTAAATGAGTTGAACGAAGCCGAGTTTGTTATCTTTCGAGATATCCAAGGAAGGATATACACCGACGAAATTAAATCCTTAAAAAAACATATACCATTACCATGCAAGTCTAATATAATTTCTTTCTTTCCATTTTTGAACGGCCATGGGCTACTGCGAGTTGGAGGGAGGCTAGAACAATCCGGTTTATCCTACGAAAGGAAGCACCCCATAATTTTGCCGGCGACTCACCCAATCGTAGAACAAATGGTCCGGGAAATGCACATAAGGTACCTACATAGTGGACCAAAACTACTCGCCAATGTGGTCAGCCAAAGATTCTTGATTCCAAGAGCCAGATCTCTTGTTCGACGGATAATCCATCGATGCATCATTTGCCAGCGACATGGAGCAAAGGTGCAACAGCAACTCATGGGCCAATTACCAGCCTGTCGCGTAAAACCCCCGGCTAGAGCATTCCAGCAAACTGGCATTGATTTGGCTGGCCCAATTGATCTGAAGGAGCATCGTTCTAGAACCAGTAAGACCTACAAGGCCTATATAGTCATATTCGTATGTATGGCAACGAAGGCAACAACATTAGATCTGGTCACCAATTTAAGCACCGACAATTTCCTCGCAGCGTTGAAACGATTTTATGCAGTTCGTGGAGTACCGACCGATATATATTGCGACAACGGCACAAACCTAGTCGGAGCCAGAAAGAGAGCTGGCAGAATTTTATTCAACCCATCTAAACGAAGCAACAGTAATGAAAACAATCGATTGGTGCTCGGACCAGAAGATACAATGGCATTTCATACCTCCGGCAGCCCCTACGTTTGGTGGACTATGGGAAGCCACCGTAAAATCTACTAAATTCCACTTACGCCGTGTGATTGGAGAATCCGTACTCACCTATGAAGAGTACATAACCCTTATCAAACAAATCGAAGGCCTCTTAAATTCCCGTCCTCTACAGGATCTCCATGATGGTGATTACGACCCCCTAACTCCTGGACATTTTTTAATTGGTCAACCAATCACCCTGCTTCCCGAACCAGACCTGACCAAAATTAAAATCAACCGATTAAATAGATGGCAGTTGCTCGAGTCTTTACTTCAAGGATTTTGGAAACGATGGTCACAAGAATACCTCACGTCACTCAACAAATTTTATAAATGGCACAAGCCGAATCACCAGTTAAATCCGGGCGAACTAGTCCTATTACGTGACCAGCAATTACCTCCAGCAAGATGGCCATTAGCACGTATCTCCGAAGTGCATCCGGGAAGAGATAATCTGGTCAGAGTCGTCACCGTAAAACTCCCGAATGGAAGGTTCCTGAAAAGACCCATCACAAAATTATGTCTACTTCCAAATTTTGACTCTACCGAGTCAACCCCGGCGGTATGTTCAGGAAACACTTTATAATGAATCACCCTATTTCGCCATAAACCAATTCGCCTTGTATTTTGGTTGCGGATGGAAATTTTTTCCATCTGATCTGTCATTAATTTGGTATTTAATCTGACATTCAATTTTGTATATTCGATCGACTATCATCATTTTGTAATTTCCATTAAATAAAAAAAAATAAAAATTATAAAGATAATAAAATTTATTATAATAAATTTACCGCCATTTTATACACAGGGATTTCATCAAATTACAACCGATCTACTGATCAAACAACATCAGGCAACCGGCCTAACAGTGTTTATGGCAAGTCTTTCAGAACCATTGGGAAAAACAATACGATCTTCTCAACCAGCTAATCTTCAAATTGCATACTCGTTAGTGCAGCAGCAGCAAAACATACAAAAGTTGAAACAAACAAGCCAGAAAAAACCGAAATTGAATCAAAAATTCACAAGAGCATCAACGCCAGTGAAATCGTTTGATAGAAAACCAGAATTTGATAAAAATCATATCAACTATATCATAAACAGCTTTATCGTAGTCAAAAATGTACACCACGAACTTTCATAAAACAGGAGAATATAAATAATATTGAGACAGAACAGCAAAATGAGGATTTTATAGACGATATCTCAGACCTGACATCAATTACTTAAATAAAATTAATGTGAAAACCAATTTGCCTACTAAAATTCCATAAAATATTTGACGGCCTAATAGGGTACGAAAACTTGCAAAAACTTCATGCACAAATAAATATAACAAAAAATATTCTAGAAACACCAAAATTTTCAATAAAAATTAACAATCAATTAGAATCAATCGTGCCCAGTATAATTGTACCGGGGAAAACGAAAAAATTAATAGAAGTACCTGTAACAATAGGGAAAGGGAACGTTTATATAAATAATCTCACATTAATAAATAATTTAGAAATACAAGAGAAGATATATAAAACGAGCACACAATACAAATCAATAGTGGAAGTTATGAACACGAGCTCGGAAGACAAACAGTTTTGTCTATTGAGTCCTATCAAAGTAAGCGAATTTAATCAGCATTTCCATGAGATTAATTTCCATATAACAAATAATCCCACGGTATGCAATATCGAATCGAAAATCCGAACGGATAATTTAAATCCTGAGGAAAAACACAAAATTCTAAAGTTATGCAAAAGATTTTTCGTATAATAAAGATTCGATATCTGTAACCAAAACAAATATGAGAGGCAACCTGTGCATATAAAATTCAAGCTCTCTCAAACTCCAAATGGTTCGATGGAAATCCTACACGAAGAAACATTCGTCTTATCAGGGAAAACATTTCTCACCCTAACAGATAAATTTTCTCGCTACAAAGCAGCAAAAGAGATTCGCGATCGAAAATCTACAACAATGATAGAAAAATTCATGCAATTTTTTAGCCAAGAGGGCTTACCAAGAACATTAGTGCTGGATTCTTCCACGAAATTCACATCACAACTTTTTAGGGATTTCACTTTAATGTTAGGAATTGAACTTCATACTACGACACCGAAATCCTCAAACGGGAATTCAACCATCGAGCGACTACACTCAACCTTAACGGAACTAGTGAGAATAATACACGCCCAGGATAAAACCATTTCTATAACAAAAACATGGAGGAAGCAATATTTGCGTATAACAACGCCATCCACCAAGCAACTTAATTAACGCCATTTGAACTTCATAGAGGTCACATATTAATAAAAAGTCTAACTGGCAATATGGAGGAAACAGGCAATGATTACTTGTCTCGCATTAGACGCCAATATTTAACAATAGCTGAACACATCGCCAAGTTAAATAACCTGTCTAAAGCAAAAACAATAGAAAAACTAAACACTACACGAGATTCACCAGTGACATTCTTCCAAGGAGATAGAATTTTCGAAATAAATCACTACACGTGATAAATTTCAACAAAAATATGTACCGCGCACGGTAAAACAGGATAGAGTCGTAACATTACTGACAAATAAACGCACAGTTCACAAGAACAAAATTCGCAAAGTAAAAACCTAATTAAACCTTCTCTCGTCAATAGGTCATCCCAAGACAATAAAGGACCTTAAAGACAATAAAGGATTAGTGGGAATAAATCTCGGCGAAGCAAAAATAATAACATCTTATGTAAAATTATTTCATGTAATAAAATTAAAAGATTTGGAAACAAATCTCAACACAGTACAACAATCAATAGAACAATTTGAAACATTATTGAGGGACAAAATAATGAAAGAAACATATAAATTAGGGATACTCCATAGAAAATTTCAAGCAGTCAAACGATCGCTTACAAATATATTACCATATATCCCAGACAGACGAAAGGAGTTCAGTGTTAGTCATCACACTGAGTGGACGTGTTTTTTCCACTCGGTGTTTTATTAAATAAAATAAATTCGTTTGTGTGTGTGTATGTTTGTTACTTAATTTTTGGAATCTCAGATGAGTATCGTTATTATAATTTATTATATTTTATTATAATTAATGTTAAATTATATTATATTATATATTGCATTATATATTTATATATTTAGGTTTTAGTGTTTATATATTATGGTGGATGTACATATATCGTATTTGTGTGAGTCAGTTTGCATCGTGTATACATTGCCAGTAATGGTATTGGTATATAGTTATATCAATACCAATAAAGCTCAGGCCGATTATTCTCTTTTAAGAGTTAGTATGAGTAAATGGTTAGAAAACAACAAAATTTGTACAATTCGTTCGTAAACTGTCGATTTCTCGTAATTTTGTGATTTTGCTTTGTTATATCTTACAATACAGGCCTTAACATCAATTTTTGTATATGAGGCATCTAAATATGATTATTTATCAGGACTGTCGTAAAATAATTTTCCCATTTATTGATACAAACTCAAATTTTTCATTCATAAGAAATTTTCCTGATTTTTGTTTGTATTATCGGCTAATATTTAAGTTCGATAATATTTCGTTTATCGAATATGATCACATGATCAAAATGGTTCAATGTGATTCGAGAAAATGTATAAACAGTGATTATATAACGTAACTCCTCTTTTGCATTTGAATTTTGTATAGGAAAAACACTCTTGCACACAAAGAATACACAAAGTCACAAAAATTATTTTTTTTGTTTTGTTTACGTTGATTTTTTTGTTTCTTTTTGTTTTTGATGGTACATTGTCTGTTACTGTTTTTGTATTTTATTGAATGTTTACTTGTCAGTATGAAAAATATTGACCTGAAATATATTTAATTTTTGGCAAATTTAAAATATATTTGCGAAAATATAAATTTTAATAAACATATATATATAAAATAATATAAATAAATTAGATATTATTCAATTCTTAATTTTATTGACTATGTCGGTTGACAAAATTTGTGTAATTGTTAATTCGTTAATTCTATTTCGAAAAATAGAAACGAAACAACAATTTAATTATATTTGGAAATAATAAAATTAACGTTTTGTTTATTTATTTCCTAGTTAAAATTCAAATAGACATCAAAATTAAAATAAAATTGATAAATATCTAAAAACCTAAAAAAAAAAATTCCGAACAGATAAAATTTTATGTATATTGAAAATAAATTACGAAAACATAAAATTTATCATAAAACAAATACATCCTCCCGTCGCAACTGCTCGTAGCAAACTAATAAAACAAAGCAACAAAATCAAAAATAAATCAAAAACGAAACGAATGCACTAAAAGACAACAAAGCACAACAAACGTAATTGACCAAAATATCAATTTTATAATTTTTATAAAGAATGAAAGTAATTTAAGTCATACAATTCAAACTGTTTTAATAATCCTAAATAAAAATTCTGTAAGCCTAAAAAAATTTAAAACGCATAAAATGTTATGTGATCTAAAAATATTACGTAAAAACAAAATCATACTGACAACGGACACGTGCTTTCGCCTCAAATGCTCGTAGCAAACTAAAACAAAGAAACAAAATCAAAAATAAAATAAAAATGAAGCGAAATGCACTAAAAGACAACGAAGAACAAAACTGTTTGCATTATTTCTAAAAAAACATTGAAACGAAGGAAAATGAAAAAAAACGAGCGGGATGTAAAATAAAATCATATTAGCACTTGTAAACGGGAAACAGAGCACAATCTAATATCTAAACTCGATATTACAAATTCATTTCGTTTTATTTTGTTATTCACGATCGAAAATATAAAAATCTAGATTCTTAAATCTTCAAAATCATGAATTAAAATATTGGTTTAAATGAAAATTATTAATCCAGGATTGTTGATAAATAATCATTTTCCAAACTCTGGATAGTGAGTATTTGGTTATCGGGCGTGCCTACCAAGTTATAGGAAGTTAAAAGTCAAAAATTTCGAAAAAATCAGCTTTTTCATACGATTGTTGATGTATTTACCACTTTCTAACCCATTACACATACATAGGATCGGCCATGTTTTTCGATGGGAAACGGCCGTATACATATACGCATTGGCACTGGTTATAAATTGCAATATCACACACACAATTTTCCGTTGTAAACGATTGAATGCGAGATGTGTGTTTTGTTTTGTTTCGTCTGACGAGCCAATCCCATAATTCGATCTTCATATATTTCCTTTTCCTCTGAGTGATTTTTGTATTTTGTTTTGTGTAGCATAATGTATATATCAAGGCATACAGTGGAGGGGATTTTTGGAGAGTTTTGAATTTTAACGCGTTCATACTGTATGTGTATTTGTGTCTTTTTGTATAAACATCAGTTTTGGAAAACACAAATTCACATTCTATAGTCTAAATTTTGATGTCCTTGAAAACGATTGCATATAAATTTTTGTTAAATTCTATATAGCTCGTAATTTTGTTTTTGTTTTCTTAGTTGCATTAGTCAAATAAAATTCTAAATTGTGAATTCTAAATGACTATGTATTTCCCTTCCCTTTTGTTTTATATTTTTTGCTTATATATAGATCGAGTATAGTTCAATAATATTGCAATGCGTATACGGGCAATGTATACAGGTTTGATCTTGTTTATATTTGTGTACATATATGTAATATAATATATATATGCATACAGTGCCTTACAACATATTATTACTGGTTTTTGGTTTTGCTATTTGATTGGTTTGCATGTAATGTTATTATACAAATTTATGTATTGTTTGAGAATTTAAATTTAGTTTTCGGCATTGGTTGTAATACAATTAGGATTTTAATGCAGTGCCATGTATAGATTAATGATCGAAGGGACAGTTTTTATACGACCAGGGAGGTGACTTGTATGTGGGGGGTGTGGAGCGGAGGTACTTTGGGGTGGAGTGGATTGACATATTTTGGAGTGGGTTCCGACTAGGTAGAGCAGACACGGTAGGGATTCGGAAATTAATTGAACATATATTTGTTGGTGGTGGATGGATTTTGGCACGAGTGGTTCAGTTGTGGGCGTTTGAATTGTGGGTGTGTTCGGGATATTTTTTGTAGCGGGACGTTTACCTGTATAGCGGGACATTGATCTGGATTGGAGGTGTGGACTTGGTTCGGTTGATGTTTGACGGCTATTTGTCTGAGTACTTCATGATGTTATGGTGAATCTTCGGGTTTCCAGTGGATTTTATTCGTGTTTTAAGTTTCATATGTAAGTGGGGGTTGGCAACCATGTTTCGTAAATATTTCGAACGAAACATGAGATCCATAGAATACCACCACAGTATCCAGAGCTTGTCGTAGGAGGCGACTAAATCTGGTTGGATCGCTGGGCTGACGACCCGCATCCGTAAAAAACAATAACATTTAAAAATGTCAACAAAAACAAAAAAATCGGATACCGCCTAAATAACATTGACCCCCCGCTTAAGTACCCGGATACGAGATTGAGGATCAGCACGTGGAACGTGCAGTCACTAAGAAAACCTGGCGCGTTGGACGGCCTTATCACATGTATGAAGGAGTATCGGCTGGAGTTATGTATCTCGAACCACACATTAATAGATAACAGAAATCCAACATCATCATCATCGGTATTTTAACCCTGACATTTAATACTTTCAGACAATACAACAAATAGAACAACGGAAGTGATGTTCTCACATTCATTTGCTTATTTCGAATAAACTAGAACGGATGCATGGAAATAAGAACTCTTGAAACTATGCATTTTTACATTATATATAAGAACACATTGAACTAAGCATTTTAACAACTAAGTACTTTTAATATTATATATATGACTAACATTAGTAATTAAGTTGAATTGTATTTTGTATCTATAAGTTAAAACATTGTAATCCCAATAAAATAAATAAGCTGTGGAATTTCCACAGCAAAAATAAAAAATAAAGTTTTTCCCAAGGGAAAAATATAACTGGCGCAGTTGGTAGCGGATATTTTTAAATATCTGTTCCTACCCAAAAAAAAAACAAAATAAAAACTGCAAAGTGAATAGTTAAAGTGTTTTAAGTGTCACAATAAGTGAAAGTTAACGGATTATTAACTTAAGTGCTTGTAACCAAACTGCTATTCGCGAGTGTATAAAAATATATACTGTTTGGCGGCATACCAAACATAGTTAAGAACAATAACAAATAGTGAAAAGAAATTAATAAATAAATAAAATCCTAATTAAAGTGAATTAATAGAAAACACATAATAAAATTTTTTTTTCCCGAAATATCGTTTTGCCCCCACCAGTGGTAAGCTAAACGAACTAATAATTTAATATAATAGACGACCGAGCGTCAGTACTCGAACAGTGAAAAAAAAATATATACAAGACTTAATAAATAATATACATTCAACTTATAAGCGGAAAACATCGATATTGCGGCAGTACCATTAAATAGAATGAGGGCATATCATCTCTTTTTATTGATAACATTAAATTGGTGAGTACATTTGATACAATTATAATTCCCCCGTTAATATCCAAAATTTCCTTTCATAAGTTGAAAAATAAAATAGAAAATATATAGTAACCCAAACAATTTAAATAAAATTACTCAAAATTGATCAAATAAACGATAAATACGCGGTAAAATACAACGCGATCCGCGATCTTTCTAATTCTAATAGTGATAGTGAAAGTGAAGAATCAAAAGTTACAAAAATGGAAGAAGAACAATTGAAAAAAATGGAACGTACCCTAAGACTACTACAAATTCCAGACGCTATAAAAGACATTCCTCCATATAGTGGTAGTAGAACAGAATTAAGTAAATTTATAACACAAGTAGAGGACATATTAAAAATACTTAAACCAACGTTTACTGACCCATCATACCAAGTTATTCTACTTCGAGCTATCCGAAATAAAATTATAGGGGAAGCTAATAAAGCTTTAGAAATGGACAATACCACAAACGAGTGGGAAAGCATTAAAGGAAGCCTTATTACTCATTTTGCTGATAAGCGAGATGAAAATAGCCTTATTCGAGATTTGCACGCAATAACGCAAAGAAACGATAGCGTAGAAGTCTATTTTACGCGAATTTTAGAGATTTGCAACACACTCAAAACATGGGCTAATCTCAATACTCCAACCGAAGCTGTACAGAAAGCTAAATGGTATGACTCCATGTGTCTTTCCGTATTCACAGCTAATTTAAAAGACTCACTTGGACTTATGGTTAGAGCCATGCAACCACCAGATCTTCCTACAGCTCGACTGTACTGTTTGAAAGAACAGAATATAGTCTATATGAAAAATAAAAGCGATTCACCTCCAATACCTTCACGACCTTTAGTACCTCCTAGAAATCTGTATCCGCAATACAATAGAAATCAATTTACCCAGAATAGACCCCAATATTTCAACCAACCACAATATAATAAACCACAATATTTCAACCATCGTCCTCTTACCCAACAAAATAACCAGCAATTTGGAAATCCTAGAGGATTACCACCTAAACCCTTACATAACCATCAACCCGAACCGATGAATACTACATCGAACATGGACACATGGACTACAAACCCCATTTCCAACGACAATACAATCCAACGAATCAGCCATATCGTTTTAATACCAATGGCCCATCACGAGTTCAGGTAAAATAACTTTACAATATCGCATCCAATCCATATAACTACGAAAGTGATAGTTACTTCCAAAATGAACATCATCCACAACAAGAATGGGATGACACATATGAAGATCATGAATCAGGCATGAACGAATACTACCAAGACAGCACAAACCAACAAGACGAAATGCCAAACATTGAAATTCAAGATGAGGATTTTTGCCTACCAGCCTCGGAGAGTCAACATACGGATACTTAAGCGTGAATAACCACCATCAAAAAGGTTATCAGTTACCCTATATAGACCTTATCCTAAACGGACAACCATATAAATTTCTCATAGATACTGGCTCTACAAAATCTTTTATAGACCCCATTTTAGTTCAAGAAAAATTTATTCAAAATATAGAACCAATTACCATATCTACCTTATTCAACAACACTACCGTAAGCAAAATGGTTAAATTAAAAGGCATAAAAGAATTTAAAACTAAAGAAGAACTTGACTTTATTCTTTTTAAATTTCACAACTACTTTAATGGCCTAATTGGCATGGAAACAATGCAGAAATTAAAAATAACTCTAGACTTAGGTCAATCTCTCTTAATAACTCCACTTGTGCAAATTCCTTTAAAATTTAAACTAAACTTCATGTCTGCTATTTACAATATCGCTCCACGAAGTAAATTAATCGCAAGCGTTCCCGTTACTATAGAGAATGGCGAGGTGTATATCAAGCCTCACATCCTCAATGAAAACTTAATTATACCAGAGGGTATATATTTGAGCAAAAATAACTATGCTAATGTGGAAGTTGTTAACTATAGCCCACAAAATAAAAAATTCGTTATTGAACACCCGTTAGAATGTGAAGAAATTGGTAAATACCATACAGAAACTAACAATATCGAACCCCTACAAAATTATAACAATTCTGACATAAAACAATTAATTAGAACAACTCATCTTAATCACGAAGAAAAAGCGTGTATCGAAAAACTTTGCTCTCAATTCGAAGAAATCTTCCAGAGAGAAAATAGTCAATTATCTTTCACCAATGCAATTAAACATGAAATTGAGTTGGAAGATAGTAAACCTATATTTACAAAAAGTTACAGATATCCGTATATCCATAAGAAAGAAGTGGAAGAGCAAATTAGTAAAATGCTAAATCAAGGCATTATACGACCTAGTTATTCCCCTTGGTCCTCGCCCATCTGGATAGTACCTAAAAAGAAAGATGCTTCCGGACTCACAAAATGGCGAATGGTCATAGACTACAGAAAGCTAAATGAAAAAACCATTCCCGATAAGTACCCGTTACCCAACATCACGGACATACTAGACAAGTTAGGAAAATGTATATATTTTACAACCTAGGACCTTGCATCTGGATTTCACCAGATTGAAGTAAATCCAAGAGATATACCTAAAACAGCATTTAGCGTTGAATTCGGACACTATGAATATGTTCGAATGCCATTCGGACTAAAGAATGCTCCCAGCACGTTTCAACGTGTTATGGATCATGTCTTGGGAGAGCTTCAAGGTAAAATATGTCTTTGCTACATGGATGACATAATAATATTCTCTACGTCACTCCAGGAGCACATAATTAGCTTAAATAAAGTCTTTACTAAACTTAGAAACGCCAATTTAAAAGTACAACTCAACAAAAGCGAGTTTCTTCATAAGGAAATTGCGTTCCTAGGTCACATTGTCACCTCAGAGGGAGTTAAACCTAATCCCGATAAAATAAGGGCCATACAAAACTTTCCGATCCCGAAAAACGAGAAACAAATCAAAAGCTTTCTCGGATTACTCGGTTATTACAGAAAGTTCATAAAGAATTTCGCTTTCCTTACTAAACCAATGACGGAGTGTTTAAGAAAAGATTCCGTTATTGATCTTAACGAAAATTATGTGAAGTGTTTCGAAAATTGCAAAAAACTGTTATGTGAAAATCCAATACTACAATACCAGATTTCGAACAACCTTTTTTAGTGACAACTGATGCAAGCAATGTTGCTATAGGTGCTATTTTGTCCCAAGGAACAATAGGGCAAGATTTGCCAATATGCTACGCATCTCGCACGCTCACAAAAACTGAGCAAAATTACTCAACCATCGAGAAAGAATTGCTAGCAATAGTTTGGGCAACAAAATACTTTAGACCATATCTATTCGGTCGAAAATTCACCATCATTACGGATCACAAACCTCTCACGTGGTTATTTTCATTGAAAGAACCCAACTCTAAACTAGTGAGATGGAGGTTGAAACTAGAAGAGTTCGATTATAATATAATCTACAAAAAAGGTATTCAGAATGCCAATGCAGATGCGTTACCTCGAATTCAGAGAGATTCTAACCATATTGAAGTTCATCATAGTGAAAGTTCATCCTCAATAGAAGATACAGCGAGTATCTTATCAACACCACATGACTTGATCCCGACTGCAAAAAATTCCACTAACATGTTCGAAAGACAATTAGTCATCCACTTATCCAATACTCTTAAAGAACCTTTGATCAAAACTGAAATGCTCTTTAAAACTCGAAAAAGAGTAACAGTTCATATACCACGTAAACGCGGCATAAAAACAATTATTACAGAAGAATTACGAAAATTATTTGGTCGAACTAGAAATTTAACATGTATATTCACATCAGAAGAGTGTTTTCAATATGTCTTAGAGGCATATAGAACTATGATTTCTTCTAAACCAAGAGTAAACCACCCTAAGGTTAATGCTGTACGATCCATGTCACTTCTAATTGATATTGAAGATGAGGAAAGGCAAAATGAACTCATTAAAGTCACTCATGAACAAAATGAACATCGTGGCATCATAGAAAATTACGAACACATCAAAAGGGAGTACTATTTCCCCAACATGAAAGAAATGATACGAAATTACATCAATCAATGTGACGTTTGCCAACAAGTCAAGTATGATCGACAACCTCCACAACTACAACTATCCCTAACTGAAACTCCAAGGAAACCTATGGAAATTATACACACTGATATATTCCAATTAGAGGCAATAAAATTTCTAACGATCATAGACAAGTTTAGTAAATTCGGAGCTGCCTATCTGTTAGAGGAAAAAACCACAAAAAGAATTTCCGAAGCAATAATACAATATTTCAGTCAACATGGCATACCAAGAAAAATCGTAGCTGATCATGAAATAGGTAACGGAGGAGAGGTTAAAACATTAATGGAAAAATATCAAATTCAATTGCACGTCACTACACCATATAATTCTACAGGTAATTCTCCAGTCGAAAGACTACACTCCACACTAAAAGAAATTTGTAGTATTATACGCCTAAAAGATAAAGATAAAAATTTACGAGAAGTAATGAATCTTGCAATACTCTCCTACAACAATTCAATTCATTCAACGACTAAACTTACACCATTTAATCTTTTAAAAGGTCACTATGTTTTAAAAGAATTAGACTTTGTAGATGAAATCGATTATCTACAGCAACATAAAGAAAGATACGAACAACTATGTAATGATATCCACACACAATCAACCGAAGTAAAATCTAAAATTATTACAAAACTTAATAAAACCAGAAAACCTATTTGTCATATACCCTCAAAACTATTCATCTATACAAAACGAAAGAAAAGAGGAAAATTAAGAGCTAACTATAAAAAAAGAAAAGTGCTAAAAGATAACGGAATAGTAATAGAAACTCCAGAAGGAAGGTACATAAAAATAAAATTAAACGACTTTTCCAGGTCTCTACAGATCGCGTGTCAATAAATCAAGCTGACATCACTTAAGAACAACAAAGGAGTAATACCCATAAAAATCGGAGATGCTAAAATCTACAACGGATTTCGTAAAATAATACATATTATACAATTGGAACCATACAAACAAATTATAGACAGTATTAAACAACAAGTAAATAATTTACTGAAACAAATTCCAGGCGAAAAAGATTATTATTTAACCATTCTAAATAACAAAAAAACTATCATTCAAAATAGGATAAAACAAATCGATAAATTATACACCGAAATTTTACCTCAACGATACAAACGTGGACTTATAAACGGTATTGAGACACTTATAAAAGACATTACAGGAAATTTAGACAACCAGGACTTAATTGACGTACAGAGAGCCATTAATGAAATAAACCAGAATCAAGATAAACTCAACAACCAAATCAATAATCAAATACAAGTCAATAATCAAATCATAAACAGATTAAACGAAATTCAAAACACTATAACTATCAATTTTAATCAATTACAACACGAACACAACAGCACCACAGATAAAATTAATCACATATCTCTATTGATTCTATACGACCAACACTTTTACAGAATCAACCATGTGTTAGAAATCCTACAAGAACACCTAGAAAACCTTCTAGACATTGTAGCATTTTCAAAACAACGACTAGTATCCCGACATCTACTGACAAACAACGAAACAGAATACATAATCAAGTTATTTGAACAAGACGATATTAAAGTACAGAACCACAACCTTCTCTATGAGTTATTAGAATTAAAAGGATTTTTTAATCATACACAATTAATATACATTGTTAAAGTTCCGATGTTTTCAAAAATGAAATACGAACATTATCAACTTAAATTCATCCCTTTCCATAACAAAATTATAAACCCTATTCCTCATAACCAAATTATCCTAAATACCCAATTGTATCAATTTGTGACGAATCAATGTAAAAAAATATACGAGACAATATACTGTAAAGAAGAGGAATTACGACCAACACAAGGTACATGCATACCAGCGATAGTAAACCAACAACAAGCCGAATGCAGAACACAAAACATTACCATCTATAAAGATATCGATTATCTATCTCAAGGAATACTATACGTACAACCCGCAAATAAGCCAATAGTATACACATCTACCTGTAACCAAGAAACACATAAAATCGTGGAACAAACACTAATCGAATTCAAAAACTGTACCATAAACATCCAAGGTGAGAAATTCACAACATCGAAATTCTAATACCCTACAACGAGATAAACATCGTAGAAATCAAACCAGAAATAACACTTGACATACTTCATAACAAAAGTATTCACAACTATAATCAAGTCAAGTTAAACCATAAAGCAGCAACACTACACAGCTCCACAGGTCATATATCACTGGTTTTCATTATAATCGGCATCATATTATTCATTTACAACTTCATCTGGCCAAATAAACGATGTACCGCTTCAGGACTACTCAAGCAGCCTGCCGCTCATCTTAGAGGGGAGGAGTTATGTATCTCGAACCACACATTAATAGATAACAGAAATCCAACATCATCATCATCGGTATTTTAACCCTGACATTTAATACTTCCAGACAATACAACAAATAGAACAACGGAAGTGATGTTCTTACATTCATTTGCTTATTTCGAATAAACTAGAACGGATGCATGGAAATAAGAACTCTTGAAACTATGCATTTTTACATTATATATAAGAACACATTGAACTAAGCATTTTAACAACTAAGCACTTTTAATATTATATATATATGACTAACATTAGTAATTAAGTTGAATTATATTTTGTATCTATAAGTTAAAACATTGTAATCCCAATAAAATAAATAAGCTGTGGAATTTCCACAGCAAAAATAAAAAATAAAGTTTTTCCCAAGGGAAAAATATAACTCTGGAACTCGTAGCGCTCCAAGAAACTCGATGGCCTAAAAGTGGAGTCCATGTGTCCCAAGGCTATACGTTGCTACACAGTGGAGATGACCTCGGAAATCTTGGAGTTGGGTTTCTCATTGGGCCGCAGGTAAAATAGGCTGTGTTGGACTTCCAAGCAGTCGATAATCGAATGTGTAAGCTTCGCTTGCACATGAGATTAGCCAACCTGTCAATTGTATGTGTACATGCGCCCACTGATGTAGGCCAACCCCAAGATAACGACTCATTTTACAATAATTTGGATAATCTGATGGGCTCTATACCTGAGCACGATATCAGATTGGTGATTGGTGACTTTAATGCTAGAGCTGGCAGAAATCAAACCGACTTATGTAACAACATAGGTCCGTACTCCCGACACGAAACTGCGACCGAAAATGGGGAAAGAATGATGTACTTTGCGATCGCACATGATCTCCAAGTGGCAAGTACATTCTTTCCCCACAAAAACATCCATTTGGAAACATGGACACATCCACGTAAAACATCCCGAAGCCAAATTGACCATGTGTTGATTTCAAAAGACCGGGCTCGGGTTGTCCAAGACGTGAGATCGTATCGGTCATCAACAAAATTCGTAGACAGTGACCATTTTATAGTTGCTGCAAAGCTACGATGGAAATTTTCGTACAAGTCAAGGAGGACAGGAGAATATAAAACGCGATTCTCCTGTGAAGGTCTGATAAATGAAGAAACGCAACGAAAATATCAAGATCTTGTCAGCAATAGCATTTTACGATCCAACTACCAATCTGATGATGTGAACAGTGTCTGGGAAGTATTGAAAACCTCGGTTGTCGATGCTGCCCAGCACACTCTCGGTATAGTGAAAACTACGCCCAAAAATGATTGGTTTGATGAGGAGTGTCGTCTTGCTGTTGAGCAACGCAATATAGCCCACAATGAAGCGCAGACTCGGTTTACAATTGCAAGGAAAAACAAGGCAGTTCTTGCTAGGAGGACAGCTAAACGCATTTGTAGACAGAAGAAGCGCAAATGGTGGAAGGCCAAGGTCTTAAGAGTACAACAAGTCAGATTTGAGCACAACTCGCGTGGTTTCTTTAAAGGAATCACCGAATTGCAGCATACCTTAAGATCTCGGTCAACTGCCATTCGGGACCAGGATGGAAACCTCTGTGTTAACGTCGATGCGGTACTCGATACATGACGTGAACATTTTTCTGATCTACTTAATGTTCCACATGTATCACAAGCTGTATTTGAATACTCTCAAATACAGACCGCGGAGATGTTCATTGAGGATCCATCCTATGAGAAATTCACAATGGCCATGCAGAGATTAAAGAAAAATCGTTCACCAGGGGTTGATTGCATTAATTCAGAGCTCTTGATATTCGGAGGGCTAACTTTGTGGAACTGTCTTTTCGACCTTGTTCGATTGGTATGGCGAATGAAGTTATGCCTGATGAATGGAAAGTGGCCGCGTTATGCCCAATATTCAAAAAGGGTGATCGCATGAAATGCGAGAACTATCGCGGTATAGCTCTCCTTTGTACAGCATACAAGTTACTGTCATACATTATCTTGGGAAGAATTACTCCTCTGGCGGAGGAAATTGTCGGTGACTACCAAGGAGGGTTCCGTCCAAATTGGTCAGTCACTGATCAAGTTTTTTCGCTACGGATGATTCTTTCCAAGTACTACGAAACATCTCGCGATGTACACCAGGTATTCCTAGATTTCAAGCAAGCCTATGACTCGATCAATCGAGAGAGATTATGGTATGCGCTTGAATATTTAGGAATACCAAAAAAATATATACATCTGTGTAAAATGACAGTAACGCAGTCACAATGCTGTGTTAAAGTTGAGAACAGGCTATCGAGAACTTTTGCAATCAATTCCGGTGTTCGACAAGGAGATGCGCTGTCCCCGATACTTTTTAATCTCATGTTGGAATACATCCTTCGTAAAAGTGAAACACCTCAGGACAATATCTTATTCCGACAATCCAATCAACTTCTTGCTTATGCAGATGATATCTGTGTGATTGGATTAAATGGCAACGGAGTAAAAGAGATACTTGATCCACTGGAACAGTGTTCAGCTTCCGTTGGTCTCAAAACTAACGAGTCAAAAACCAAATATCTAATCTCGGGTTTTCGAGACCAAGACGCAATTGATTTCAGTAGTGGGAACCACACGTTTGAAGGAGTGATGAGATTCAAGTATCTTGGATCTCTCATCACTCACGATAATAGTGTGGGCGAGGATATCAAGGTCCGCCTTGCCGCTGGCAATCGGGCTTTGTATCCTCTACGTCCACTGCTGAAATCAAAATATACGGATAAGCTGAAACTGTACAGAGTGTTGATCAGACCCGTTGTCATGTATGGATGTGAGAGTTGGACCTTGACGGATGAGTACGAAAGATGGCTTCTAACATTCGAGAGAAGAATCATGCGTGTGATATATGGCCTAAAACGCGACGTTGATGGCACTTACCGAGTTCTTTTCAATCACGAGATCAGGAATTTAATGCAAATTCCTGATATCGTGCATGAAATCAAAGGACAGCGAATACGCTGGCTCGGTCACGTTCTGCGTGCTGATCCGAAACGAATGATACAGCGATCTTTAAAGGGAGAACCACCTTTCGGTAGGCGAAGAGGTCGCTGTCGGCGACGATGGCTTCACGGCGTAGAAAGCGATCTGGCATCTTCCAACTGTTTGCAATAGTATGAAGATCTGGCTCGTGATCGAAACCGTTGGAGTCAGATTGTTGACACGGTACGGGCCAATAATGGCCTGTAAAAACCGAAAAAAAAAAAAAAATGTAGGTGGGGGTTGATGTTCTGGTTCGCAATAGATTTTATTCGTGTTTGAAGTTTCATATGTGAGCGGGGGTTCTCGGCCGTTGCCGTGGTTGGATTGATTTTTATGTTTGTCTTAGTTGGTATAGTTTTGGAAGCTTCCTTTCAGCTGCAGATGTGCTGAGGGATGCGGAGCGAATAGCTGGCGTGTAGTTCAGGTATCGATCGAGGTTGGTTCCTATAATATGTTCTTGTTCGGTTTCGGCTCGGTCTGGAGTCTGGTGGCGTCTTCCGAAACTAGCCGCGGTATCGGGGATTTCTATTGAACTGCAGGATTGATTGGTTAGTGATTCTAGGCCATGATTGGGGAGTTGTTGCAGTCTCGTTGACATTTGAGTGTTGGTGGTTTTAATTTTTCGTCGGGTCTGCGCTTAAGTTGGTCGTGGGTCTCGGGATTGAATGGTTTTCGGCCGTAGTCCTAGGGTGCGTTTCCGGTGATTGACAATGCAGGTGTGTGTCTTGTATCGGGTTTGAGTGTCCTTGTTTTGGAGTTTTAGAGGATGTGTACGCCTACGTTCGGGGTGTCACTTTACTGTAGATGTGCGGATCTGTATCGATTTTTACTGTTTATGGCTTCAGTAGCCGCTTATTCAAATTTGCTACATTTTAAAGGAGGAATAGTTGGTGTTGACTTCGAATCATTTGATAGGAAGTCGTATTTGAGTGCGAAATCGAGTAAGTTGAGGTAACGTGTGTACAGCACAAGAGTGCGTGTGTGACACATAAGTAATAAGGACACATCCTCAGGGATTTTGTAGGACAGGAGTGTTTACATTTTGGGATTGTGGTTGAGGATTGTTTAGTCTTGAAGTTTGTGACGGGTCGGGCGGGAATTTTATTTGGGTGACGGGGAGTTGGAACTATTAGAATGTTTAGGTGTCGGCGGGATTGTAGCATTTTTGTAGTGGTGGTTTGGAAGCATTCAATTTTGTATAGTGTCGGGAGCTTTTGATGTTTTGACCGAATTTTTGGAGGATGTCGCCCGATTCTGGCGTGAGCTGGGATTGTGCAGGAGTCTTGGAGGAAGCGGTTTTTGTAGGTATTTGTAGATGCATGCTGGTAATTTGTTCTTTGCCTCATGATACTGCTGTGGTTGAGGGGGGAGGGGGTTCCGGGGCTGGATTTGATTGGGACGGGCATGAGGGTTGATCTAGTTGCGATGGCTAGAAGCCTCTGTTGGCATGTGGGGATTTGGATGCGAATGGGGGCTGGAGGATTCGCCGGAATGTGGGGTGTTTGGATGGATTCCGGTTTGTTGGATGTCAGTTGGGATAGGGCTGCACTTTTTATTTATCTGTAGGTTGGTGTTCCTTTGTTGAGGGTACTTTGAATGAGATTTGAGTTTGGATGCTTACAATTGGGTTCTCGTGTTAGAGTTCGTTTACTACAAATAGATGTATGTTTGGTGGAATGTGAAATTTGGATCGTGTTTGGTTTGCTTGAATGGGGTTCGCTCCGAAGGTGTCGATTGCCTCCACTTTTGGGGTGCTTCTGCTCCATACTTTCTACATGTATGTGGCAACGCTGGCTGTGTTATTGCCTATATGTCGTGCATACGTGCCTGTCGGTTATCCTTGCGTTATTTAAATTTATTAAGCTTTGTTATTAAGTTTCGTATTTGGATTTAATGGTGTTTTTTGCAAGTTAATATCAATTGTTTTTTTTTTTTTTTTTTTTTTTTAAAGATGTTGCATAATTTTGGAATGTAAAACGTTTTCAGAGATTTATTTTGATTTTCTGCCAAACATATTTTAATATTATGGTATCATCAGCGTAATGGTTGACGGGTACTTAATCTAGCATACCATATTAATTTAATTTATGATTACAGATTACAGATTCAGAAGCCGAAAGTTAATTACATAAAAGATTTGTATTTTTATTTAACTATGATTGGTGTGCGGACTTGAGTTTAAATAAATTATAAAATCAATAATAATTAAGTTACAGATGCCTATCTAATAAATTTATTTTTAGAATTTGTGTAGATGATTTAATTTTATTACGTTATAGCTAACTGCAAATGCAGGTTATAGCTAACTTACTCATTTATTTATTTAGATAAATAATTTACCCTATTCACGAATTGACAGTTTATTTGGTCGTCACAATGTATGTATATGAAATGGGTCATAAAATAAAAAATATTGCCCCTCACGTTAGATGGTGGTGGATCTGAAATTTTAGGGACGCAACTTTATATGCAACATATAATGAGAAGACCCCAGGATAATTTACCTAAATACTCCAGTTTCAACTGTTGAGGTAACTCAAATACATATGATGGAATAAGAAATGTCCTTCCTATCCAAATAAAAATAATAACCAATGATAATGTGAAAAGGATATAGATTTTACTAACAATTTATATTATTTTAAGTATTATGTAACAGGAAAATGGTTCTGCTGAAGATTGTCGCCTTAGTCTATTTCATTTCTCTGATAAGCATGTTACAGAATTATGGCAATATTATCGTAATTGATGGCTTAAACTATCATACCATATTAATTAATTTGTTTCAGATACCTGAGCCATAAGTTAATAAATTTTCTTTCAGAGTTCTGTACTTTGTTTTAATTAGGATACTTGTGCGGGCGGGAGTTGAAATAAATAATAAAATTAATTAATTAACAGATAATAATATTAATTAATTACAGATTCCTGAGCGACTAACTAATAAATTTATTTCAAAACTTTAATTTTAATTTAGTTTTAATTTTATTCAAAATACAGCAGAGCAGATAGGTAATGCGGACTGGAGAATGCTGATTGGCGATTGCAGATTAGTAGATTAGAATTGTGATTGTCTTGTTGTTGTCAGTTAACAGTAGTTTAGTAAACGATTTGCCATGTGTCTGTAACCGGGTCGTTCTCTCCTTACTAACATACCTTCCCATCCTTACCTATTGTTTTATGTAAACGGCTGTAGGAATAGGCCCGGCGTTATCCGGGAATCTTGCCTAGCGCTTGGTCCTATACAGTCCTATCAATCAATCAATCAATATATCCCAGACAGACGAAAACGAGGAATTTTCAATCCGTTAGGGAGTTTCATAAAATCTATTACAGGTAATTTGGATCATAACGACCAAGAGGAAATACAAAACTCATTACAAATAAATACGGACGGACAGTTCGAACTAATTGACCGACCAAACGAACAGGTCAAAATCAACGACTTAATAAATGGCCGATTCGATAAAATGACGAATACAATAGACAACATGAGCTTTGTAGCGGTTCAACATATTTGTTGAGTATTATTTCAAATCGCTTCTTATTTATTCAATGCAACTTTTTTATTAATGCCGAATTTTATTACGTCATCGTATAATCGTTCTATCGTATAATCGAGGTAAATAAATAAATAATAATAAATTCCATCTATATTTCAGTAGAATGTTCTCGTTTCGATAGCATATTTAGTACAGTCAGTTGTTACTACTTTTGAATAGATATTTTCTCGTGTCGACATCTATTCAAAGTAGAATGCACCACATTATCAATTTACATTATCATAATTTGCGACTGCATTATCTTATTTTGGTGTTAGTATTTCTCGATCGTGGCGCGTGTGTCCTCCCTCTTGGTTGAGTTGACAAGCCAAGTATTTTCGGCCATTACCATTTCTACATTTGGAGTATGAATATATCGTATGACGTGGACGGTAGAACTATTATAATAATATATATCTTAACAAAATAAATAATTTAAAAACATTTGTAAAGTTAAATTGTAATATAATTTTAATAATAAAATAACACAATACATAAATTAATTAAATATAAAAATTGTATATTAAACACATTTTAATAATAAATAAAACAATAAAATAAATTAATAAAATATAAATAAATATACAATAAAAGTGTTATAGCTTATTGGTGAATGATTATATAGGAAAAAGCATACAAGATGAGAACAAATATCTTGACAAACTAACAATGAACCACTACTACATATTAATAGAAGACAATATACTTACACTTTCAGAGCAGACACAAGAAATATACGAAATAATTACCTATGCAAAAATTAATATAATTTCAAAACTCATACTCGATAATACGGAAATAAATTATGTAATATCAGAATTATCAAAAGGTAATGTAACCTTACATTCTCATGAACAAATTTATTCATTACTTCAATTAAAAGCGTACTATAATGATACAAATTAAGTAGTTATAAATAGTTGAAATACCACAATTTTACAACGATAAATTCTCCTACATCCAAATTAAAACATATTTTTCAAATAATTTCCTAATCCTAACTCCATCTAACTTTGGCCTACTTTTTATTTTTTTTTCGGTTTTTACAGGCCATTATTGGCCCGTACCGTGTCAACAATCTGACTCCAACGGTTTCTATCACGAGCCAGCTCTTCAAACCGTTGTAGACAGTTTGTAGATGCAAGATCGCTCTCTACGCCGTGGAGCCATCGTCGCCGACAGCGACCTCTTCGCCTACCGAAAGGCGGTTCTCCCTTTAAAGATCGCTGTATCATTCGTTTCGAATCAGCACGCAGAACGTGACCGACCCAGTGTATTCGCTGTCCTTTGATTTCATGCACGATATCAGGAATTTGCATTAAATTCCTGATCTCGTGATTGAATAGAACTCGGTATGTGCCATCGACATCGCGTTTTGGGCCAAATATCACACGCTGATCTCGAATGTTAGAAGCCATCTTTCGTACTCATCCGACAAGGTCCAACTCTCACATCCATACATGACAACGGGTCTGATCAACACTCTGTACAGTTTCAGCTTATCCGTATTTGCAAGATATTTTGATTTTAGCAGTGGACGAAGAGGATACAAAGCCCGATTGCCAGCAGCAAGGCGAACCTTGATATCCTCTCCCGCACTATTATCGTGAGTAATGAGAGATCCAAGATACTTGAATCTCATCACTCCTTCAAACGTGTGGTTCCCACTACTGAAATCAATTGCGTCTTGGTCTCGAAAACCAGAGATCAGATATTTGGTTTTGGACTCATTGATTTTGAGACCAACGGAAGCTGAACACTGTTCCAGTGGATCAAGTATCTCTTTTACTAAGTTGCCATTTAATCCAATCACACAGATATCATCTGCATAAGCAAGAAGTTGATTGGATTGTCGGAATAAGATATTGTCCTGAGGTGTTTCACTTTTACGAAGGATGTATTCCAACATGAGATTAAAAAGTATCGGGGACAGCGCATCTCCTTGTCAAACACCAGAAGTGATTGCAAAAATTCTCGATAGCCTGTTCTCAACTTTGACACAGCATTGTGACTGCGTTACTGTCATTTTTCACAGATGTATATATTCTTTTGATAATCCTAAATATTCAAGCGCATACCATAACCTCTCTCGATTGATCGAGTCATAGGCTTGCTTGAAATCTAGGAATACCTGGTGTAAATCGCGAGATGTTTCGTAGTACTTGGAAAGAATCATCCGTAGCGAAAATACTCATCAATGACCGACTGATTTGGACGGAATCCTCCTTGGTAGTCATCGACAATAACCTCCGCCAGAAGAGTAATTCTTCCCAAGATAATATATGACAGTAACTTGTATGCTGTGCAAAGGAGAGCTATACCGCGATAGTTCTCGCATTTCATGCGATCACCTTTTTTGAATATTGGGCATAACGTGGCCACTTTCCATTCATCAGTCATATTTTCATTTCGCCATACCAATCGAACAAGGTCGAAAAGACAGTTCCACAAAGTTAGCCCTCCGAATATCAAGAGCTCTGAATTAATGCAATCAACCCCTGGTGAACGATTTTTCTTTAATCTCTGCATGGCCATTGTGAATTCCTCATAGGATAGATCCTCAATGAACATTTCCGCGGTATGTATTTCAGGGTATTCAAATACAGCTTGCGATACATGTGGAACATTGAGTAGATCAGAAAAATGTTCACGCCATGTATCGAGTACCGCATCGACGTTAACACAGAGGTTTCCAACCTGGTCCCGAATGGCAGTTGACCGAGATCTTAGAGTATGGTGCAATTCGGTGATTCCTTTAAAGAAACCACGCGAATTGTGCTCATTGCTGAGTTTTTGTACTCTTAAGACCTTGGCCTTCCACCATTCGCGCTTCTTCTGTCTACAAATGCGTTTAGCTGTCCTCCTAGTTGTTTTTTCTTGCAATTGTAAACCGAGTCTGCGCTTCGTTGTGGGCTATATTGCGTTGCTCAACAGCAAGACGACACTCCTCATCAAACCAATCATTTTTGGGCCCTTAGTTGCTGGGCAGCATCGTCAACCGAGGTTTTCAATACTTCCCAGACACTGTTCACATCATCAGATTGGTAATTGGATCGTAAAATTCTATTGCTGACAAGATTTTGATATTTTCTGCCTTCGAATTTGGTTGACGACCGATACAATCTCACGTCTTGGACAACCCGAGCCCGGTCTTTTGAAATCAACACATGGTCAATTTGGCTTCGGGATGTTTTACGTGGATGTGTCCAGGTTTCCAAATGGATGTTTTTATGGGGAAAGAATGTACTTGCCACTTGGAGATCATGTGCGATCGCAAAGTACATCATTCTTTCCCCATTTTCGGTCGCAGTTTCGTGTCGGGAGTACGGACCTATATTATTACATAAGTCGCTCTGATTTCTGCCAGCTCTAGCATTATCAGCTCTACCAATCACCAATCTGATATCGTGATCAGGTATAGAGCCCATCAGATTATCCATATTATTGTAAAATGATTCTTTATCTTGGGGTTGGCTTACATCAGTGGACGCATTTACACATACAATTGACAGGTTGGCTAATCTCATGTGGAAGCGAAGCTTACACATTCGATTATCGACTGCTTAGAAGTCCAACACAGTCTTTTTTACCTGCGGCCCAATGAGAAAGCCAACTCCAAGATTTCCGAGGCCATCTCCACTGTGTAGCAACGTATAGCCTTGGGACACATGGACTCCACTTGTTAATATCGCTTATTTGTCACTAGCGATATATCTGTTTTAGACTAGAAAGATTACTACGGGTGAGGTCTTACTAGTCAAACGAATTGTTATATATCAGATAAGGTACTAACTTTATTAAAAACTTGTAATCTCTTTTATAGAAGAATATTGCTTACTAGCAGATTATATGTTCTATGTAATGTTACAAGAATATAAAATAATATAAATTTAGCATATTTTGCATTTAAAAATGTTAAATATATGTATATATATATGCGATAAAATGATGTTTCTTATTTCAATAAAAATAATAATTAAAAATAAGTAATAATTTGAACCTATGTTTTATGTTATGCATATTTGCATGTTAAGTGGGTCATGCATATTTGTATTTATGCATAGATAGATGTGTTAACATATTCCGGGGCAGCTATGATGACAGAATTTTTGCAGCTATCTAAACTTGAGATCCCATGTCGGGCCTTGGAAGAGGTTCCAGAGGCTGTGCCAATTTTTTAAATTGCAGGTACACCACGGCGAAAAGAACAATAAATATGGCTATTGTTGAATATGAAATCCTGTAGTGATGCACATCGTGGTTGTTCATTTCTGTTGGAAGTTGCTCATTTTCTTGTTGCAAACGAATCCTGTTTTTTAAATCTGTGAGTGTGTTGTCTTTCCAATGTTCTTCTGGATTATCTATTTGAAGTGTGGTCATATTTAATTCATCATTAACAAAGGTTAGATTAAAGGCAGGCAAGTATGATGACTTTATTTCGTTCGTATTGTATGTGACTGCGTTTATGACGAAAGAATTTCCTCTTAATACGCAGTTTGATGAGAACGAAAAGCTGCCAGTCCCATTTAATCTTATTATTTTATTACCTCTATTACAAAAGAGGTCGAAGGATGTTTCATTTTTCAAGGAGAAAATCCATTTGTTTGATTCCCATGTTTTGATCCACACATTTTTAGCTTCAGACGTTTCTAATTTGCAGCTATGATGAATATTTGTATTATGCTGTAGGAAGTTAAGTTCACATGCACTGATCGATGATTGTTTATTGTATATAGGAGAGGCATCGCATAGGTATTGGTCTATTTTCTTTTTAAGAAAATACATTCATCGAATTCTGGTTGAGAAATTGGAGTATATCGTTCTCTCTGTTGGTTAATTGCTAAATATCTCGTAGAAGGAGTGATCCATTGTGATGAGTTTCCATGAAAAACAGGAACTGCTAGTTGATTGAAAAGTTGGAAGCTTTTTATATGTACCAGCGGTATTTGAATGATAGATACGATCCTTCTTTTTGTGATCCTATATTTGACGCTCATTATGCTATATATATCTGCCAGGTTGTTGAGATTGTTTCCTCCCGGAAATTGATTGTCTGGAGGAATATGTTTTAATATCTTTCCCAGCTCTTCTTCTAATTGCTGCGGTGTAAGAAGCAGTGGATGGATTTTACCATGTTGAGAATGGGTTAGTACATCAATTATCGCATTTTGAGTGTCCTGTAGTTCTTTCATAACAAGCATGATTTGAAATGCAAAAATAATTGTTGATTGAATTTTGTTTTGTCGTCGATGTTCACCCATCAGAAGGTTGCTGGTATTGCCTAATGTTTCGATATCCTTATGAAGCAGATCAAAATGCTTTGCGCTCACGTCATGATCGTGCTTCACGATGTTGATGGTTGTATTAACTATTGAAGTTTGATTTTTTAGAAGGTTAATTAAATGCTCTTCCTTGTGTCTAGTTTGAATAATTGCATTTTCATAATGTTCAGCAATTATATGTTTTTGGTCTGTGCCAGTTATATGTTTTTGATTATATGTTAGTCACTTACGGGAACGTTACCAATGTTTTTTTATTATTAAACACAGTGTAATTAAATGTATATAAACTTTTTATTTTATTTTAATTTTTTTACAATTTATAATTTTTGTTTAACACGTGATTTCAAATATATTATTAAATTAAAATGAACAGATTTATATTTTATAATTCTTACCACAAAGCGAAAGCAAGAATGATCTGATTTAAAATGAACACTGATATTAGTCTATTTTGTGTATTTATACTATTATCAGATTATATATATTTAATCATTCGCAGAAGGCGATAATGAGAAAATGAAATCGATAGATGATCGATAAATGAAATTTGATATGGGGTTAGTATTTATTTTAATAAAACGTTTCCTGTTTATAACAGTGGAACGTTATATATTTTATTTGATTGAAAAAGAAAATGTTTAGTAAGTATAAATCTTACATTCTACTTTACTTATACTATGTTTACATTATACAATGTATAAAATAAAATATGATTGTTATTACAATGTACGTTAAATAATTTGATTATACGACAAATTATTTAACGACAAATTATGGACCACCAATTATAATGTTGTTTTGTGGACCACCAATTATGATGATTGTGTTGTTGTGGTGTTGGATGTAACTCTGCTTCTCTCTGTGTTAATACTCCGAACATGTCACCAAGTACAAAACCCACAGAATCGCCAATCCCCCAATGAGAACAACTTGCTGTAGTTGTCATTACACCGATTAAAATTAAACTATTGTTTTACTTGATTGAGGACTATTCTCAATTTGACACTTAAAATCATCAAATTTGAGCTATAGATGCTTCTTTTGAGCGAGACAGTAGAAATATTTGAGCAAAAGTTTCCTTTCTCAATAGGAAACCAAAAACACATACAATTTGAGCGACTAAGATTTAATTTGCGAAGTGCATGTTCATAATTGGAAACTAAAAGTTTTCTCAATTTGAAACTTTTCTCGTAAAACTTCATGACTGCCTGTAGATTAATGAAAAAAAATAAAACAATTGATTTAATTTTAGTTTATTTATAAAAATAATAATTTTTATTAATTGATAATATATATATTTAATATTTTATTTATAGTTTTAATTATAATAAAATTTACATTTAATAGTTAAAACATATTATATAATAATTTAAATCAAACTAAATGTACATTAATTCATAACAGTATTTTAAGGCTATTATTTTTGAAAAGACATATATACATATATATATATATATATATATATATATATATATATATATATATATATATATATATATATATATATATATATATATATGTATATATATATATATATTTTGCATATGGCTTCCCATCCTTGGTTTTTCTCAATATTGTTAATTTTATAACTATTTACATAATTTATATAAAAAACCTGGTACTCCAATATCGGGTTTTCCACTAGATGTATTTTATAATGATTATCAAACTTAGTTTTTATATTTTGTGCAATTATCTTAACTACGTTAGTTTCAACTAAAATATGTATAATTTTATACAGTTTGATTTGGTAAAACAAGATATCATCAATTTTATATTCAGTAAAACTACATGCTATATGAGAGACCTGTAACATTTTCATATATTTTTCATATTCTTTCAGAAAACAATATTTTTCAACAAGTTTATTAAGCGTTTGAAGTTTATCAAACTCAAGAATTTTCAAATTAGAATTTTAAAACTCAAGAATGTCAAAAACGAATGCCATCACAAGAGGTTCAAATTTAAATTTGCCCACTTCTTTGTAGGTGGGCTTCAACCTCGCTGTGGCACGATACCACTAATATGAAGGATGCTATGGAATCTGCAATTGAGGGTTTCCAAATGCTCTGCTCATTGTTGACCTTATTAACACTGGATGTTGGTGGTACGCAGTAATGCAGCAATTTGAAAATTAGTCTACATTTGATATCTGTAAAAACAAATAATATTTATTAATTAAACATACATAATAATAATTGGGTAGTCTACCTATGTCACTGATGCTTCTAATGGTTTCCACTTCCTTCTTAGCTGTAGCGTCTTTGATATTCTGCAGAAATATACTGTCGCAATGCTCAGTGAAGTGTTGCCAGCCAGATAATAAGAGAGTGTTCTTCTCTTCATATAAATTTTCGAAATCTATATCGACCTGGAAAACAAATTGTAATTTTGTTAAATAGAATTAAATTCTATGCTAATAAATAAGTTCCTTCTTACCAGTTTTAACCCATTTGCAGATTTGTAGAGGCACCACTCGTTCAAAAAACTCGTAGTTTTATCCGACGAAGATTCAAGATTTTTCAATTCAGCTGGTCTTCCCGGAAATGTTGCCTGCCATTTCAACTCAACAGTCTCCCACGGCTCATGGAAGCATGACAACCACCTTTTTTTTGTACATGTGTGTCGCTAAATTGGAAGTCACTCAATGAAGAATGCGAAGCTGTCTCGTCTGCAATATCTTTATAAAAACTGTAAAATACGATTAAACTCTAAATTGGTTTAAATAGTTTACTTTACATTTTTTCTCTTATGGTAAGTTCCATGGTAAATAAAAATTGGTATAAAATTGGTCAAACATATATATATATATATATATATATATATATATATATATATATATATATATATATATATATATATATATATATATATATATTTATATATATATATATATATATATATATATATATATATATATATATATATATATATATATATAATATAAATAATCTATGGCTTAGAGGCCGTAAACGGCCCTTACCGCGTCTCAACTGAGACCTTACGAACCAATTTTAACGATTGGTGCACATTGTAGGTGGTCAACCCAACGAATGTTTTTACACACAAACGCATTTTATGTCATCCGGTGGCATGTTATTTTTGGTCAGCGGCGAGAATCGAACTCGAGACCGCGGCGTGATGAGAAACTCTCTTAACCCTTAAGCTACGACCGGCGACAACAACTAAAAAACAAGTATATATATAATATATACTTGTTTTTTAGTTGTTGTTTACATATAAACTTACCTAATATCACGATACGGCGGCACTGATCATAAAATCACAAAACCCGATCCTGTTTTCTTATGATTTAATTAATATACGTTATTTTTTTAATAATCCCATTTTAAAAAAAAAATCCTGATCTTAGATCGTATATTTTCGCTTTCACTGCACTGATAACACAAATACAATCTTTCTAACTAAATTTATGAACAGAAATGAAAACCGTTTTCCACAAACATAAAACCCGAATTCACAACCGTCCTGGTATATATGAAAATCTTTTTTTTTTAATTTTTTCAAGTCAAAATATCAAAAACACAATCACATACTTATTATTTATTAATTATTTATATCAACACTTAATATTAAAAACCAAAATTAAAAAAAACAATTATTTTAAAAGCCGTAGGTCCTCACTATTTGAATTGTAAACCTAAAATATGAAGAAATTGGAGATAAAATAGTAAAATGGATTTCAACAATATTTAGACGCCTGCCGTGAAACGTATTCTCAAAAACGTAACATAATTTAGTTTCAAATTATGAAAATTAATCTCAAATTAAGGATAAGATAAAAAAAATGTGCATGAATCGTGTATTTAGTGTGATATCGATTCTAAATAGACATGACTTGAGTGTAGAAGCAATATATATATGCATTTCCGTGATCTCAAATTGAGATTACTATATTCAAATTCACTAGTATGAAAAATTAATGCATTATGAAATTGAGAATACTGGTTATAAAAATAAGATTATTGACTAATAAATTGAGATTACTTGTTAATAAATTACTGGTTACCTAGCCAATCTTTTGTACTTATTTAAAATTTAATGTATCATGCCATTTAATCGTTTTGTATATAAAGGGTGTTTTTTTAAGAGGTTGCCGATTTTTTTTTTTGAATAAAACACATATAAAATTATGAAATGATCAAAATTTTTTTTTATTTGGTAGATAATTTTTTGGCATTTAACATTTAAACACAATTTCTGGCATATGGCTACCACGACTATTTTTCACAAATGTCATTCTGGAGGTCCAATTTTCCAGCACTTTTTCAAGCATTTGAGGGCGTATGTCAGCAATGACACGTTGAATATTGGTTTCCAAAGCGTCAATCGATTGAGGTTTATCCACATAAACCAATGACTTCACGTATCCCCACAAAAAGTAATCGAGTGGCGTCAAATCGCACGAACGCGGAGGCCAATTCACCGGACCATTTCTCGAAATAATGTTGTCGTTGAAAGTTTCTTTCAATAAGTCGATTGTTTCACGTGCTGTATGGCAAGTGGCACCATCTTGTTGAAACTTATATATATTGAAATTTATATATATATATATATATATATATATATATATATATATATATATATATATATATATATATATAATTATATATATATATTTTATATATATATATATATATATATATATATATATAAATATATATATATATATATATATATATATATATATATATATATATATATATATATATATATATATATATATATATATATTTATATATATGTATATATATATATATATATATATATATATATATATATATATATATATATATATTTTACCACGGTCTATTGCTACATACGAATGATATTCAAACAAAACATTCCAATGACTTCCATTGACGTGATCATTTACAATTATCTATTTCATAACCAACAAGATTTTTCAGTTTTTTATGATTAGTTTTAGTTGGGTGCAGGGGGACTTTTAGACTTTTCTGGCTCCTTGTAATTGTCAGAGCTCCTGAGTCCAAATAGTCCATGCATGAGCTACATCAAGTTTGATTCCACATTCTTCGAGGAGATTAGCTTGTTGACGCGTTAGTGGTTTAAGTGGTGCCCATCCCAATAAATTCTTTTAAGGGATGAGGTGCGCATCTTACGGACTAACGGGTGCCAATTTCGTCGGATTTCCTGACCAACACGATTGGGACATTGGGTGAGTTCTAACTCCCGCGCCATCTGTTCAATTAAAATCAGAGCAGCGAGCTTTGTTTCATAAGCTATATGATTAACATTATCGATAATTTTAAAAGAACCGGCCTAAGCGGTTACGATTGAAAGTATCTCCTGTCAAATACATAAGGAGGCTTAGATTACGGTGAACGCCGGTAATATCCTTGATGTGACCTATGCCGTTGAGATATTTGTTAATCTCGACTGGTATTGGTGGTGTTCACCTTAGGGATGCTCTTTGAAAACGACAATTATTCAGCATCACCTATTGTATCTGAACGAGAAGAAAGCACTAACAATATGTATATATATATATATATATATATATATATATATATATATATATATATATATATATTATATATATATTTATATATATATATATATATATATATATATATATATATATATATATATATATATATATATATATATATATATGTATATATATATATATATATATATATATATATATATATATATATATATATATATATATATATATATATATATATATATATATATATATATATATATATATATATATATATATATATATATATATATATATATCTTCCATTAACAGTATTTAGGAATGTTGAGAAGATCTAGGTTTTCGCATTTTTGTTTCATTTTTATTTTATTTTGTAGTATTAGTGAGTGCGAAGAAGCCATAGAAAAATTTTAGAATCCAGCAATATTTTTAAATGGGATTTTTCAAAGATCATTTTGCTGATACATTACGCTATGATTTGAGGGTATTATTTATTGTTCAAGAATTATTTGTAGCTAGTTACGTACTTAATAAAACGTGATAAGTGTTCGTATGTAATTCTTCAATCATAATTATTAAACTCAAATCATGTTTCACATACACAAAAAAAATGTTTTTATTTATAAAACTTTAAATCATAATACCGCGATCTTTTAAGTATATTTGATTGGATTTAAGAGTAAAAACATTAAAAATTAATCTTGAATTAAAAATAATGTTTCAAGAAATCCATTTTCTCAATTTCATGCACAAGATTTCTGCTTAACTTGATCATAAATTAGGCACCATTTCATTAAACTCGTGAAAATATTGTTTGGTGCATACAATTCTTAATTTAAGAGTAGTAATTTCGAGCTTAGAACAAATCGGTTGAATTTGACCATTTTACGAGTATTCCAAATTAAGAATAATAATTTCAATTAATGAACCCATAATTGTGAAGAAAATTTACTGTTTAGTTTAAATTAGTGCATTTAATTCATAAATCCGCATCATATATTCTTGAAATTATAAAATTTTTAAGTTCGTGAATTTAAGAATACACTATTCTTAATATTAGATTACGATTTCTCTCAGTGTAATAGCACAGGAAAATTCTAATATTTCAAAAGCAATCGAATGTATATAAAAGCGATTTAAAATACAAATGAACTCACACAAGAATATTCAAAAAAATGTTCACTTGAAATTTAGTGAAAAAAAAATTTTTAGTGCTCGCCAAAAAAATAGTGGTGATAAATTCACAAAGTATGTATCTTAAATCTAATATGTTAGTTTTTAAGAGAAGTTTAGTTTTTGAGAAAAACCTTTATATAATATATAATGTTGTTAGTGTTTAAAAATAATTATGTTTAGCAAAAATATAAACTCATCTCAATTGTCCATTTGTTTCGCCTGTTAATTCATACGGTTTTTGTCTTTATTTTTTTTACGGCTACTGTTGCTGTTGTATGTGCTGCTGTTGTATATGCTGCTGCTGTCGTGAATTCTGGTGCCACGAAATTATGTTGCGCCTTGGTTTTCTTCAATTGACCAGGTCTTTATGTAGGTTACTGGGATTGTTTCCTTGGATAATTGTACTCGTGATACCAAATGCTGCTCCAAATAATTTAGATTATCTCCGTTGGTATCTGTATATTACCCAAATTAATTAACTCGATTTCTAAGGTTTTTTTTTTCTTTATTTTTTTGTTGTTATAATTTCAAGCTATAGTTCTTAACTGATGATGAGTAAGCTAATTTTTTACAATGATGGCAAGTACTTATTTTTTAAACTAGTTTGTAGCTTACAACATTATCACTAGGTTTTTATATAATGACATCTGTAATAATATAATTATACTAACAAGCATATTTAAGTGAATCCAAGCTTAAGTAATGACATCTTTCGATGAATATCCTACTAAAACATTATTACGTTAATTACATCTATTACGTTAATTCAATAAATAATATCAATCACTTATTGACAACCAAAACAAATTGTCAAAGTAATAATTTAGTGGATATGGCAGCGCAATTCAGTGACCTTTTGGAATAATAAAGTGATAGAATATTCATTTAATAGTACAATTGTGTCACATCATCTTAATACCGACCACATAAGGAAATATATATGTATATGATACGTTGCTATAAATATGATAGATTTCTTAATATTATTTTAGATGTCATTTTCATCATCATGTTTGGAGAGACGTCAACATTCCGCCGGCCATGAATCACTTGATTCATAAGATTGAATTGGGAGCTTGCATAATTTGTGTATTGGTCGCTTAATTAATTTGTCGGTATTTGCCAGACGTAAGGTCACAATTCGGACTTTACTATCCGTCGCTGGATGCGTTTCAACGACTCTGCCTAGAGCCCAACAGGTTGACGGTAAATTTGTGTCGGCGGCTAATACGACATCTCCTGGTGCTAGATTTGTTGATTCACTCGTCCATTTCTTTCGTTTCTGTAATGTTGTCAAGTAGTCCTGATGCCACCGATTCCAAAAGTGCTGTTGCATCTTTTTTACTAATTGCCATCTAGCCATCGGCAGAATATTTTTATTTGACAGATTCTCGTCTGCTATATCTACGTAAGTGCGCCCGATTAAGAAGTGTGCTGGTGTTATGTAGTCAATGTCGTCAGCTTGTACAATTGCTATCGGCCTCGAATTCATAATAGCCTCTATTTTGGTCAAAAGCGTGGAAAACTCTTCGATGGTAAGTATCGATTCACCGACCACTTTCCCAAGTTGAATCTTTGCCTGCTTAACAGCTGCCTCCCAAATGCCACCCATATGTGGTGCTCCAGGGGGAATAAACTTCCACTCTATTTTATATTTTAGAATCGCGGCGGCTATATCGGATGCCTTCGACTTGAGAAATTGGAACAATTCTCGCAAATGGTTGTTTGCTCCGACAAAATTGGTTCCGTTGTCACTGTAGATTGTATGACAATTCCCTCTCCGTGATGTGAATCGGCTGAGCGCTCCAAGAAAGCTGTCTGTAGACAGGCTGCATACGGTTTCGATATGTACGGCTTTCGTACTTAAGCATACAAATATGCAGACGTATACCTTCATTGGAACTTGTCCTCTTCGTCGCACTGGCTGCACCTTAAATGGTCCGCAATAATCCACGCCTACTTTATGAAAAGGATGGACATATTGAACTCGTTCTGGGGGTAGATTTCCCATTAGCTGCTTTTCCGACTGAGGATTTTGCCTAATGCATCTAACGCACCTATGTATTATTTCTCTGGATATAATCTTTCCCCTGATTATCCAAAATCTTCGCCTCACTATGCTGGTAAGTAAACTAATGCCTGGATGATTGTGAATGATATGGGCATCTCTGACTATGCACTTCACTAGATGCGATTTCGTTGGTAGAATGATCGGATGCTTGATCTTGAATGGCTCAAATGACTCTTGGATACGACCCCCTACTCGTATAATCCCTTGATCATCTAAAAATGGATTTAAGGTAATTAATTTGCTGTTTCGCGGCAACGTGCGCTTCTCATGTAACGCATCCAACTCAATCCAAAACTCCAGCTGCTGTACATGCCGAATTAAGGTTAACTCGGCGATTTCAATCTCTTCTCTTGCTGACATCATTGCCACCTGTCCTGTTACATTAGTTCTGCTCTTGATGATTCTGATAAATCTCATCACTATAGCGCTAATATTTTTGACATCTTGTGAAATTCAGAATATCTGTCAATAAAACGATCGATAAAATTGTTTGCTGATGCTACAAATACACCTAATTTTGTAGGTCGTAATTCCTCTGTAGTTGAGATTTCCATTTGGTGTTTGATGACTTGTTTGGCATTGGTTTGCTCCTCATTTCTTAACCATTGCGGCCCATGCCACCACAATTCACTGTTGGCTAGCTCGTCTGTAGCCATGCCTCTCGATGCAATATCAGCGGGATTCTCCTTTGATGCCACATGTCCCCAGCATTCTCGATTGTATAGTTGTATTATCTCGCTCGCCCTGTTGGCTACGAATGTATCCCAACGTTTTGGATGGGTTGATATCCAGTCCAACACTATTTGTGAATCGGTGAATAATACTCGTTTTTTAATTTTAATGTTCAATGCGTCTTCCACCATTTTCATCAGATTCACCAACAGCAAAGCCCCCATTAATTCCAGTCGCGGAATGCTAATTTGGTTGACTGGTGCTACGCGCGATTTGCTTATAACTATATTGGATGCTAGTCCTCCATCTTTATTGACTACGGCATATATTACTGCTGCGTATGCAAGCTCGCTAGCATCACAAAATCCAATCAAGTTGATTTCGTCATTCGAGGTTAACCATCTGGGTACTGAAATGTTAGACGTCTTAAGCAGGTCCTCTCGAATCTCTAGCCAAACTCGTTCCGTAGTTTGGGGTAGAGCATCATCCCAGTTTAGGTTTTGCATCCATAGATCTTGGAATATAATTTTTACCCTTATTATTACCGGCGCCAACCAGCCCAGTGGATCGAAGTTGCGACTGGCATCCGATAATAGTGTTCGCTTGGTGTGAGATGTTCGTTCTGGCAATTGCACGCTGAATCCAAAGCTATCTCTGCTCGGATCCCATTGAAGACCTAGTATTCTTGGGGTGTCTGCTTGTTCTCCTATGTTTTTAATCCCTTTCTCCGTTGAAGGTTCAAAATTTCCTAATGCCCTCACTATTTGTGTTGCCATGGTTTTAAGCCGCGGTAATGTATTCGCCCCGGTCATCAGGTCATCCATGTACATATCTTGCATAATTGACTTTGCAGCTTCCGGTTGGCTTGGGTATAATCGTGTTCCAATCTCCTTCAAGCAGCGTGTTGCTAAAAATGACGCAGGTGCCGTCCCATATGTGAGTGTTTTTAATTGAAATTGAACCGGTTGCTGATTAGGGTTATCTCGCCACAAAATGTTCTGAAACTGTCGATCTTCATTTGCTATCCATACTTGCCTGTACATTTTCTCGATGTCTCCACAGAACACGAATTGATGTTGCCGAAATATTAATAGAATGTCGATGAGCGTTGGTTGAATAGTTGGCCCAACCATTAAGACGTCGTTGAGTGAGAGTCCTGTGGATGATTTGACCGATGCATCAAATACGACTCTGAGCTTCGTTGTAGTACTTGTTTCCTTTAATACACCATGATGCGGCAGATAGTATTTAGTACAGTCATTGCCTTTCAAGTTTATCCTTTCCATATGCCCGAGTGATTCATACTCCGCCATGAAGTTTTTATAAAGCTGACCAAATTCTTTGTTTCTTTCAAACTTCTTCTCCATTGCTTTAAGCCGATTTAAGGCCGCATTATACGAAGTTCCGACCATTTCTCCAGGTTGCCTGAATGGTTGTTTGACCACGAATTTGTTGTCTTCGATTTGTTTGGTGGTAGCCTTAAACAATTCTTCGCACTCTCGCTCTTCCGGTGTTCGTTGCATACTTTTTGGTATGTTTTCGATTTCTCAGAATCGACACAATGATTTGTCTATGTCTAGGAGGATGTTGTAGTTATCAGTTGCGACTATCCTTGCGTCTGCACTTCCACCCGCTACTATCCAGCCAAAGACAGTTTTGAATGCTACTTTGTCATTTGATAATTTCACCTTTTCTGGCAGAAGGGCTTTGAAGAATATATCCACTCCTAATAGAATGTCGATATGACCACGTTTATTATAGCTTGGATCTGCTAAACTCAATTTTTTCAATAGCAGGAAATCCTTTTTTGGCAAATCGTAACCGTACAGACTATTTGACACCTTTGGGATAATAAATGCTTCTGTTTTCATCATAGTTTCGTTGTTTAAGGATGAGATTGTCAATTCAGTGGTGCCTTTGGTTGCTCCAATTCCTATTTCACCTAGCCCCTTCACCAGTACTCTTGCGTTACGACGTTCGAGGTTCAGATGTTGCATACAGGTTTCAGAGATAAATGTTGCTTGTGATGCGGAGTCTAAAAGCGCTCTAAAGGTTTGAAACTGGCCATTGCTATCCCTTATCTTTACCAAAGCGGTTGGTAGTATAGTATACGACGCGTTTGCATACCGAGTCGTTAGTGTTTGAATCTCTGCACATTCTTTGGTTTGAGCATCATTTACTGTCGCTAAAGTCATTCTGCTATTTGTTGGTTTCACTTGCTGATCATCTATGGCTAACTTTCTTCCGTCCAAAGAATCGTGAAGACTTGTGTGATGTTTTCTCTGGCAGTATTGACATCTAGCTCTAGACTTGCAATCATGCACTCGATGATTTCCGTTTAGACAATTAAAACATTTGTTAGTTTTCTGAATAGCTTCCGACCTCTGTTCCGATGACATTCGGTTATACGTGCCGCACTCATAAATTCGATGATCCTCTTCTTTACAGATTGGACAGGGAAACCTGACAGGTGTGGTTACCGCATATGCTTTAGCTGTTGTAGGTCGGGTTGGATTTACTTTCCTTGAGCATCCCTTCAATGATTCTATCATATCAATGCGTTTTCCGAGAAATTTCAGGAATTCATCGATGGTAGGGAAATGTTTATCAATGGTTTCTTGAGCCCAAAGAGATTTAGATTCTTTATCTAATTTGGCCAATGCGATATATATTAACCATGGATCTCTTTTTTCCGCATCTGGACCTAACGCCTTAAGCCCTCTAATGGATTCATCAAACGAATCTGCTAATTTTCGAATGTTGGTTGCATCTGGTTGTATTATGCTCTGTTGGTCCATATAGTTTTTTATGAATGCATTGACTGTATGCTTCTTTCTATCGTAGCGTTGCACCAACTTCTGAAACGCCTCATTGTAATTCGAATCCGTTACAGCCAAATGGCGAACTAATGATGCTGCTTCTCCCCTTAAAAGCCCCTTTAGATATTGAAACTTCTGTGCTGGAGTTAAATTGTCTCGTTCATGTATTGTCGATGTATATATATCAAAAAACGACTGCCACTCCATGTAATCTCCATCGAATGTTGGAATACTAATTTTCGGCAATCGCACCTCAATAGCTGGTTTCATCGAAACGTTCATTGTGGCGTCCATTGATGTTGCTCTAATTGAGGCAATGCTATTTTTACGAATATTTGCGTTTAATTTAGCAAGAACTACATAATAGCAATCCTCAAATTCTGATAGATCCGATTCCACTTTATCATCTACCTTAAACATCTCCCTTTCAATGCTCATAAACTCACTTAGTAACCTTTGCGCTCTTTCTTGCCTTATAAGTATTTCGTCTTCGCTGACGGCATCTATATTGCCCTTTACAAAAGTGAATAATTTTGTCATGGAACCCTTGATTGAGGCTCTTTGCTTTTTCAAGCCTTCCATGTTACACGTGTAGAATTATCTGTTGACTTCACTTTATTTACACTTTGCTCTATACGGGTATGATCAACTGATCACTTAATTTTACACGTGGTTCTTGTTCACCTCAATTCCTTATATAGCTCCTCTCTTCGCAGTTCTCCGTAGTTATGCAGGTATACGCAGTAAGTATCGCTCAATAATAATGTTGTGGAACTTCAATTGCTGTAATTCTGATGCTGATATGTTGTTCGTAGTTCTCCGCAGAATACACAATATCTATGTCCCTGTTTCGGCGCCAATGGTTCCTTGGATAATTGTACTCGTGATACCAAATGCTGCTCCAAATAATTTAGATTATCTCCGTTGGTATCTGTATATTACCCAAATTAATTAACTCGATTTCTAAGGTTTTTTTTTTCTTTATTTTTTTGTTGTTATAATTTCAAGCTATAGTTCTTAACTGATGATGAGTAAGCTAATTTTTTACAATGATGGCAAATACTTATTTTTTAAACTAGTTTGTAGCTTACAACATTATCACTATGTCACGAATCACAGATGTCACCTGTGATAATTAAAAAGAAAATTATAATAGTAGGGATTACCCTGTAACCAAATGTTTACATAAACGAACAAAATAAAAAGAAATAATGAAATAGGCGGAGCGAACCAAATACGACGCAACGAAAATTCGAGAAGTGTAGAGAAGCAAATAATGGAATGTTCTACAAGCCTTTGCGTCGTATAAATACGTGTAGACATTTGAGTTACAAAACAGTTCAATTTTGAATTTTGAAGTGTTAATATCGGGAAGTGAAAATAATAGTGAAAGTGAAGTGTTAAAATAATAGTAGTGATAAATATTGTGTAAAATAATAGTGAAAATAAATATTAGTGAATTATTTGTGAAATATTTGTGTAATATTTGTGGGAAATAAATTTAATTGAAATTTAATCTTTGCGAGTTTAATATTCACAATCCAGTGATCGAACCGGAAAAATTATTAGAATAACCACTCGACGAAATCGTAACAATTGGTGACAGCGGTGGGATTGTGAATATCCAAGATGAAATTATTGGACTTAAAAGTGGCAGATTTGAAGAAGGAGTTGGGGTTACGGAATCTACCAACTGCGGGCAACCGAAACGAGTTGCAGTTAAGACTCCGTACAGCTTTGTTAGAGGAAAATGTTGACCCAGATCAACATGAATTTAATTTTGGGGCACCGGATTCAACCGAAAACCAAGCGGTTGAAGTGACAACAGAGTCAACGACCAGAGCGGAAGACCAGAATGTCGTCGTTAAAGAAACTACTCCAACAACATCTGGAGGTTTTGATATGGGGCAACTAATGGCTGTGATGCAACAGATGCAACGTCAAACACAACAAATGATCGATGGCCTCGAAACGAAAATGGTTACCGTACAGGCGCAAATGATCGGCGGCCTCGAAGGAAAAATAACAAGCGGCCAAGAAAGCATGAGAACTGGACAAGAGAGCATCATCGAACGGTTGGAGCAGCAAGAAAAATGTGTCAACGAGAAGTTTCGAGAGCTTTCCGTTACGTTGAACGCAAAAGTTGATACGGTCAAAATTGATATGGAAAATAAATTGGAAGAGTATGAATCCAGAAATTCTCGAAAGATAGATCAACAAATCGAGGTGACCGATCAACGAATCCAGAAACTTGAAAAGGAGCTAATGGATCTCAAAACCAAAGGCAGCGCTCAAATTGCCCGACCAACCAGCTCGATAAAATTGAAGCCACCAACGTTCGATGGAACCACACCATTCAACATCTTCAAACTCCAGTTTGAAATGGCGGCCACAAGGAATGGTTGGTGTGAAGAGGATCGGGTAGCAGCATTAATTGTGGCGCTAAAGGGAAGTGCTGCGGAACTACTCCAAATCGTGCCGGAATACGAACGAGAGGATTACGGCAAAATCATGTTGGCTCTGGAGCGCAAATACGGAGGTGACCATCGACGGGAGCTACATCGTATGGAGTTGAAAGGACGATGTCAGCGGGTTGGAGAGACGCTCCAGGAGTATGCGGCTGATATAGAGCGGTTAGTGCACCTCGCCCACTACAACATGGCAGGAGAATACACCGAGCGTATCAAGATCGACCGATGGTATACGGGATCCGGATACGAGACGTGCAGTTGTATTGTCTCCAAAAGCAACGTTTGCGGAAACCATCGCGTGTGAACTTACCAACGAGACTGCAAACAACATCATCAAACCAGCAGTCAAGGTACGTCGTGTGGAAGTGGAACCAGCAATCAGTCACAAACAGGGCAATAACATCAAACCAGCGGATAACTGGCGGACAACGAGATTCCGGGATGGAACTAGTAAAGCCAGATGTTGGGTTTGTGACAAAATAGGACACATCTCACGGGAATGCTGGGAGATAAGGCGCAAACGGGCGAGAACACCATCGCCAATGTACCGAAGGCCACCGGAGGAAAGAAAAGCAGCAGCCGAGGAGGAACGCCAAACAACAACGAAGGCGTTAAACGAGTAAGAGTCAGCTTTGAGGAGCAAAAGCTGACTCCCACAACCAAATGCTCCATAACCTTCATCCCCATTTCCAGATTGGCAAAATGTGGTGATAGCTTGATGGTGCGAGGAGAAGTAGAGGGGCGATCCAGTATAATAACGTTGGACACCGGAGCAACGAGAACGATTGTGCGGCCAGATTTCATCACGAATGGAGTTCGGACGATGAAAGGGTTCAAGTTACAAACGGCGACAGGCGACAGTGCGGCTATCAAAGGAAAGAAGGAGGTTACAATTCGAATCGGGAACAACAGTTTTCGACATGAAGTTCTGGTTGCGGATATTGTGGATGAGGTCATCCTGGGAATGGACTTCATGAAGCGAAATGGATTCGTATTGGATGTCGGACGGGGAACATTAAGCTACGGTAATGTCGAACTGCCTTTGCAACTAAACAACGGGAAGGAGCCAGTCGTAAGGAGGATAACATTGGATCATCGGATGAAGCTACCACCACACTCGGAAACGGTTGTTTGGGGGAAATTGGATGGAGGTCCTGGAACACAAAGGTTGTGGGTTGTGGAAGCCAACAGTGACGAGATACAAACCAAAGAAATTATCATCGGAAAAGCTTTGGTTAAACCGGATTGTGACTTTAGAGTTCCGATAAGGGCTCTGAATTTATCGGATGTGACAAAAACAATCAAAAAGGGAACTATCATCGGCCGAGGTGAGGAAGTATCCACCATTATAAAATGCGAGGAGGCGAATCCGTGTGTAAAGGCCAAGGACCAACGACAACGGAAAATAACGGAGGAACTAACACAGAAATGGACGGAACAATTAACGCCAAAAGAAAAACAAGCAGCAAAGGAGTTGCTTCAAAAATATATGTCCATTTTCTGTGGGGCACCGGAAGATAATGGCAGAACAAATATGGTTAAACACCGGATCAACACAGGAACATCAACACCTATTCGACAAGCGCCAAGAAGATTACCATTGGCTAAACAAGCAGAAGTGGATAAGATGGTAACTGATATGCAAACATCGGGAGTAATTGAGCAGTCAACGAGTCCATGGAGTTCACCCGTAGTATTGGTGGAAAAGAAGGATGGAAGCATGAGATTCTGCGTTGATTATCGGAAGCTCAACACAGTTACCAAGAAGGATAGTTACCCATTACCAAGGATCGACGACACACTAGATACATTGGCAGGAGCACGGATGTTTTCAACATTGGATTTGCAGAGCGGTTATTGGCAAGTAGAGGTCGCAGACGAAGATAAGGAAAAGACAGCGTTCAGTGTGGGCAATGGATTATGGCAATTCAATGTCATGCCATTTGGACTTTGTAACGCCCCTGCGACTTTCGAACGGCTAATGGAACGCGTACTAAAAGGACTCCACTGGAAAACATGCCTGGTTTATTTGGACGACATCATCGTTATGGGAAAGGACTTCAACGAGCACCTACGTAATCTAGAGGAAGTATTCGAAAGAATCCAAGCAGCTGGATTGAAGTTAAGTCCGAAGAAATGTGTATTGTTCCGGGATGAAGTCAAATATTTGGGACACAAAATAACAACTAGCGGCATTCATACAGATGAAGACAAGATCTCCGCCGTAAAGGATTGGCCAAGACCGCAGAATTTACATGAACTAAGGAGTTTCATCGGACTATGCACATATTATCGACGATTTGTGCCAGGATTTGCCAACATCGCAAGAAGTTTACACGAGCTGACACAGAAGAACAAGCCGTTCCAATGGAGTGATGAACACGAAGAAGCGTTCAACGAACTGAAGCAACTAAACCATTGCTTTCGTATCCGGTTCCGAATAAACGTTTTATTTTGGATACGGATGCAAGCAATTATGGCTTGGGAGTAGTGTTGTCACAGGAAATCGATGGACAGGAACGTGTCATCGCATATTATTCAAAAATCTTATCGAAGCCAGAACGGAACTACTGTGTAACAAGAAGAGAATTGTTGGCCATAGTGAAATGTGTGGAACATTTCCGGAAATACCTCTATGGCCAATCATTTCTATTGAGAACGGATCATGGCGCCTTGACATGGCTATTTCAGTTTAAAAATCCCGGAGGACAAGTAGCACGGTGGATTGAGCGATTGGGGAGTTTTGTTTACGAAATTCAACATCGAAAGGGAAGCGCTCATGGAAATGCGGATGCGTTGTCAAGACGACCCTGTAGAGTGGATTGTAAACATTGCGGACGGGTAGAAAACAAGGAAAACATCGTCGACATCAGACTAATGAAAGTGTTACCAGCTAATACATGGACCAAGGATGTTATCTCCAAAGAGCAACGAGAGGATCCAGATTTGGCAGTAATTATCAAATTCATGGAGGAAGAACGTCGTCCCACATGGAGCGATATTGCAGATAAAGACCCAGCTATCAAGGCTTATTGGGCCCAATGGGATAGTTTAACCATGGAAAACGGATGCTTAAAACGAACATGGGAAAGCTCCGATGGCAAAACAAAGCAATCGCTAGTGGTGGTACCGAAGATCAGGATGGCGGAAATATTGGAGGAATACCACGGAGGAACAAGCGGAGGCCACCTAGGAATTAACAAAACGTTAGCCAAGGTACGTGAAAGATTCTACTGGGCAGGATGTAGACAGGCAGTGGCTGAATGGTGTCAAAAGTGTGACCAATGTATGGCAGTGAAAGGACCGGCAAAGAAGAGCCGTGGAGCGATGCAACAATATAATGTGGGAGCACCATTTGAGAGGATTGCCATAGATGTTGCAGGACCATTTCCAACCAGCGATAGTGGCAACAAATATGTTTTGGTTGTAATGGACTACTTCAGTAAGTGGCCAGAGGTATATCCGATTCCAAATCAGGAAACAACCACAATCGCCAATGCAGTGGTATACAATTGGATAAGCCGTTATGGGGTACCAATGGAACTGCATTCCGACCAAGGGCGGAATTTTGAATCGGTTGTCTTCCAGGAGATGTGCCAGTTACTGGGAATTAATAAAACGCGGACAACACCTTTCCACCCACAGTCTGATGGCATGGTGGAGCGTTTCAATGCCACATTGGAGGAGTTTATAGCCGAAACAGTGGATAAAAACCAGCGGAATTGGGATCAAGGTATTCCATTGTTCTTAATGGCTTATCGATCGGCGGTGCATAACACAACAGGAGTAACACCAGCGACAATACTTTTTGGCAACAATTTAAGACTACCAGGCGATCTCAAATTCGGAGCGGTTCCATCATCAGCTAAATGTGGACAAGCATATGTGGACAACTTGAAAGAGGAGATCAACAACATACACGAATTTGTCAGAGAGAAAATCAAATTGTCAAGTGATAAAACAAAGGCTCGGTATGATGTACGAGCAAACAATAAAGGATTTGACGAGGGTCAATTGGTATGGCTTCACAACCCACAACGTAAGAAAGGGTTATCGCAGAAATTACAACCTGGATGGGAGGGACCGTACAAGGTCATAACAAGAATAAATGATGTGATCTATAGGATCCAACGAGGAGTACGAGGAAAACCCAAGGTTGTACACTTGGAACGACTGGCGTTCTATAGAGGAAGAGATCTAGATCCTGTTCGGGACGAACAGGTTTGGGCGGAGGGTAGTGTCACGAATCACAGATGTCACCTGTGATAATTAAAAAGAAAATTATAATAGTAGGGATTACCCTGTAACCAAATGTTTACATAAACGAACAAAATAAAAAGAAATAATGAAATAGGCGGAGCGAACCAAATACGACGCAACGAAAATTCGAGAAGTGTAGAGAAGCAAATAATGGAATGTTCTACAAGCCTTTGCGTCGTATAAATACGTGTAGACATTTGAGTTACAAAACAGTTCAATTTTGAATTTTGAAGTGTTAATATCGGGAAGTGAAAATAATAGTGAAAGTGAAGTGTTAAAATAATAGTAGTGATAAATATTGTGTAAAATAATAGTGAAAATAAATATTAGTGAATTATTTGTGAAATATTTGTGTAATATTTGTGGGAAATAAATTTAATTGAAATTTAATCTTTGCGAGTTTAATATTTACAATCCAGTGATCGAACCGGAAAAATTATTAGAATAACCACTCGGCGAAATCGTAACAACTAGGTTTTTATATAATGACATCTGTAATAATATAATTATACTAACAAGCATATTTAAGTGAATCCAAGCTTAAGTAATGACATCTTTCGATGAATATCCTACTAAACATTATTACGTTAATTACATCTATAACGTTAATTCAATAAATAATATCAATCACTTATTGACAACCAAAACAAATTGTCAAAGTAATAATTTAGTGGATATGGCAGCGCAATTCAGTGACCTTTTGGAATAATAAAGTGATAGAATATTCATTTAATAGTACAATTGTGTCACATCATCTTAATACCGACCACATAAGGAAATATATATGTATATGATACGTTGCTATAAATATGATAGATTTCTTAATATTATTTTAGATGTCATTTTCATCATCATGTTTGGAGAGACGTCAACAGGGATGGTTCGCACCGTTTTGTGTTGAGAAAAAAAAAATGAAATGTGGAAAACACAAAAGTTTTGAATTTTAGAATAATTCTATTTAAATCCCAACGTATGTCTGCAGTACGTACCTTGTTCTTGGCACAATCTATTGATTGCACCAAGATTCCAATTATTAAATCCAAACTGTTTTTTTTTTATTGTCGTGTATAATGAAACACTTATTTAATTTTTTTATTCACTTTGCTTTAATTATTTATAATTATTAATTAAAGTTAAACTTAATTAAATTCACAAGATGGTTGTTCACCACCACTATATATAATTAATATTTTATTTGATCTCGTCCGATCAAAAGAATATCACGTACCGTAGTGAGAAATACTTGTGTGTGTGGTTCATTTATATTTTTTTACTACCAGAAAAAACTAGATTTGTAATCGCACAAAATCTAAGCGATTCGACAGGGATAATAATATAAGTGCACCGCGCATGACAACATAGACCTATACAAAGCTATGGGCCATCATGGCAATATCAACTTAAACAAAATATTTATGGCAAAATTAATTAAGCCCATACGCAAACCAATAGTTTAATGAAGATGGTGTGTAAAGCGTATAATCGTCACGATAAATTAGAAAAGTAACTTGGCTAATATTATGTTTAATTATTCTACATCCAGTGAAGTAGTAAGATGACGATGATAATTATTAAATAAGCTACAGCGCGATTCAAATATAATTATGTAATTTAATTAATAAATCGATCAGATCGATTTGAATCGACCGCTACAATTTATTCATGCCATGTAGAGCGATTTCGGTGAAATTGGAAATGGCGTCGTCTATTTGATTGTTATAAAACAATGGCTCTCCCACGGGAGATGTTGAAAAAATGACCGTAACCTATCATTGTCAGCCTCGTTAAAATGCCATAGACGCTTTGGCTGCTGTCTAAATTCTGGTGGTGTTGCTACAGATATTTTTACTGTTACCAGGTTGTGGTCAGAATTTCCTATTCCAGCCTCGACACGTGCTTTTCATGCGGAATTGTCGTCAGACAATGATTTAGAATATGACTGCTTGAAGAATTTTGATAGTGTGGAATCACCAACAATCTGCCTAAGGTCATGCGAAACAGCAAGCCACTGCGTCTGACGCCCGCACAGTTCGTATTTTGGGATTCAACCATTCTTTATGGTGGGCATAAAATAAAATGTAAGGTCATAATTATCGTTTGTGGTTGATCGTGTCCAAAATATAAACATCGTTCCAAAATTTTCGTTAGCAGAGTTCTCGTTTCCAAATATAGGGGTAGGTCAGTTAAAATCACTGTTTTATAAGTTCACTGTTTTATTCGTTTCTAAATTCACCGCCATCGTTAGTATCAGAATGGTAATTTTCACTATTATAATTTTTACAAATAGAAAATTATCTTATCTATTTATTCTGACCTCAAACAATTCAAACATTAATTAACAAACTTGCTATAAACATTGTAATAGAACAATTATAGATCGTACTACTATAATAATAATGTCTGTTTTAGAAGATGTGGACTGTATACAAACAATTTGGTTGTTGTGTCTTATTAGACTATTGATTATTTTATTTAATATAAATAGATAATTAATTTATTGTAATGTCTTCTCTTGATGTTTACTCGTTGGCTGCCGAAAATATAAGAGAGCGATTTTAATTATTTTAATACGGTCATAAATGAATTGGTCGTAACAAACAGAAATTGCGCCGTGCTGAATAAGTGGTGATTATAAATAAATAAGTGGTGATTATATTTACTATAAAGATTTTTTACAGATGTTACGTGTGGCCCTTATATTCTTCAAGCGAAATTTCGTTGCGTTTATATAGCGTTTATGTTGAAAAAATGACCGTAACCCTTCATTGTCAGCCTCGTTAAAATGCCATAGACGACTTGGCTGATGTCTATATTCTGGTGGTGTTGTGACAGATATTTTTACTGTTATCAGGTTGTGGTCAGAATTTCCTATTCCAGTCTCGACACGAGCTTCCATGGAATGCGGAATTGTTGTTAGACAAAGATCCAGAATATGACGTTCGCTTGAAGAATTTTGACATTCAAATGTGGAATCACTAACAATCTGCATAAGGTCATGCGAAACAGCAAGCCACTGCGTCTGACGCCCAGCACAGTTCGTATTTTGGTGATTCAACCATTTTTTATGGTGGGCATTAAAGTCACCAACCAAAATTAATTCGCAGTAGGGATGTTGATTGCGAATGTTATCACATTTGTCTGACAAAACCTCGAAGAAATTCATAGTTTCTGAATCCGATTAAATGGAGAATCTATATAAACTAATTAAAAAAGGGATTTTATTAGGGAGGGATATTTTAAGTACAATAGTTTGAGCGGTCTTTGAGAAAATTCCGTACTTATGATGTCGAGCGTACGGTATGTTGTCTTTAATACATATGCACACTCCACGTTGCAGCTCGAATGCTTGTTCGAACTGGTAGCGCTTGAGGTGTGCACTTTACTTGCTCTTCATTGATTTCAAACGCACATTTCATAGATAAATTGGAACTCACTATGGCAGATACTTTGTTATCTCAAAGAAATTTATTTAACTTATACAAGAAATGTATCGGGCTGCTGGAAACTGAGTTCAATTGAAAAGTGAAAAATACTTTAACACCCGAGGAGTAAGGTAAGAATGCGTACTCTCACTTATGCTGTTCCTGGTCCCATTGAATAATGTAATGCGGAAATTGTATATGACGTCTCCTAAATGCACATAATGGGGTTTAACAGGCGAACTCAATGATGCTCAAACACAAAAACTAAGACATGCAGCAGAAAATACAACAGCATAAAAATACATCAGATCTAGTTAACGAAGTTGGTCTCAAGATAAACATGAGAAAAACCAGACTCAATAAACAATGCCGATATACATGAATAACGTACCAATTTAAGATGAAAATGAATTTTTGTACCTTGGCTGCATACTAGCGAAAACAGGTGAAACAAAGGAAGACATTCACAAACTCATAAACAAAGCCAGACATGCATTCAACATGTTACATAAAGTCTGGAATTCTTCTGTACTTTCAAGCAAGACCAAGCTACGAATCAACTCCTGTATGAAATCATTACTACTATGTATGGGTGTAAGACAACACACAGAGAAAGAAACTACAAGTATTTGTAAACAAGCGCTTTCGACGAAAACTGAAAAGCCTAAAAACTAGCTCAGTCTCAAGCGGTGTAGCTGGGTACTTGTCGGCCTCAATGGTGGAATGAACGGAATTGTTAACAGGGAAAAATGATATCCAGAATAATAACCAAATGCGATGTTTTGGAAAAAACTGAAATAAACTTAATTCAAGATAAGAGCAGACTAGTATCACTCACCAAACAATAGGCAGTCACCTATATAGTAGTTCAATATTAAGATGTAGAAAAGTAGTAAACATCAGTTTGAGATTTTGACCAGTTGAGATTTCTATCTTTGCATTCGTTTTTCTTCAACACTTTTGCGATTTACTTATTCATGTCCTGCCTTACGCCCTTATAGCCAAATTGAGGACGTACGTCTATAGAGTCTGACATACGTAGAATCATCTGTACATTGCATAGCTGCACATGAAAGGTGAATCGGTCCATGAACTTTAGAGCTCTAGAAGGGATCATATATGTGTTTATTCACACCACCGATCATATTCAAATGGTGAAAAAGCCTTTTTGCAACCTGTTCCTATTGGAATTTGACCTTGTCCTGCTCCAACTGATACATCTTTAACAACTGCGTCATTTGATCAGTTAATAACGGCATTAATGTATTTATAAAAAGTTTTAGTCAAAAAAAATCAAACAAGCTTTTCGAAATTTGAAGATTTCGCTATTTCCTCATTGATTTCAATTTACAGGAGTACATTTGGAAGACTTTTCTTTTTGTACAATGAAAATATTATGATGTATTATCATATGTCCTCGTTGACCCACTTTCATATTCAAAGATAAATAATAATGCACTATACTGATGTTATTTATTTCAATTGCTATTAATTTCTTTACTGATTTTAAAAAGACGTTAATTGTACTTAAATCCCTAAACTCTACATAACGCACTCTACACAATTAATTGGTTCCAATATTCACCGCTAGGAAGCATTAATTTAATTCAAAATTTAGCACAACACATATTAGTATATTTGTAAAAAAATGTAAATGGCATTTAAAAATTTCGATCAATATTAAACACTTTTACCCTTATTGTAAATTTTAAGCGAGCATCTCCACCAGTATGGTTCACCAAAAAACAGAAAGTTCAAGAAAACTCGTATATGCTCAATCGCTTATGGTTCTTGTACGAATGAATCCCAAAAGTAGTTTTTATTTTATTTCATTCTCTTCATTTAGTACATAATTCGACAGTTTTGTTTTATACTGCCATCTGAAAACTAATAGTACAATTAAAATTAAATGTTTCGTGTCCAAGACACATCCTTAGTAAAGACACTATTTGATACAAAATATTACAACACTCTTGTGACATTATTTAAATGTTACATGCTCACAATAGTTTATTTAGTTTCAATATTCTATTATATTTCCGATCTAAGACTCACACCGAATTAATTAGATTAAATGTTAAAGAAAATCTGCAATAAAAACTGCGCTTCGGTTAATGTACTGTGACCAATCACAGATGTCACCAGCGATAACTAAAATGAATTGTAAATTAAAGAGTTGTTACTCTGTAACCAAATGCTTACACATACGAACAGAATAAAAATAAATAATGAAATAGGCGGAGCCTATTATAAAATACGATGTATATAAAATACGACGAAACGAACATTCGCGAAGTGTAGAGAAGCAAAATAATTGAATGTTCTACAAGTATTTGCGTCATATAAATAGGTGTAGACATTTGAGTTACAGAACAGTTCTATTTTGAATTTCGAAGTGTTAATATCGAGAAGTGATAAAAAGTGAAGTGATAAAATAATAGTAGTGATAAATATTGTGTAAAATAATAGTGAAAATAAATATTTGTGAATTATTTGTGAAATAATTGTGGAATTTATTGGGAAATAAATTTATTGTAAAAATTAATCTTTGCGAGTTGAATATTCACAATCCAGTGATCGAACCGGATAAATTATTTGAATAACCACTCGGCGAAATCGTAACAATTGGTGACAGCGGTGGGATTGTGAATATCCAAAATGAAATTATTGGAGTTAAAAGTGGCAGATTTGAAGAAGGAGTTGGGTTTACGGAATCTACCAACTGCGGCCAACCGAAATGAGTTGCAGTTGAGACTTCGTACAGCTTTGTTAGAAGAAAATGTTGACCCAGATCAACATGAGTTTAATTTGGGGGCACCGGATTCAACCGAGATCCAACATGTTGAAGCGTCAACGGAAACAACGAGCAGAGCGGAAGATCAGAATGTCATTGTTAAAGAAACTACTCCAACAACATTTGGAGGTTTCGACAAGGGGCAACTAATGGCTGTTATGCAACAAATGCAAGACGCAACTTCAAATGGAGCAGATGATCGGAGGTCTTAAAAATGAAATGGTTAGCGTGCAGGAGCAAATGATCGGCGGCTTCGAAGGGAAAATAACAAGCGGTCAAGAAAATTTGAAGGAGCAGATGCGTGCCGATCAAGAATGCATGAGAACCGGTCAAGAAAGCATCATCGAACGGTTGGAGCAGCAAGAAAAATGTGTCAACGAGAATTTTCCAGAGCTTTCCGTCACGTTGAACACAAAAGTTGACACAGTCAAAATAGAAATGGAGCGTAAACTTGAGCAGTTTGAATCTCGCAGTCTACAGCGATCTGAGAATCATGAAGATTGAAAAAGAACTGATGGATTTAAAAACCAACGGCAGTGCTTAAGTTACTCGATCAATCAGTTTAATAAAGTTGAAACCACCAATGTTCGACGGAACCACACCATTCAACATCTTCAAACTCCAGTTTGAAATGGCGGCCACAAGGAATGGTTGGTGTGAGGAGGATCGAGTGGCAGCATTAATTGTGGCGTTAAAAGGCAGTGCTACGGAACTACTGCAAATTGTGCCGGAATACGAACGGGAAGACTACGGAAAAATAATGTTGGCGTTGGAGCGTAAATATGGAGGAGATCATCAAGAAAGCATCATCGAACGGTTGGAGCAGCAAGAAAAATGTGTCAACGAGAAGTTTCGAGAGCTTTCCGTCACGTTGAACACAAAAGTTGACACAGTCAAAATAGAAATGGAGCGTAAAATTGAGCAGTTTGAATCTCGCAGTCTTCAGCGATCTGAGAATCATGAAGATTGAAAAAGAACTGATGGATTTAAAAACCAACGGCAGTGCTCAAGTTACTCGATCAATCAGTTTAATAAAGTTGAAACCACCAATGTTCGACGGAACCACACCATTCAACATCTTCAAACTCCAGTTTGAAATGGCGGCCACAAGGAATGGTTGGTGCGAGCAGGATCGAGTGGCAGCATTAATTGTGGCGTTAAAAGGCAGTGCTACGGAACTACTGCAAATTGTGCCGGAATACGAACGGGAAGACTACGGAAAAATAATGTTGGCGTTGGAGCGTAAATATGGAGGAGATCATCGACGGAATTTCAAGAGATCATCGTCAAGGTACGTCGTGTGGAAGTGGAACCAGCAATCAGTCACAAACAGGGCCATAACATCAAACCAGCAGATAACTGGCGGACAACGAGATTCCGGGATGGAACTAGTAAAATCAGAGGTTGGGTTTGTGACAAAATTGGACACATGTCAAGGGAATGCTGGGAGATAAGGCGCAAACGGGCGATAACACCATCGCCAATGTACCGAAAGCCACCGGAGGAAAGAAAAGCAGCAGTCGAGGAGGAACGCCAAACAACAACGAAGGCGTTAAACGAGTAAGAGGCAGCTTTGAGGAGCAAAAGCTTACTCCCACAACCAAATGCTCCATAACCTTCATCCCCATTTCCAGATTGGCAAAAGGTGGTGATAGCTTGATGGTCCGAGGCGAAGTAGATGGACGATCCAGTATGATAACGTTGGACACTGGAGCAACGAGAACGATTGTGCGGCTGGATTTTATCACGGATGGAGTTGTAGGGGATTATTCGAAATGAATTAATTCCTACATAATATTCCTACATAATATTATGTAGGAATTAATTCATATCGAATAATCCCCTACAACTCCATCCGTGATAAAATCCAGCCGCACAATCGTTCTCGTTGCTCCAGTGTCTTTGATTAAAAGTATAACAGTGGTATATGGTAAAGCTCACAATAGATGACGCTTTGTTACGAAAGTAGATTTTACTTTAAGCGCATAGTACTATAGTACATACCTTTAATTATGCGCGTGTAACTGAAGGAAATAGAATTACATTTACTTGATTTTGCAGTAGTACGATAATCGAAGTTCTACTTCGTTATCGGTTTCTCTTTTCCCTTCACATTACATATACCACCAAACACCAAATATAATAATTAATTTGTAATTATGTACAAAATAGATTTCGTATATAGGTTGATAGGTTGAGTGTTGTACAGGGTAAATGTTAAGACATTTATTGTCCACTCGGACCAATGATTGTGTAATACATATACACACAACAACGAAATCATAATCCGATTGGAAAAGGACGGGTATGCACTAAATAAACAAAATTACATCGATATCTGTGTTCTCGATGTAATCTCTAATCAATACATAAACGTTTAAAAGTAAGTTCTTTATTACCAATGCGGAACGATTTTTACCTCGGTCTTTCAATAAGTATGGTGGAAATTAATATAAAATAAATAAAATTGTTTATGTGAATAAATTGTTATATAAAATAATAACATATAGTGAAATATAAAAACTATATTTATAAATTATAAATCAAAGTATTTTACTGACGGGAACCAACAATAGAGTTCGACCAATGGAAAGGTTCAAGTTACAAACGGCGACAGGCGACAACGCGGCTATCAAAGGAAAGAAGGAGGTCATTATACGAATCGAGAACAACAGTTTTCGACATGAAGTTCTGGTTGCGGATATTGTGGATGAGGTCATCCTGGGAATGGACTTCATGAAGCGAAATGGATTCGTATTGGATGTCGGACGGGAAACATTGAGCTACGGTAATTTCGAACTGCCTTTGCAACTGAACAACGGGAAGGAGCCAAGCGTAAGGAGGATAACATTGGATCATCGGACGAAGCTACCACCACACTCGGAAACGGTTGTCTGGGGGAAATTGGATGGAGGTCCTGGAACACAAGGGTTGTGGGTTGTGGAAGCCAACAGTGACGAGCTACAAACCAAAGAAATTATCATTGGAAAAGCTTTGGTTAAGCCGGATTGTGATTTTAGAGTTCCGATAAGGACTCTTAATTTATCGGATGTGACAAAAACAATCAAAAGGGAACTATTATCGGCCGAGGTGAGGAAGTATTCACGATTATAAAATGTGAGGAGACGAATCCGTGTGTAAAAGCCAAGGATCAACGACAACGAAAAATAACGGAGGAACTAACACTGAAATGGACGGAACAATTAACATCTGAAGAAAAACAAGCAGCAAAGAACTTGCTCCAGAAATATATGTCCATTTTCTGTGCGGCACCGGAAGATAATGGCAGAACAAACATGGTTAAACACCGGATCGACACAGGAACATCAACACCTATTCGATAAGCGCCAAGAAGGTTGCCATTGGCTAAACAAGCAGAAGTGGATAAGATGGTAACTGATATGCAAACATCGGGAGTAATTGAGCAGTCAACGAGTCCATGGAGTTCACCAGTAGTATTGGTGGAAAAGAAGGATGGAAGCATGCGATTCTGCGTTGATTATCGGAAGCTCAACACAGTTACCAAGAAGGATAGTTACCCATTACCAAGGATCGACGACACACTAGATACATTGGCAGGAGCACGGATGTTTTCAACAATGGATTTGCAGAGCGGTTATTGGCAAGTGGAGGTCGCAGACGAAGATAAGGAAAAGACAGCGTTCAGTGTGGGCAATGGATTATGGCAATTCAATGTCATGCCATTTGGACTTTGTAACGCCCCTGCGACTTTCGAACGGCTAATGGAACGCGTACTTAAAGGACTCCACTGGAAAACATGGTTTATTTGGACGACATTATTGTTATGGGAAAGAACTTCAACGAGCATCTAGAGGAAGTATTCGAAAGAATCCAATCAGCTGGATTGAAGTTAAGTCCGAAGAAATGTGTATTGTTCCGGGATGAAGTCAAATATTTGGGACACAAAATAATAACAAGCGGCATTCATACAGATGAAGACAAGATCTCCGCCGTAAAGGATTGCCCAAGACCGCAGAATTTACATGAACTAAGGAGTTTCATCGGGCTATGCACATACTATCGATGATTTGTGCCAGGATTTGCCAACATCGCAAGGAGTTTACACGAGCTGACACAGAAGAACAAGCCGTTCCAATGGAGTGATGAACACGAGGAAGCGTTCATTGAACTGAAGCAGCGATTATGTACAGCACCATTGCTTTCGTATCCGGTTCCGAATAAACGTTTTATTTTGGATACGGATGCAAGCAATTATGGCTTGGGAGGAGTGTTGTCACAGGAAATCGATGGACAGGAACGTGTCATCGCATATTATTCCAAGATCTTATCGAAGCCAGAACGGAACTACTGTGTAATAAGAAGAGAATTGTTAACCATAGTGAAATGTATAGAACATTTCCGGAAATACCTCTATGGCCAATCATTTCTATTAAGAACGGATCATGGCGCCTTGACATGGCTACTTCAATTTAAAAATCCCGAAGGACAAGTAGCACGGTGGATTGAGCGATTGGGGAGTTTTGTCTACGAAATCCAACATAGGAAAGGAAGCGCACATGGAAATGCGGATGCGTTGTCAAGACGACCACGTAGAGTGGATTGTAAACATTGCGGTCGGGTGGAAATCAAGGAAAACATCGTCGACATCAGACTAATGAAAGTGTTGTCGGCTAATGAATGGACCAACGATGTTATCTCCAAAGAGCAACGGGAGGATCCAGATTTGGCAGTGATTATCAAATTCATGGAGGAAGAACGTCGTCCCACATGGAGCGATATTGCAGATAAAGACCCAACTATCAAGGCTTATTGGGCCCAATGGGATAGTTTAACCATGGAAGACGGATGCTTAAAACGAACATGGGAAAGCTTCGATGGCAAAACAAAGCAATCGCTTGTGGTGGTACCGAAGATCAGGATGGCGGAAATATTGGAGTAATACCACTGAGGAACAAGCGGAGGTCACCTAGGAATCAACAAAACGTTAGCCAAGGTACGTGAAAGATTCTACTGGGCAGGATGTATACAGGCAGTGGCTGAATGGTGACAAAAGTGTGACCAATGTATGGCAGTGAAAGGACCGGCAAAGAAGAGCCGTGGAGCGATGCAACAATATAATGTGGGAGCACCATTTTAGAGGATTGCCATAGATGTTGCAGGAACATTTCCAACTAGCGATAGTGCAACAAATATGTATTGGTTGTAATGGACTACTTCAGTAAGTGGCCAGAGGTATACCCGATTCCAAATCAGGAAACAACCACAATCGCTAATGCAGTGGTATACAATTGGATAAGCCGTTATGGGGTACCAATGGAACTACATTCCGACCAAGGGTGGAACTTTGAATCGGTTGTCTTCCAGAAGATGTGTCAACTACTGGGAATTAATAAAACGCGGACAACACCTTTCCACCCACAGTCTGATGGCATGGTGGAGCGTTTCAATGCCACATTGGAAGAGTTCATAGCCAAAAGTGGATACAAACCAGCGGAATTGGGATCAAGGTATTCCCTTGTTCTTAATGGCCTATCGATCTGCGATACATAACACAACAGGAGTAACACCAGCGAAGATACTCTTTCGCAACAATTTAAGACTGCCAGGCGATCTCAAATTTGGAGCGGTTTCATCATCAGCTAAATGTGGACAAGCATATGTGGACAACTTGAAAGAGGAGATCAACAACATACACGGATTTGTCAGAGAGAAAATCAATTTTGTCCAGTGATAAAACAAAGGCACGGTATGATGTACGAGCAAACAATAAAGGATTTGACGAGGGTCAATTGGTATGGCTTCACAACCCACAACGTAAGAAAAGGTTATCGCAGAAATTACAACCTGGATGGGAGGGACCGTACAAGGGGTCATAACAAGAATAAATGATGTGATCTATAGGATCCAAAGAGGAGTACGAGGAAGACCAAACCGCCCAGGTGGCGCAGTGTATAAAGCTGCGGCAGTTGGAGCGGGAGGTACCGGGTTCGAATCCGATTCGAGGCAGGATGCAAAATGGGTTTTTCACCATCGATCGTTTGGGCGTTGCGATTGGTGTGAAAAATGAACATATCTGGATCCTCTGTCGTGTTTAGAATCCTTGGGCCGATCTATCTTCCATGTCAGTACTATAGGCCTGACATGGAGCTATGCAATGCGCAGATGGTTCTACGAAAAGACTCGGACCTATAGCCGTATAGAGTGGTATCACAACGGATCAAAATTGGTCTAACTGTGCGATAGCAGCCACAACCACTTAACTTTTTCTTTTAAGACCCAAGGTTGTACACCTGGAGCGACTGGCGTTCTACAGAGGTAGAGGTCTGGATCCTGTTCGGGACGAACAGGTTTGGGCGGAGAGTAGTGTGACGAATCACAGATGTCACCAGTGATACCTAAAAAGAGTTGTAAATTATAGCAGTAGGGGTTACCCTCTAACCAAATGTTTACACATACGAACATAATAAAAATAAATAATGAAATAGGCGGAGCAAACAAAATACGACGAAACGAACATTCGCGAAGTGTAGAGAAGCAAAATAATTGAATGTTCTACAAGTATTTGCGTCGTATAAATGGGTGTAGACATTTGAGTTACAGAACAGTTCAATTTTGAATTTCGAAGTGTTAATATCGGGAAGTGATAAAAAGTGAAGTGTTAAAATAATAGTAGTGATAAATATTGTGTAAAATAATAGTGAAAATAAATATTAGTGAATTATTTGTAATATATTTGTGTAATTTTTGTGGGGAAATAAATTTATTGTAAAAATTAATTTTTGCGAGTTGAATATTCACAATCCAGTGATCGAACCGGATAAATTATTAGAATAACCACTCGGCGAAATCGAAACAGCACTAAATTTGAATTAAATTAATACCACCTAGCGTTGAATAGTAGAACCAACGAATTGTGTAGAGTTCATTATGTAGAGGAAGAAATTTAAGTACAGTTAACCCCTTTAATCAGTCGAGAAATAAATATAAATTGAAACGGATAATATCAAGAGTAGAGCAATATTATTTATTTTTGAATAGAAAAGTGGGCAAACGAGAACAGTTTCAGAAGTGGGGTATTAATTCGCGTTGATTGAAAAATAAAATAAGTTTTGTGACTTTTTTGTTGTGGTGTATGGTATATTGACTTTTTTTGTGAAGTCAAATAAGAAAATTGTAAAATTAACTTTCTCCATTACAATACGGAATTAACGCAACCTTAAATCTTTGTGCGCACTACATATATATATATATATATATATATATATATATATATATATATATATATATATATATATATATATATATATATATATATATATATATATATATATATATATATATATATATATATAATAAAAATTTAAAAACATGCCACCTATAACAAATCCATCATCATCGACTAATAATGACGACATCAGTGAAAAGGGTGAACCCGAATGGATAAAATATGTTGATTTCAAACAAATTTTACCAGAATTTGATCCAGTTGATGATATATTAACAATCAATGAGTGGATAACCACAGTCGAAAAGTATGGTAAAGTGTACGAAATATGTAGATGAAAATAGCATACGCCATCATGCTTTATTAAAGTTGAGTTTGACAGTTTAGGAGAAGTTGAAAACACGTGGAATGAGTGGAAATACATTTTGATTGGGAATTTTCCGGTTAGCAACGTGGTAGCTATTCGTATAGTATGGACATTTCGATATATTATTACAAAACGCTTAATTCCTGAGCCGCCTTAAGAAAATAAATTTTCTTTCAGAGTATTGTATTTATGTTTTAATTAGAATAGGTGTGTCGGCTGGAGTTTAAATAAATAGTAAAATAATATTTAGTTAAAGATTCCTGAGTGACTAACTAATAAATTTATTTTTAGATTTTTGTGTTAATGTTTTATTTTTAATAGCTATAACCTAAGTTTCAGTTATACCTAAACATTTTTTTCCGGTTTTTACAGGCCATTGTTGGCCCGTACCGTGTCAAGAATCTGACTCCAACAGTTTCGATCACGAGCCAGCTCTTCATACTGTTGCAAGCAATTGGAAGATGCCAGATCGCTCACTACGCCGTGGAGCCATCGTCGCCGACAGCGACCTCTTCGCCTACCGAAAGGCAGTTCTCCCTTCAAAGATCACTTGCGTCATGGTCTCGAAAACCAGAAATCACTGCGTCTTGGTCTCGAAAACCAGAGATCAGATATTTGGTTTTGGATTGGTTTTGAGACCAACGGAAGCTGAAAACTGTTCCAGTGGATCAAGTAACTCTTTCACTCCATTGCCATTTAATCCAATCACACAGATATCATCTGCATACGCAAGAAGTTGCTTGGATTGTCGGAATAAGATATTGTACTGAGGTGTTGCACTTTCACGAAGGATGTATTCCAACATGAGATTAAAAAGTATCGGGGACAGCGCATCTCCTTGTCGAACACCAGAAGTAATGCTGAGTTGTTGTACTCTTAAGACCTTGGCCTTCCACCATTCGCGCTTCTTCTTTCTACAAATGCGTTTAGCTGTCCTCCTAGCAAGAACTGTCTTGTTTTTCCTTGCAATTGTAAACCGAGTCTGCGCTTCATTGTGGGCTATATTGCGTTGCTCAACAGCAAGACAACACTCCTCATCAAACCAATCATTTTAGGGCTTAGTTTTCACTATACCGAGAGTGTGCTGGGCAGCATCGACAACTTCGGTTCAATACTTCCCAGACACTGTTCACATCATCAGATTGGTAATTGGATCGTAAAATTCTATTGCTGACAAGATCTTGGTATTTCGTTGCGTTTCTTCATTTATCAGACCTTCACAGGAGAATCGCGTTTTATATTCTCCTGTCCTCCTTGACTTGTACGAAAATTTCCATCGCAGCGTTGCAGTAACTATAAAATGGTCACTGCCTATATGAATTTTATTGACAACCGATACGATCTCACGTCTTGAACAACCCGAGCCCGGTCTTTTGAAATCAACACATGGTCAATTTGGCTTCGGGATGTTTTACGTGGATGTGTCCATGTTTCCCAATGGATGTTTTTATGGGGAAAGAATGTACTTGCCACTTTGAGATCATGAGCGATCGCAAAGTACATCATTCTTTCCCTATTTTCGGTCGCAGTTTCGTGTCGGGAGTACGGACCTATGTTATTACATAAGTCGGTCTGATTTCTGCCAGCTCTAGCATTAAAGTCACAAATCACCAATCGGATATAGTGCTCAGGTATAGAGCCCATCAGATTATCCAAATTATTGTAAAATGAGTCTTTATTTTGGGGATGGCTTACATCAGTGGGCGCATGTACACAAACAATTGACAGGTTGGCTGATTTCATGTGCAAGCGAAGCTTACACATTCGATTATCGACTGCCTGGAAGTCCAACACAGCCTTTTTTACCTGCGGCCCAATGAGAAAGCCAACTCCAAGATTTCCGAGGTCATCTCCACTGTGTAGCAACGTATAGCCTTGGGACACATGGACTCCACTTTTAGACCATCGAGTTTCTTGGAGCGCTACGAGTTCCAGCCGATACTCCTTCATACATGTGATAAGGCCGTCCAACGCGCCAGGTTTTCTTAATGACTGCACGTTCCACGTGCTGATCCTCAATCTCGTATCCGGGTACTTAAGCGGGGGTTCATTGTTATTTAGGTGGTATCCGATTTTTTTGGCTTTGTTGACATTTTTAAATGTAATTGGTTTTTACGGATGCGGGTCGTCAGCCCAGCAATCCAACCAGATTAAGTCGCCTCCTACGACAAGCTCTGGATACTGTGGTGGTATTCTATGGATCTCATGTCTCATTCGAAATATTTACGAAACATATTTGCCCCCAACCACAGGGCTAGCCACATGAGTAAAGTAAGTTATGTTTAGGTATACCACACGAGTGGTAACATAACTTAACATACCCAATTATTTAGTTATTAAAATAATTTACACTGTACACGAATTGACAACTAATAGATTATCTTCTTTTTTTTTTTTTTTTTATCGGTCTTTACAGGCCATAATTGGCCCGTACCGTGTCAACTATCTGGCTCCATCGGTTTCGATCACGAGTCAGCTCTTCATATTGTTGCAAGCAACCAGAAGATGCCAGATCGCTCTCTACGCCGTGGAGCCATCGTCGCCGACAGCGACCTCTTTGCCTACCGAAAGGCGGTTCTTCCTTTAAAAATCGCTGTATCATTCGTTTTGGATCAGCACGCAGAACGTGACCGAGCCAGCGTATTCGCTGTCCTTTGATTTCATGCACGATATCAGGAATTTGCATTAAATTCCTGATCTCGTGATTGAATATAACTCGGTATGTGCCATCAACATCGCGGTTTGGACCATATATCACACGCATGATTCTTCTCTCGAATGTTAGAAGCATCTTTCGTACTCATCCGTCAAGGTCCAACTCTCACATCCATACATGACAACGGGTCTGATCAACACTCTGTACAGTTTCAGCTTATCCGTATTTGCAAGATATTTTGATTTCAGCAGTGGACGTAGAGGATACAAGGCCCGATTGCCAGCGGCAAGGCGAACCTTGATATCCTCTCCCACATTATTATCGTGAGTAATGAGAGATCCAAGATACTTGAATCTCATCACTCCTTCAAACGTGTGGTTTCCACTACTAAAATCACTTGCGTCTTGGTCTCGAAAACCAGATATCAGATATTTGGTTTTGGACTCATTGATTTTGAGACCAACGGAAGCTGAAAACTGTTCCAGTGGATCAAGTATCTCTTTCACTCCGTTGCCATTTAATCCAATCACACAGATATCATCTGCATACGCAAGAAGTTGATTGGATTGTCGGAATAAGATATTGTCCTGAGGTGTTGCACTTTTACGAAGGATGTATTCCAACATGAGATTAAAAAGTATCGAGGACAGCGCATCTCCTTGTCGAACACCACAAGTAATTGCAAAAATTCTCGATAGCCTGTTCTCAACTTTGACACAGCATTGTGACTGCGTTACTGTCATTTTACACAGATGTACATATTTTTGTGGTATTCCTAAATATTCAAGCGCATACCATAGCCTCTCTCGATTGATCGAGTCATAGGCTTGCTTGAAATCTAGGAATACCTGGTGTACATCGCGACATGTTTCGTAGTACTTGGAAAGGATCATCCGCAGCGAAAAAACTTGATCAGTGACTGACCGATTTGGACGGAATCCTCCTTGGTAGTCACCGACAATTTCCTCCGCTAAAGGAGTAATTCTTCCCAAGATTATGTAAGACAGTAACTTGTATGCTGTACAAAGGAGAGCTATACCGCGATAATCATCGCATTTCATGCGATCACCCTTTTTGAATATTGGGCATAACGCGGCCACTTTCCATTCGTCAGGCATAACTTCATTTCGCCATACCAATCGAACAAGGTCGAAAAGACAGTTCCACAAAGTTAGCCCTCCGAATATCAAGAGCTCTGAATTAATGCAATCAATTCCTGGTGAACAATTTCTCTTTAGTCTCTGCATGGCCATTGTGAATTCCTCATAGGATGGATCCTCAATGAACATCTCTGCGGTCTGTATTTGAGGGTATTCAAATACAGCCTGTGATAAACGTGGAACATTAAGTAGATCAGAAAAATTTTCACGCCATGTATCGAGTACCGCATCGACGTTAACTCAGAGGTTTCCATCCTGGTCCCGAATGGCAGTTGACCGAGATCTTAAGGTATGGTGCAATTCGGTGATTCCTTTAAAGAAACCACGCGAATTGTGCTCATTGCTGAGTTGTTGTACTCTTAAGACCTTGGCCTTCCACCATTCGCGCTTCTTCTGTCTACAAATGCGTTTAGCTGTCCTCCTAGCAAGAACTGCCTTGTTTTTCCTTGCAATTGTAAACCGAGTCTGCGCTTCATTGTGGGTTATATTACGTTGCTCAACAGCAAGACGACACTCCTCATCAAACCAATCATTTTAGGGCTTAGTTTTCACTACACCGAGAATGTGCTGGACAGCATCGACAACCGAAGTTTTCAATACTTCCCAGACACTGTTCACATCATCAGATTGGTAATTAGATTGCATAATGCTATTGCTGACAAGATCTTGATATTTTCGTTGCGTTTCTTCATTTATCAGACCTTCACAGGAGAATCGCGTTTTATATTCTCCTGTCCTCCTTGACTTGTACGAAAATTTCCATCGTAGCTTGCAGTGACTAGATAAAGGTCACTGCGTACGAATTTTGTTGACGACCGATACGATCTCACGTCTTGGACAACCCGAGCCCGCCCTTTTGAAATCAACACATGGTCAATTTGGCTTCGGGATGTTTTACGTGGATGTGTCCATGTTTCTAAGAGGATGTTTTTATGAGGAAAGAAAGTACTTGGCACTTTGAGATCATGAGCGATCGCAAAGTACATCATTCTTTCCCCATTATCGGTCGCAGTTTCGTGTCGAGAGTACGGACCTATGTTATTACATAAGTCGGTCTGATTTCTGCCAGCTCTAGCATTAAAGTCACCAATTACCAATCTGACATCGTGCTCAGGTATAGAGCCCATCAGATTATCCAAATTATTGTAAAATGAGTCTTTATCTTGGGGTTGGCTTACCTCAGTGGGCGCATGTACACAAACAATTGACAGGTTGGCTAATCGCATGTGCAAGCGAAGCTTACACATTCGATTATCGACTGCCTGGAAATCCAACACAGCCTTTTTTACCTGCGACCCAATGAGAAAGCCAACTCCAAGATTTCCGAGGTCATCATTTTTCGGTAGAGAGCGGGGTAGAGGGCGGGGAGCTTTTGTGGCTGGGGCTTGGCTTCTAGTGGGGTTGAGCAGGAGGGATCCGTTCGCTACCTCAGTGCGGGTTGGGACGGAATTGGGGGAGGGTTCTGGGATTGATCTTGCATCGGGAGCTGTAGGGTTGGTTTCCGCGGATGCATGTCGGGAAGGAGGCCGCGACTCCGAAAGGAATTTTGGCAAGAAAAGATACACCCTTGGTTTAGAGGGCGTCTAACATACGATTAACCATCATTGCCGAACAAGTTAAACTATCTTTCGTCCTTAGAAAATGAATATTGGCAAGATAATTTGAACATTTGATTTGGAGAAAATTTGAACTGGAATTATCATTTGTGTGTGGAAGACTATGAGCAATTAGTTTGTATGGGTGGTGGGCGGTAGTTAGTGAGCGTTTCACAGGACAGATGGGTTAGTTTTGGTTGTATTGTTTGGGAGTGGAGTGTATTGCGGTTTTTTGTGGTGTGGTAGCTTAATGCAGGTACCACAACTGTATGATGGAACTAGAAATGTCCTTACCTATCCAAATAACAATAATAATCTCTAACAGTCTCTTAATGATATATATTCTACTAAAAATTATATATTTTACTAATCATGTAATAGGAAAATGATAAGGACTTGTGGCGTTCAGAGCAGCTCAAACAAATCTCAAATTAGCTCACGCCACACGCAATTAATAAAATCGATATTTCGAGTTAAGTTCTTGTAATTCACTAGTACTGTCGCGTCACGACTGAACGTATATATACGAATCGCACAGTATGAACATCAAGTCCGGTAGCATATGCCTGATGAGATTGATTTGATCTTTTCGATCACAATGTCATTCAATGACGTCATCATCAGATCGAAATCGGCCTAGTGGATTACAAGAACAAGCAACAACTCGGAAGAACAACATATTCAAAATTACAGTAATCTACACGCTTCAGACTGTTGCCTCGTTTCTGTGACTAACATTCCTTTCCTTAAAACTTTCAATGTTGTGATGGAATTTGAATAAAAACTCATATTTTTGGAATATGAGTTTTGAAAAGTCTACTTTGATTCTTCCAGAATTATGGTATCATTATTGAATGGTTGGTTGGTTGGTACTTAATGTATCATACCATATTAATAAATTAATAGTTTCAGATTCCTGAGCCATTAGTTAATAAATTTTCTTTCAGAGTTTTGTACTTATATTTTAATTAGGTTAGGTATGCAGACCTCAGTTGAAATAAATAGTAAAATTAATAAATTAATTAAGCAACAGCAGAGCAGATAGGTGTTGCGGACTAGAGAATGCTGATTGCAGATTAGAATTGTGTTTGTCTTGTGATTGTCTAATAATAGTTGTTTAGTACCGACTGTCATGGTGTCTGTAACCGGGTCGCTCATTCCTAACTAACATAACTTCCTATCCTTACCTATCGTTTTATGTAAACGGCTGTAGGAATAGGCCCGGCGTTATCCGGGAATCTTGCCTAGCGCTTGGTCCTACAGTCCTATCAATCAATCAATCAATCAAAATCTATGGCACAGAATTTCTTTGCGGTGGAAAATAAGTAACTAATGAAAACAACACTTACCCACAGTCCAGAGCGCTCATGGTTGCGGTGTATTTGAAAAAAAACTCATCCGTAAAATCTTTAAAAAAAATTAGCTTCTTAAACCACCCAAAACTAAAATTCGACACCATAAAGTTTTATACAATATTGAAACTCAATAATTGTGAGTTGTTTTCACTAGTAAACTAACCTAGGCTTTGGCCTGGCTATGGCCTATTTTTTATTTATAATACTACAAATTAAACAAAAAAATAAATGTAATCTTAATTTTAACAATAGACTATAATGATTATGATACTAAATGTGAAGAAATTAGTTTAAATGGAGGTAATAACGTTTGCCGGATTCCGATATTATATGATATATAACAACTCGAGTAAATTTTTCCTACTTCCAGCCTTATCACCCAGACAACTTATGCCTTGATTCCAGCTTGGATGACGTCTATCGTTACTTTAATAGCCAGCTGTAGCTAAGCAGTGAGGTCCCGCCACACACCATGTAACACTTTTCATTCCCACCGTATGACTGGAGGAAAATAAAATCTGTTATAGACTCTCCTTAGTTGACTCACGCAGCATTTTTCAGCCGGCTAGCTTTCAGTGGCTGGGGTGGGATATTATGTGAACCAAGGAAGAGCTTGAATTTGCTGCATTTTTATTTCAGGTGCTTACTGTAAATGCTCAGAAGGACTACTTCACCAGTGGAAATGATAATAAATTTAAGAGCGCATTATTTCAAATATTTAAAAAAATGTTGATTTAATATTAATTAAATATATAAAGAAAATTTATTCATTGAAAAGAAATAATTATTAATAAAATTAATTGCATTGGTTTTTCTTTTGATCTATCAAAAAAAAAAATGTACTTAAATCTAAGTATGAAAACTATAATTATGGCCATAAGCAAATAAATCTAAATTTTAAACAAAAAAAACTTAGTAAAAATATGATATTTAAATTTTAAATTTTATAAAAATATTTTGGAAGCAAAAAAAAATTATTATATATAAATATTATTTCTAAGCTGTTTATACTGCCGTAGTAACGTTGCGAATCCGGTAAACTATGCCACATTGATGCGAATATATACGGAACTGCTATCCAATTAATCGCAATTTGTGATATGTTTTTGCGACACTTTTAACATTATTTATTATGTATACATTTATTTATTTAGGATGAGTAATTATATTATAGTTTTTAATTTACTATATTAATTTAGATATAATTTATATTATTTATTAATGTGTTAATACACTTTTAATTGTCCATAAGCGCAATGCTTTGTTTTATTTATTTTAAGCTAACACACTTAAGGTCACAAGATGATATCAAGTCTTTAAGCACAGTTTTGTTCTCTTTTGTGTTAATTTTAATATTTCACTATAAATTATTATAATTATAGAATTTAAATTTATTTATTAATTTATTATATGTAGTTTAATTTATTTATTTATTATAGTTATCAGATTAGATTTATTTATTTATTCAATTCATTATTAGATGATTCTTATTTTATTTATCACACAATATATATTGTTACAATTTTTAATGGGCGATCATATTATCGACACCCGTACATATTTTTATGTGTTTCTGTTGAAGATTCATCACCGACTGTCTATATCTCTCCTGGCCCGCCAAAATCTTCCCGTAGCAAAACATGTTTTTGTTTTTTATTATTATTATTCTATGTATTAAGCTTCCAATACTTATCTATGTATTTATCTAATTATACTGTTACGATTTCGCCGAGTGGTTATTCTAATAATTTATCCGGTTCGATCACTGGATTGTGAATATTAAACTCGCAAAGATTAATTTTTACAATAAATTTATTTCCCAATAAATTTCACAATTATTTCACAAATAATTATTACTACACTTGTTTTACACAATAATTATCACTACAATTATTTTAACACTTCATTTTCACTTTTTATTACTTCCCGATATTAACACTTCGAAATTCAAAATTGAACTGATTCGTAACTCAAATGTCTACACCTATTTATGCGACGCAAAGACTTGTAGTACATTCCATTATTTTTCATCTCTACACTTCGCGAATGTTCTTTTCGTCGTATTTTGTTTTTTTATTATTTATATTTATTTGTATTCTATTTCATTATTTATTTTTATTTTGTTCCATTTCGTAAACATTTGGTTACAGGGTATAATTTGCTATAGTTTATAACTCTCTTTAGTTATCACTGGTGACATCTGTGATTTCTCACAGTATTTACTAGTAACAGTGCCATCTGTTTTGCGGTATCGAAACTTAAAACATATACGTACTGCCAATCGCAAAGCATAAAAAGAATGGGCTTGTTGGATTTTATATCTATTTTTTTTTTTAGTTTTCAGAATGGCGTAAAAGACGAAGGTTGGAAATTGAACAAATTTTAGCCATTGTTAATTATTTTATTGTTATGGTTTAGTGATCGTGTAAAAGAAAATTCATCGTTTTAAGTTTTATAAAAGGTAACTGATTCGTATTATTAATTTATATAGTTAAGTTTATGTAACATCAATAATTTGCGCATCACGCAAAAATTCTGTCTTAGAGTAATGGCGACAGAAGTAGTTAGAAGCACAAATTTTGTTTGCGGTAATTATATGGCTTGTACTTGATTACTTGATTACTTCCTATTGTCTAATCGAAAAAAATTGTAACTATTGAGATTTGTAATATAATTTGTATGCCAATGTCGTTTTCGCGTAATTTTAAGCCTCTATTCCAATTAGAATTGGCGCCATATTTTCTTTTGTTTACGGTTATACGTGGAGTGGATACATATTGATAGGAATTAGAATTGCATTCATTAAAATGTTTTGATTTAAAAATTATTTTCCAGCTTAAATAAGAAAAATCTTCAGTATGTCTGACTTAAATAATTCACCATCATCATCTTCTGCTTCATCATCAAAGAACACCGGGGATTCGCTATTTGAGCCATCAGTTGAAATGATGGTTGATGATTTCGATGATGAGCGAACATTGGAAGAAGAAGAGGCTTTAGCTGCTGCTGAGTCGGATGATCCAAATGCTGAACTATCTAATTTGCAAAAGGTTCGAAAATCTAGTTTAAAATGTAGATATTTGTAGTTAATTATTGTTATATTGTTTAAGGAGGGTGATATGCCTATCGAAGAACTGTTAGCGCTTTATAATTGTAGTGCACCAATTTCTATAGTATCAGCATCAAAACCAAAACATCATAAACCAAAAAAAAATATTTCAGAGTTTGATGACGAACCTCCAGGTGGGAGTGATCAATTGAATGATATTGAATCAGATGAACAGGATGATGATGATTCACCATCAAAATTACGTAAATTATACCCTGAAACATATACGCTTCATCATCACGGTGATCAAAGACTGCTGCGAACTTCATTGTCACGTCCACCAAGTGATGATGAAGACGATGGAGATTATAGTTTGGATGACGATGATGATTACAAAAAAACAATTATGGTGGGAAGTGAATTTCAAGCTGTAATACCAGAGGGCTTGTGTCGTTACGATGATGCGCTACCATATGAAAACGATGATAAACTCCTTTGGGACCCGACAAAAGTGAATGAGCAGCAAATTGAAGATTATCTTATGAAATCGTATGTATCAGGGACGAATTTTATACCTGGTACCCCACAAAATTCTTCATCAAGTGGATCGAGTGGTAATTCCAGTGCATATATAGTCAATTTAACAGTACCGAGTGGCAAACATCTTAAAGACGATGAACAAGTGAGATATTATATAAATCTATTTTTTAAATTATTTTCCTTTTTAACGTGATGATGTTCAGAAAATACAATAAAATTTTTATATTTCGTTTGCCAATCAATCTCTTAAAGTAAACCTATTTCATATAATTTAAAGAATTGATTGCGTAAACTGGTTTTAATGCGAAATGCGAAATTACATTTGGCCCATACCGTGTCAACAATCTTTATCGGATTCGATTACCAGCTCTTTATAATGTCGAAGATACTAGATCGCGTACAGACGCCTTAGAACAACCGATGTTAAAAGTAACGTCCTCGCCTACCGAAAGGCGGCTCTCCTTTAAAAATCGTTGTAACAGCGTATTCGATGTTTTATGATTTCTTATACGATATTAGGAATTAGCATTAAATTGCGAATCTCGTGATAGCAAGAATTCGGTGTGCCATCAACGTCGTGTTTTGGGTCATATATCACACGCATTCTTATCTTGATCGATAGAAGCCATCTTTCATATTCATCTGTCAAGGTTCAATTCTCACATCCATACATTGGGTCTGATCAATACTGTACAATTTCAGCTTATTCGCATTTGCGATGGATTATCGTGAGTAATGATTGGATCGTACTTTGATAGAATCAATCGTAATGTAAAGTTTGATCAGTATGGAGAAAATCCTTCTTGGTAGTCCCGGATAATTTTCTCCGTCAGAGGAGTTAGTCTTTCCAAGATAATTTACGACAGTAATTTGTCTGCTGTGCAATAAGGTCGAAAAGGCAGGTCGCCCTCACAATATCAAGAGTTACAAATTAATGCAATCAACTCCAGTTGAACGATTTTTTTAATCTGCATGGCAATGGTGAATTCCTGATAGGACGGATCCTCAATTAACATCTTTGCAATCTGTATTTGAGTGTATTCAAATAAAATTTGTGATACATGTGGAATATATAAGTAGGATAGCAAAATGTTCACGCTATGTATCGAGTACTGCATCGATGTTAACACAGGTTACTTTCCTGATCCCGAATAGAAGTTGACCGAGATCTTTAAGGTATGGTGCAATCGCTGACTCCTCTAAAGAAACCAAACGAATTGCACTCATTGCTTCCGCGTACTTTTAAGACCATAGCCTTCCACCATCAGCTTCTTCTTTCTACAAATTCGTTTAGCTGTACTCTTAGAAAGAACCGCTTTTCTCCTTGTGATTGTAAACCGAGTTTATACTTAATTATGAACTTTATTTCGTTGTTCAATAGCAAGTAGATACTCATCAAACCAATCATTTAAAGGTCGTTAGTTTATTCCGAGAGGATGCAGGGCAACATTAAAAACTGAGCTTTTCAAAACTTTCCAGACAGTGTTCACTTCATCAGACTGGTAATTAAATCGCAAATTGCTTTTGATTGTTGACAAGATCTTGATATTTTAGTTGCGTTTATCACAGGAACTCTTACGTGGACTACCGAAGTCTCAACGATGTGTATATTACATGATTCGTTGTTTATACATCGTTGAGACTTTAGTAGCCCCCGCAAAGCCGGATTGATCCATCTTTACTAACACCACTAGTGAACTCGATGGTGCATTCCATCTTGGTCAACGTCTCCTGGACATCAGTTATTATAACTAGCGGTAATCTTTTCGGTGGTTACTTATTGGCGAACATATTCCCAAGGTTGGTTTTATGTCGGATGACATTCGTTGTTAGTTTACATCATTGGGATCACATACTATTAGTAGGTTAGTTTATATATACTGAAGCCGAACTTACACATTCGATCAACTTCATTGTATAACAATGTATAGCCTTGAGACATATTCTACTCTTTTAAATTTCCTTGGAGAGCGATGAGTCTCAGGAGATACTTTCATACACACATTATCTACAATGGCTAATTGTAATGCTATAATAGTGAAAATAATCATGTATATCTGTTTCTTAGTTTTTTGTGGTCAGATTGCTATCTATATGACCTTATGTTCCTATTTCTCCAGTTTCTCTTACAGATTTTTCTTCCGGAAGGGCTGTTAATTAATATAAAATAATAATATTATTATTTAATATTAATTAGTCAGTTGTAAAGGATGGACCATTTACAAGTTTAAATTTAAAAATGCAATAAAACAAAAACGTAGAGTCTAATATGAAATATATCCGACTCGGATTTATCCGTTAACGGAAAAATCCGATTCGATTGAAGAAAATAAATTCTTAAAATTGCGATAACTTTTTGCTTAATATTAGGAAACGTCAAAATGCGATCATTGGAAAAGAAAATACGTCAACTAAATAGCAGTCGGATTTTGTCTTGTGCACTCGGAAAAAATCCGATTCGATTTTGCTTTTTAGTTTCATAATAGCACGGATATATCCGTTAACGGAAAAATCCGACTCGGATTTATTTCATAGCCCCCCGGTTGAAATTTTGCCAAATTTATTTTTTGTTGTAAACTACATTATTCCGGTTAGAGATGGAATATTATTGCATTCATATGCCTGCCGCCGTTGGCCTCACAGTACCCTATTCGATCGAACCAATTTTTTGAGTGTACGGTTTCGAACCTCGGCGATGGCATCACGAATGTTGCCAATGGCTCAATTGTCTCTGGTTTGTCGTCATAACACTTATCTTTAACGGCGCCCCACAAAAAATAGTCCAATTGTGTTAGATCGCACCTTCTTGTCGTTCAATTGACATAACCATTTCGGCTAATTAAATGACTATCAAACGGCCATAATAGCTCCGGATATTATCGTCGACATATAGTATATCTTGGTCAATTAATTTTGCGAGGTTCGAAGATTTATTACGGACACTGTCGCCCATAAATTTGCGAGGAATGCTGATGAGGACAGTCCGTAAGTCACTCTGCGCAGTTCATAATGTTTTTTTGGCTTGGATGGGTCAGTTCGCCACAATATCTACATACATTTTTTTCATGTTGGTTAAAAACACTACTTAACGTTGACTGAATCGAAGTAGAATGGACGACAGCATTGGTTGTACCGTTGGTCCTACAGCAAGATATTTTTTCAGCGATTCTCCGTTGTAGGGAAGAGCAGACCCATAAAAAATAACGCGTTTTTTTATTACTGCCTACTGAATTTTTCATAACTCCATGATGCGGAAGAAAATAGCCATCACCGACTGATTTAATTGGATCAGTCTCTCCCATTTGATCGAGTTTCTCAAATTCATGATACATTTGCTTTAGTTTCTCGTCGCTTTTCTCCTTCCACTGCAAACGTTGTATAGCGCGATTGTAAGAGTTTCCGAGGAGTTTCGGATCTTTTTTTAAAGGGTAAGCGAACAATTATTCGTCCTTTTGTATTTCGTATAGGATTCTCAATGAAGTGGTTTTCGCATAGCATTTCTTCATAGGAGAATATCAGCTTTGAGTAAATATTTTCAAGTTCCCAGAATTGTGTGAGCGTTTTGTCGATATCCATTGAATTTTCTCTTTGATTGTTGCGGTCATTGTGGCGACGGGTATGGTTTCAATCGAACGATTGCTACCAGCTATGTCCCAGCCGAATAATGTGTTTTGTGCTACAAGTTGAGGGTTATTTATTTGAATTTTGTCGTTCAGCAAAATGTTGAAGAAATGGTCTACGCCAATTTAGACATAAATGTCTCCCACCATATCTGCGAATAAATCACCACGCTTAAAATTTATCAAATAGTTTATTATATTGGAAATTTCAGGCATTGATACTTTTGCGAATGCGACTTCTCGCAGGATGAGCGTTTCAATTATAAGCTCTTTAGAATGTTCTGATTCCACAACAAGTTTTGTCTTTCCTCTAATAACCCCAGCTTGTGATTGGCCCAGTCCAGTAATTGTCACGCATGAGTTGTGCCGCCTCAATTCTAGTCTCTACGCATTTTTCACTAATGAAACTGGGGCCCTATTATAAAATTTTCGAAGGCGTTTTTTTTCGATAATATCGAAAATGAGCTATAATGAAAGTGTTCGATGGTGTTTTTTTTTCTCGATAGTTTGGAAAATGAGCTATTATGAAATTTTCGATGACGCTTTGTTTTAGATAATATCGAAAATAATCGACTGCTCTTGAGGTGACGACCAAAATAAATCAACTTAATTTAATAAAATTAAAAATTTGTGATAAATTCCATTTAATAAAACACGTCGGATCATAATATAAATAAAATAAATAAATATATATTTTATAGTAGATAAAAAACAAAGGACAATGCAATAAATAGTTTATTATCGGTACCCTAAACAAATCCAACTAGTGAATCATGTAAAAAAATATTGTAGAATAAGAGAAACGTCTCAGAAATAGAATATGCACTCATAAAAAATAAAGACCATTAAATAATAAGGAAAAACCCATGTACATAATTAGGATTAAATATTTGTTAGTGTAATTACGGTTAAGAATATGTACATATATGTATAAGAAAAATGTTTTAGTTTTAGAGAAGGATTATTCTTTAAGTTGTGAATGGTGACAATATATAATTTATTGATAATTTGGAGGCTTTCACTTTGGCAGCTTAAATAAAACTACTCTTGATTTGATCATACATCTCACATACATTGATCATATATTGAGGTTATTTTCGAAATCGAATATTTTATAATTACTATTTTCGACATCATCGAAACTCTCGATATTATCGAATCACTCGATATTATCGAAAAAAAAACGATATCGAACATTTCATAATAGGGCCCCTGGCCTGCGAGCCAGAGGCTAGAAATGCACGACATAACTGTACTTTGCCGTTTCCATCTTGTACTCGAATTAAGGCGGTTGGAAGGACAGCAGGAGAAATTTGTTTGAATGTATAGGAAGATAACATTTGATAACATCTGAACTTTGATTTCTGTTGTAATCACTAGATAGACTAACGGGTTGCTTCACACTTGAATTAGTTGACGAGTCCGAGCCAACATGACAGTCGTGCAGTAGCGTATGATGAAGTTTGCCGCACTTTGAAAAATTTCTTATTGATTGGCCGTCTGTTAGTCGGTGTTTGATTCTAAGGCAATTGCAGCATCTACCACTTGGATTTATATATTCCGCACGTTTATGAGCGTCTTGTGAAATAATCGAGCATTGGAGTAATGAGTGTTCAAATTTGTTGCACATAGCACAATGCACTTAATAATGCGAACTCCTAGAGCTGTTACTTCGAGCGAATGTTTACGGACGGGCAAGACTGACAAGAGTTGAGAGCAACATGAGACCTTCAATTTGATCTTCCGTAGCTCCCGAGATAACATATCAATTGTTCGACACGCCTAAGCCGCGTACTGTGTAAGTAGTACCGCGTAAGTAGTACTGTGATCTTCCCGCGCATATTTGACTAGGTTTGTCAACTTAGCCTTGTTAGTGTTTCTTTGCTTTTTTAAGCTGAGAGTAATTGATCGAACATGTTGTAGCCTACTTGAGTTCAGTTGCTAATGGCTATTTGCTCGAGTATTGTTTGGTTCACAAATGAGGATTGATGATGGTATGAGCACGAGTTTATGGTTTCCTGACGACTTTACGTTTTACTAAAGTTGAATTTAGATTCAATTGGTGTTTGACGAGTTCCTTGACGGGTGAGGTGTGTGCTTCTTATAGAAGATGGTGCTGACTGATTTATGTTTAACGTAACTTATTTATATTTACACAATTTGACAAACACTTAGCACAAACATTTTTGATTTGAATTATTGTTTAGACCTTTGAGGGGTTTGACTTGAACAAGTGTTACGTTTTGAGTGGAACGAGAATTATTTTATTTTGATACCGAGTTATTCACTGTAGTTTAGTGTATTTCGACAATTTGAGTTTGAGAGATGCTCGAGATGCGAGATGCTATACCAATTAATTTATAATTATTATGATTTATTTTATGATTAAGTTATTTATTTATTAAATAATTCATCTTGTTATATTATATTATAGTATATTATGTTGTACGACTATCAGAGTCAACTCATTTTTCTCCACGATAACTCACGACAAACTTGTTGAATAAAATAATTCTTTTCGGTAATTAAGGTAAATGGAATAACGTACGATAGGGTTGAAAAGTTTGGTACAATTTTTTTTGAGATGTTCAACCTACAATTGACGCATTAATTAACATAATCAATTGTATAAAATAATCTATGGCTTAGAGGCCATAAACGGCCCTTACCGCGTCTTAAATGAAACCTTACGAACCAATTTTAACGATTGGTGCACATTGTACGTGGTCAAGTACAATGAATGTTTTTACACCCAAACGCGTTTTAATCTCATCCGGTTGCATGTTAATTTTTTGGTCAACGGTGAGAATCGAACTCGAGACCGCGGCTTGATGAGAAACTCTTAACCATTAAGCTACAACCGGCGAATCAATTGTATAATCTTCATTAAATTCGATTGAATATGAATATTGAATGTAATGCAAACAAGTGTTTTATTGTTTTTAGATTTTCTGGATTCGTGGTTTTGTTATGTGAAGGTTCCTAGTATTACATAATATCCATTTAACTTAAGTAGTGATGTCTTTGCTTATTTTTGTCTTTTTATGGAGGTGTTTGGCTATATATTTTAGTGTGTTTAGTTGATGTCGAATTCTGTCGACATTTCTGTGGCTTCAGATAAAAGAGCTGGGGTAGGTGTGGTCCTAGTTAGACCTAAGTCTAAGTTAAACATCCTAATAGTGCTGTTATTGATAGTTTGGCATATGTTTAGGGCAGTTTTATTGTTGTCTTCTGCGAAGACCTAAGCGTATTCTAGCTTTAGTTTGAGAAGTGCTTTACATATGTTATACATCGTAGTTGGATAGATCAAAGCGATCCTACATAAAGAAGCCGCAATGATTGACCCTTTAAATTTATTGAGCTTATTTATGGGGTCTAGATTTTCATACATTCCATAAGAACTAATGTAAAATTGAAGATTTTTGGTTCAAATTTAATGAATGAAAAATACTGAAATCAAAAATAATTTTTATATCAAAATTTTAATCAAACATTTTCATATAACATATATGGAAATCAAGTGAAAATACGAATTATTTTAATAGTTATGATAAAAAGAAAAACGGGTTGATTTATTTAATTTTTATGCATGTATATGTTATAATTGGTTCTAAACGCCGTATAAAGATATATAAAACGAGATCAATGACGTATGAACTACGAAAAAGAAAAATATACTTCAAATGTTGGATGAGAGATGGCACTTAATAGTTTTAATAATATAAATCGTATTTATTATTATTTTAAAGCATATTGTTAATGTTATAATCCAAAATACACAATTAAAATACGCAAACATATATATAGAAGTGAATACTTGAAAAAATATTTGAAATTTTTTATTTTCGTATAATTCTTATACTTCATGTGCTACGTACACGGTGGCATTATAAAAATCGTTACGGTTTTCAACAGTGTGAATTTTTAAAATAATTTGAAGTATTTGAATTGTTTTTTTTATTAAAATGCATTTATTTAGATACAAACTATATTAAATCACAAAACGATACCTATAGCTTTGTACACAAAGTTCATTAGATGAATAACCGATAAAGTTGGTTTTGTTGAGCATATTAATTTATTGTGTTGTCTGAATTCTATTTATAAGACGTTATCATGAGCATAGTTATGTAAGTCAAACCAATTTTTTGGCTGAAAATAATTTTTATCGACAGTTTTACACTTGCACGACTGTCTTCGTTCAAAAATAAGGCGGTTCAAAAATAGCTTCTTCTACATACTCAATTTATATAAAAAAATCAAAAAATCATTTAAACATTTTCTAATTTAAATTCTCATCACGAATTTGTCAACTTTCCACTTCAGTTGAATATGAAGCGTTTATGTGATTTAGTTAAACATAATCACCTAGTGTGTCAATAAGTATTGTTTTAAGATATTGCACGTCCGACAAATTTTTGGTTTGAAAAATAATAATTCTAAGTCTAACAGACAATGGATTTTAAAACTTATTTTAATTCCAAAACATTTATGAAAAAACCATTTTTTTTCAAGAAACAAATTCTTCCAAGATCTTCCATTTTTAAATAATAATTATAATATTTATTTAACAACACAACACATTGGTTGAAATTAAAATAACTGTCCAAAGTCCACCACCAAGCTCACCAAAATTCGGGAAATTCCAGACTGACAAGCTCGAGGCTAGATTTGGACAGTATAGGAATATGAGTGGATATAATATCTCCGTACAGCAAATTTTACAATCGGAAAATAAAAATTAAAATTATGTACTTAGCTTATTAAAGCTTACAAAATCATCGGTCGCGACACTCAACGTAAAAAGTAATTTTAATTTTTCAGACGTAATGCATGCTGAATATGAAGATTTATCTGGCATATAGAAGCCACTGAAAAAATATCAGTTAACCCTGAAATTTTTTCAGGTCTAACATATGTGTCTGGTTATGTTAGTAAAAAGGTGAGCGAAAAATAGAATTGTGATTTTTGTAAAGTAAAATTAGTCACTGCCAAAGATCTAGTTTTGAGTTAAATTCAGAAACGGCGCATTACTTAAAGGATTAAGACCGAGGAGGATTATAGTATCCCACGTAATTTTCTATTTTTATCGGAAATTGTACATATCGCGTGTTCGAAACATTGACATCGGACATATTTGTGAAATCGTTTTTAAATTCAAATCACTATCACGATTATTTTTATTTGGTAGTAAGTCTACTGAAAATGCCTTTGTAGATGAAATATGTACTGCATGCTTTGAAACAGATTTTAATGTTATAAAACGTTATGTTAAAGTTGGGTGCAATATTTTCTTGAATAATTATTGTAAATCCAAAATAACGTAATTCTATCTTCAGGACACCTTACAAAAAAGAGAAAAATGACAATATTTAAATAATTTAATTAATTTAGATTTCAGTTTTCTTTTCAAATATAAGCTAGGTTGCCATGGACTCAATGCATTCAAAATGAAATAATTTTAATTTATATATGATTTATTTATTAATGAAATTGTTTATTTAAATTAAAAACTTAAATTAATTAATGTACACACTTTAATAAGTTAATTAAATTTATTATTATTTAAGTTTATAGATTTTAATTAAACATTTACAACAGTATCGTAAACCGAAAATTTAACGAAGCCAAATTTATCAGCTTTAACAATTTGGTGAACGTTCTTTTTATAAATTTTGTGCATAAGATGAATTTAAATTTAAATAACATATTTGGATAGCAAAAAAATATTAATTTTTATATTGAATAGCTTACTATGGCTTGACATTCTGATGCATTTTTTACATCTATGCTATATATTTATTTTATATTAAATTAATAGCTGTGTCAGATTCCTTCGTTGTAACTTTTCGAATTTTTAAGTTAAGATCTGTGGCCCAATGAGAAATTCCAATCCAAGAATTTTGAGGTAATCTCCACTGTGTAGCAATGTATAGTCTTGGTACACATAGTCTCCAAACGCACCAGGTTTTCTAAGTGACTGCACGTGACTCTAAGTGGTTGAAGATTAATCCATGCAGCACATAAAGTTGACTTAGTCACTACAATATAAATTGGAGCTGTTGATGAAACCAAAATTTCAAATTTATCTATATATTTCATAATTTCATTATTAATGACGGGTTATAACTTATTATTTGCCGTGAACTGACATCAAAATAATCACAATAATGAATTTGCTGAAAATTGTAATTTCCGAATACCAATCATCGTTTTTTTATGCATATTATTCCGAATACCAATCATCCTTTTTTTATGCATCCTTTTTTATGCAAGCAAAATTTTCTTATGTATAAAGGTATAGCAACCTTTATACATAAGAAAATTTTTTTACATAATATTGTTTACTACAAACATACATATGTAATTACATATTTATGTGGATAATTGCGAAAATACTAAAACGCGAAGTGCAAAGGTGGAAAGGTTGCCAAGGACCGTATTAGCAAGCATACTATTTTGTTGCACGAATGTTAATGGGCGAAAGAACAAAACCACTTGTAACTGACCATTCAAAAACCCGAGAGTGTTTCAAAAAAATATTAAGGTGGAAGTGTCATAATTTACCCGTTGACTATACTTCAACCAGAAAGCATAGTTAACAGTAAAAATCTGTAATAAATTAATAAAAGGATGAAAATTGTATGTAAACAGAAAGGTTATTTTGTTCGTCGATAATGCCTCAAGCCATCAGGGCATGCTTTCACATATTCAGATTGATTTTTTACCACCGAATTTAACGTGTGCCGTTCAAGGGGTTGGCCAAGAAATAATTAGATGTGCCAAATCCAATTACGGAACACATATCTGTAAATCTGTAATATGTTATTGTCAACCTAGACAAATGTGGAATCGCAAAACAGTTTTCTAAATAAGTCAATGCCCTTGATGTCATAAGATATATTGGCAATGCTTGGAATGACATATCAACACCAACAATTGTTAAGTGTTTTAGATGATGTGGTTTAACAAATGTTTCAACACACGAACCTGACATCGAGCTTCAAACTAATCAGGCTGTTTTCGATTTAGAAAGCTGCTACGATACGCTACCAACTCAAATTAAAGAAAATATCGCAACCTCAGCACATATTTTAGTTTGAGATGTCAACATCATCAATAGGTTGAAAAAAAGTCTGGAATTACATTGCCAGTCATATCGTAGCATCTAGTTTAAATAACGCCGATATGTCTAGTGACGATGAGGAACAAATTCATGAAATAAATCGGATACCCACATTTAAAGTTGTGCAAAACAATATTATATTAAATTCTCTTCGACACACAATATAAATGTGGTAAACGATTTACTCGACATCGTCACCAAAATTCAAGCCAAAGGGGCCTTATTTCACTACTAAACAAAAAACCGCCTATATGTAATTATTTTATGCAAACTTATGCGTAAGTTTACACTGTGTTACCCAATAAAATTATGTAACATACCTGTATGTATTTTATAATTGTTGTGTTTTTAATAAGTATGGTACTACATACATACACTTTAATATACCTAAAAATGAATTATTTTGATTATTTTCCCTAAAATTTAGAAAAAATGATGTGTTTTTAATTAGTTTTTCTAGTTGAACTTTTATATTGAACTTAAGTGGGACAGCATTATAAGTTGGCCACTTTTTTCAGCACCACGAATCTCCAACTTAGACTATATAAAATTACTTTAAAAATGCAAATCTTTGCCGGCTACGATGGTACGAATTTTCATCCTATTCGAATCTACAACATAAAAAACAAAAATTATTGTTGATTCATATAATAGAATAAACTAAAAACTTATCTCTACAATAACATTGTATTCACAAATGTTTTGAATTTCACCATTTTTTATTTTAACAATAAAAAATGGTGAATTTCTATAATCCCCATAATTTATGAAAAAACACGATTGCGCACTAACATGTTTGATGAAAGTACTTGTAGATCTTTTGTATTTTTCTTCATGTTATTGATGTGGTAAACGATCTAATCGACATCGTCACCAAAATACAAGCTAAAGAGGCTTATTTCGCAATTAAACAAAAAACCGACTGTAATTATTTTATGCAAACTTATGCGTAAGTTTACGATGTGTAATCCAATAAAATTAAGTATTTTTAGTATGTAGATCGGTATAAATCTTTATTACAATACGTATAACACTTTATTACAATAACTTTAACTTAAAACACAAATATTATTTACACAAATTTAAAAGAAGAAAAAATAAATTGTTTCTCGTTTTGCATTTTATAAACAAGAATGACAGCTAAAAATAAAAACAAAAAATGTTTCTTTACACTGTCCGATTTTTTTTAGTTATTAGGTTGAAATATACAGTTTTTTAGTAGTTGAGTTGAAATGCAGAGGGATTTTTTTTTCGATTTTAATGACGTCATGACTTATTTATGTATTTGTAAATATGGGGTATAAACTTTTTAAGTTCATTTTCGATGATTGCGGCTTCTTTATATAGGATCGCTTTGGATAGATCCTCCTTGCATGTATGTGAGTGTTTTGAGTAGATATATTGTTTTTTGTGTGTTGTTTTTTTATCATGGTTTGTAAGCAATAACTTGTTGTTAATGGTAACTCCCAATAACTTTGTTTCCTTTTTTTTGTTCTGTGATAAGTATGTTATTTATGTGAAATTTTTGATTGAATTTAACAAATAATATTGTATTGGATCTTCATGATTTTTGCCCGTTATAATTAGATATATGTCATCAGCGAATTGGAAAATTGTTCTATTTATGTTGCTTATGTAGTGTATATGTTGAACAGTATAGGGCTCAGACAAAAACCTGAGGTATTCCTACGTTAAATTAACAATAGATAGATGAACAATAAAATAGAAATCTGACATTTCTATTTTATTGTTTTAAACACTGTTATGTCTTTCAATAATATAAGATTCTTTTAATTCGGATATTTCAGAGTCGGAGTTTAAATCCACTGCGATGTTTGTATTGTTTTGTTTTCTTGATTTTCTATTTTTTTTATGGGGTTATTTTTTGTTTTAAGTTTGTGTTTGTCATTTGTTAGTTTGATTTTTTTTTATTATACCTTCATCGTTTGAGTCAGTGTCAATGTTTGATACACGTGTTGAGTAAGGTCAGTTAAGTAGTTGTAACTACTTTACCCATTTATATTTGTTAGATTGATGAGTTCTTCTATGTCTAGTCTACTATTAACTACCATACCACTAAAACAAACCTTATAAGTATTACATATATGAACTAAATTTAATTTATATATAGAATTCACTTGATTCACCAATAATATATTAATTCACAATTCGATATAGATTGTAATCATAGACTGTTATTTTTGCATTTAAGGAAGAAAATCTTAAATTTCTTAACCCTTTCACAATTTCAGTATGTCACTCCGAAAATTTAGTATATTAACGTTACATATCATTACTTTGGTTCATATTAAACTTTAACAGTCACATTCACTCATTATTTAAAAGCTTGTGTATACTATTCCCGATGTCAACTGCATATTTTTATTTTATACGTACGTGACGCTAAGTGATAAAATCCTCGCTCATCGTGATATTCGTTATACCAAAATTTAATTGCAGTGACGTCGCGTAACTCGGTGTCGCGAAAGTGACATTCATAATAGGGGCATTAATATACACCAAAACTATCACATCGTTTGTGCCTGTTTCTTCAATGGATATAAATAACGATTGTTAGCAATTATTTTTATATTGCATACATCTTGTAGATTAGTATTATGATTCTCTTATCCTTTATTTCTAATAAATTGTTGTTTGTTTTATTATTCCATTATATTTATTTTTATTGATGAATTTGGCTTGATGAAATCAACGAAAGACTATTGATACTGATTTATTTCTTATCTATTTCATTTCACAGGCACTTTATTTATTACTTCAATGTGGGCACAATATCGATGAAGCACTGCGACGACGACGTATTAATTCATCCATGGCATCGCAAACCACAAGTAATGGTATGAGCTTATGGTCGGAGGAGGAATGTCGAAATTTTGAAAATGGGCTTCGGACGTTTGGAAAAGATTTTCATTCCATACAAAAATTTAAAGTAAGTTTATTTTGATTTATATTTGAATAATCTTGATAAACTTTAAATATTATTTATTTATTTATTTATTCTTACTTATGTTTAAATATATATCATCATTTCGAAATATTCGCGAAGTTTGTTTTAAGATTTATTTTTGATTTGGTTTGTTATTTAAAAATAAAAATAAATTGCATGTGAATATATTTTTGGATTGATTCTATGTATTATTGTTAGGTTTATGGTCGAACCTGTGTTTTAGGAAATTTTAAACGTAGGTTCAAGTCCAAGTCGTAGCTAGATATTCAATCAAAAAAATTAATCAGTTGCGACAAATTGTGTAAGGTTTCTGTTTATTCCCGAATCTTGAAAAAAAAACAAAAAATTTTATGTTTTTGGTGGTCATCTACATGTTGCTTTGTTTTTGTTTTTTGTAAATAGGTTTTTCTATTTGAGTATAATACTTGTTACGAAATTATCTATTATTCAATGGATTTATATATTTTATATGTACATAATATGACATTCAAAATTTTGAGTGGTCAAAAACGAACTAGCCCACCCCACGAATAATGTTAAAAAATAAAATAAAAAATTTAAAGTTTGTAGGGTTGATAGCATAATGGATGCAACTGTCGGAACTTTCAAATATTTTTGATAACATTTTTTTTTAAATATAAAACTGTCAGGAATCATTTTATACTTAAATCTTTTTACAATAAAAGGAAGTATGTGTTCAAATCCTTCAAATTTAAGTTTCTTAATTTTTAATAATGTTGTTATAGTCGGCACGATTATTTAATCTAGATGATAACGTTTATATATAGCATCCGTATATGATGATTCTTTACAAGTACTATGAAACGTTTACTTGTCGTGAAGTACATCAGTTATTTCTGGATTTCAAGCTAGATCAATCGAGAATGAGACAGAGAGAGTGAGACAGTGTGACAGTATATTGTATGCGCTAGGAATCTCATTCTCATTTTTAAATACATACCATACTTCGTAAAAGTAAAATCTCAAGACAAAATATTATTTTGTAACGCAGATGATATCTGTGTAATTGGATTGAGTGGCAATGATGTTAAAACCTTCATCTACTGGAATAGTATTCAGCTTCCTTTGATCTCAAAGCGACCAAGGTGCAATTGATTTTATCTGTGGTAATCACACGTGTTTTCTCTTAACCTCATGATAATAGTGGGGAGAGGATACCCAGCTCCATCTTGCGGCATCGGGCTCTATATTCTGTACGTTCACTTATGAAATTGATATATCATATATGCAATTTCAGATGTAATAAACAATAATGTATAAATACGTCGTTATGTATAGAAATGATCTTAACTATTGAGTACCAAGAGATGATTTCTTGAATTTTAAAGAAGAATTATACGTGAGAGGTGGCCCAAAAAAAACAATAGTATAATAATCTATGGTTTAAAATCCTCGTCTCAGTTGAAACCTCACAAACCATTAATACGTATTGGCGTACATTAATTATTGTAGGTGGGCAAGTCCAAAGAATGTCCTTACTAACAATCGCCTTTCTATGTCTTTCGGAGCATGCTAAGTTTTAGTCCACGGGGAGAATCGAACTCGAGACCGCTTGGTGATTAGAAAGAATCAATCACTTGATCAAGAATTTAATGCAAATTTTTAATTCAAGAAAAAGTCGTTATCAGCGACGATGGCTTCACGACGTAGCATTATAATTATATGTACAGCTAGCTCGTAACTGAAACCGATTAATTCAAATGTTGACATGGCATGGACCAAGTGGCCCGATAAGCCATTACTTTCATTTACAAAGTAGATTGAAAACATAGTTCCCATTTTGGGCGATTAACTGGCAGACAGTCAATCCAAATTTGACATATCAATGAGAACACCATTATTTACTTTATACGATTTCAAGAGCTGGAGATGCTAGAAAATTTGGGACTGATAATTTTTATTTCTTCTAGAGCTTAATCGAAAAAACCATTTAATTTTCATTTCTAGTTAAGAGTTTATAGACTTGTTTAAAACTTATGTAGACTTTAATTATGAGTTATTTGAATCTAACGATGAGTAACTAGGATATGTCTCCAATGCATGGTATTAGATGGTAGATAATTTAATTGTCAACATAATGTCATTGTAAACGATTAATTTGTTTCTAAACAATGTGAAATATAAAATTTAATCCAGCTACAATTTAGTCACTTGATAATAATTAAATCCATTGGCTGTGGAATTTCGTAACAAAACCTTATAATCAATTGTCGAAATTCCTATCAATGTTTCGTAAAATTTTGGAAAACACAACCAACTAACCCAAATTTTTTCAGGTACACCGAAGAATTTAACCAGGACTGGCCAAGCCGACTTAATTTGTTTTTTTCTATATTAAGTCACTCGAATTGTTATTTTAAACTCGCTGATCAAAATATAAAACGACAAACGAGTTTCTAAAATATTTAAAAATAATTTATGCGGGAAACAAAACAAGAGGATATTAAACAAGGTTTGTACCTTTGTGTGTGTGTTTACTATTTCATACGGAAAACTGTTAATTAATAACCAAACCTTTCTACAGTGTCGTGTAATTTAACAATCGGAAAATATATATTTTCGTAAATAATATGCAAATTTACTTTTAAGATTACTTAATTTTTTAATAATAATTTTTGGGGCTAGCTTTATTGGGGTTATAAATTGGGATTAACATTTTGAACTGTTACTAGTAATGGGAGGCTCACTATTAAGTATTGCATAAAGATACTGCGAGAGTTCTAAATTATCATTTCGGCTTCGAAATATCATGCTTTGGCATTCATCAATTGATTGTCATTTTAATAATGTTTCTACTTTTTAAAATTTGTTTCCAAAATTATTTGATATTCACAGTTTGGTCTTAATTTGAACTCACTAATAATAACGTTCAAAATCTAAATAAGTTTTAAACATTTTAAAGGGACGAAGGTTCTTCATGAACGAAATACATATGCATACTATAGTTTTAATAATTAATGAGACTTCTATTGTGAGATTTTCTTGGCTTTATTATTTAAGAATTAGCTTCGAATTAAATAATTTTACATATGTAAATTATAATATTTGTTTTAGTTTTACTAAAAAATAGTTGTAGTTTTTTTATGTTTAACATATTTAGCAGTAGTTAAACGTTTGATAAAGTAATTTGATAACGATTAATTTATTCGTTTATCATTTTTTTGCCAAAAAATTATCAAAATATTTGTAAAACATGAAATTAAACTGAAAATAAAAATATTGTTACAACCATTTACAGTGATATTTACTGCTTAAGATAATATTTACATATCTATAGTCTAACAAATTTGTTTAACTTTAGAAATGGTTTGCTCCACTGGAATCTTCTGAAAGTTTTTAATGATAGTATTCATAATCGACCAAATTTTAAACATCCGGCTTAGGTCACTATTTTTCGAAATTATCTCCGTTATTTTGATATTACTCATTTCAAAGGAATCTTATAATTTGGGGTAAAAGCGGTAGATTATATTCTAAGCAGAAATAATTAAAGTAAACCAGGTTGAAAGCGATTTTTTTTCTCTGCAGATAGATATTGAAATAGTTTTAAGAAAGATTTTATTTATTTTTAACTAAAAATAATTCATTGTACATAAAAATTGTAAAAAAATAAATTTAAAGTATTAGATAGTATAATTTTAAGTATCAATAATTTAAAATCTAGTTCACGTTATGTTAAATTAAATGTTAAATTAAGATATGATATGAGTAAGATTAAGAGGCATCCATTTTGGAAAGCCATAGGTATGTATATACATATCATATTCCTGGAATTTATGCAACAAAATATCAAATGATACGATATATGAAGTTTAGCATATTCCAAAATTTTACAGACCCAGGTCCGGTCTGCATCTAAACAAAATAAGGTTTATTTCCTTATGAACTTTATTTTGTTTATTTCCGTATAAACCTTATTAAGGATGTAAGTCACTCAAACAACTTACCGTGTGGTCGCTTAAAAGCATTACCTAACCACTTTATTTTTATTAATTATGTTTGTAAGAACAATTAATCTTAGAGAATTGAGTTTGTTAGTTATTAGTATATATGTTAGTTGGGATTAGATTATGGTAATGCTATTTTTCATACTATTTATCTTGCGTATAAACTCGATGAATTCTTTATTTATGTATAGAGCTATAAACTATAGTTCTTTTTTTATGTAACATCTACGAGTCATCCCATCTTATGCTGCTTTTAATCCTCCAACCCTACAACTTTAATGCGAGGGTAATTTATGCTTCTAATACACTGGTTATTCATTTATAAGGGGAAATATTTAAATAATTAAATAGTTTAGTACACTCATATTTAGCTAATCTGAGCATTCATTCTGTTCCATTACGCATAATATCTCTATATCTATTAAATTGATAACATCATCAAAAATGAAGCAAATACCTAAAACAGTGCATCACGATCAACTCCTTTAATAGAATATAAAACTTAATAGGATTCATCTCCTTTAATTGGAGAAAAATCAAACATATTCATCTTTCATCTAATGTTCAATCAATGATATCATCCTCCTTTAATAGAAATTTAATATGATATATGATTTGATAGGATTCAACTCCTTTAACAGGATACAAATCAAGCGTATCCATTTTTCATCTAATGTTAAATCAATGATATCATCCTCGTCACATGAAGCAAATTCTTTAAATAGTGCATCACAATAACTCCTTTAATAGGATGATATAAGGCTTAATAGGATTCAACGCCTTTCATCCAATGTTAAAAATGAGTTCATTATATGCATATTATTTTACAAAAAGCCTGAATGCAAGATTGCAATTATGTAAAGTTGATATGCCAACATTACATGTTTTAACCCTGTTAATACTAGTTTTAACATATTCCCACGCGGTGGTTGTTGTTAGTTAAATGACGTCAAAGATGGGTAGCCGTCCTTAAGCGCAATCTTCGTCTGCCCTTTGTAAAGGTGCAGCAGGCCTTTCGTTAGTTGTTGGCCTTGCGTGTAGTTTTCGAATGCTCCAAAAAATTACTATTAGTAGGAAACTCCAAAACACTATGTGAGTCATGGTGTAGTGGTGGATATGATGGATAGATTGGTCATCAATTAAAACTTCGTTTTCCCTCAGCGATGCTATTTGGTTGTCCAGATCTGATAAATCAGGAGTGGTTAGTTGTTCCAAATTGTCCACCTCTAATGTCCTGTTTTTAATATATGAGTTGAGATAATGCAGATTTTTAGTCCCATGTATTTGTTCAGAACTTTTCAGAGACTCCCTGTTTATGTTATTATGGGCTGTTCCTACAGCGATTATCAGATGATCTGCGTCTCGTAGCATACATCCTGCACTTAATTCCACCACGCCAGATCTCCTCAAATTATGAGAGTTGATTTTAGCGCCGCATATGACATCTACAGTGGTTTCGTAGGGCACTACATAAATCCATTGGTTTGGGGCGCTTAGTTTAATCCAATGATTAGTTGCCGTTATTGATATAATGTTGCAGAAGGCCTCAAGTCTTGGCCTTCGCTGCATGATGGCTATCTCACATTGACTTTTATTGGTCAAGGTATTCACAATTGGTGAGATTTCGCATAACAATTGCATGGGCTGCAGTGTTTGGCAGCGATCTACTTCCTCTTTTGTTAAAAATGCAACATGTTCACGCCTGCTGTTCACAGCTAAATAGTTTGCTGTGGTAACGATATAAGATTGAGTATTGTCCTGAATAATGTCTGGTATTGGAATCACCGAAAAAAGAGTGTAGTCCCATGTGAAGGATAGTGGGAGGATGACTTCGATTATTATATTTCGCTGTGTCACTCGGCTACGGATGTTCATGCTTCGGTATACATACATATACTTGTATATGGTGACCTGGTACTGTGATAGATGCTGGTATATGCTGGCGGATTAAATGTAGCTCATCTTCTAGTTGATCAGGTGAGAGTATGGACGGATGTAAATTGCCCTGATGGACATGAAATACTACATCCAGCAACCCCTTTTGTGTATCTTCTAGATTGCTTAGTACGAGGGTCAATTCTAGCATGGTCACTAGCACGGGCCGAACTCTTTGCTCGTATGTGTGATACTCTTGTAGTTGAAGCATTTCTTGCCGTAGCCGCTGCTGATCCTTGATTAGGTTGTTCAAGGACGTCATAGTGAGGTTTGAATTATGTCTCACTAATTTGAGAGTGTTGTCAATCACGCTGGTTTGGTTCTTTATCAGCGTCAGTAAATGGTTTTCGTTCTTGCTTATTGTTTCGAAGTGGGCTTCATACTCATGTGCTTCTCGTTGTGAGAGAAGGCCAAACATGTCACTTATTCCTGTTGTGTCCCCGAGTCCTCTTTTAACCCGTTGTCGCTCCTTGTTGCTGTCTAGCAATAGCTTATTGTCAGCGATTAGGTTGTTAAGACGCCATTGTAGTTGCTGAATGAATATGTTGCAATTGATTCCGGAGAGCTCCTTACATACCGCTTGCAATTCTGTATGGGCTTGCTTGAATGTTTCGATCTCCTCCCAATAATTGCTAATGTTATAATGGATTAACATAGTCCACTTCATTGCAACCACCTCAATCTTGCTTAATTCTTCGAAAAATATACCCGTTAATTGGTTGAAGGTCGTTAATTGGATATCAGCTTGAACAAGTCCTAGACAGCAGCAAACTGATAGCATGGCTAGTATAAAGTAGTTGTTCTTCTTTATATAATGTGCTCTTCTATCGGATTGTTGTCGTGTCAGGTAGTTGTTCTCGTAGGTATTTGACGTTGCCTTTTTTGGAATGGTACTAATCGACGGTGAGACTATGTTTATGGGTAATGAATTACATATTTTATCATCTATTACATAGTTACTTTACATAGTTTCACAATTGGCCGTTTATACACTGCATCCTTGTATTTGACAGTTACGGCGCGTACCAAGTTGTCCTTTCCAGGATGAGTACAGACTACACGTCCTAGCTTCCATCGAGTGGCGGGTTGTTGTTCATCCCTTAATAATACTAGGTTGTTTTCCTTCAAGTTTGGCTGTGCACTAATCCACTTATTTCGTTGGTGTAGTTGGTGAAGATATTCAGAGGACCAACGCTTCCAAAAATCTTGAACAATTCTCTCTCCCATATGCCATCTGGTTCTTAAACTCATATCGTCGATGTCAGCGGAAGGTAGAGCCGTGATGGAGCCGCCTATTAAAAACTGCCCCGGGGTCAATGCTGCTAAATCGGAAGCATCGTTGGTAATTGGTGTTAATGGGCGTGAATTTAGGCATGCTTCAATTTGCGTGACAACGGTATATAGTTCTTCAAAAGTCAATGTTGATTATCCTATGACTCTTTTAAGGTGGAATTTTACCGATTTGATTCCCGCTTCCCAAATTCCGCCGAAATGAGGAGAATGTGGTGGTATAAAATGCCAAGTAGTTCCCTCGCTAGCTAGCATGGTTGCTATACTAGTTGGAAGGTTCTTTAATGCGGTGTGGTAGTCTTTTTTCATTGCGCCACTTGCTCCAACAAAGTAGGTTCCATTGTCGGAGTATATATCTGCGCACATACCTCGTATGAAGATGAATCTCTTGTAGGCAGCAATAAAGTCCTCGGTTGTTAAGCTGCTTACAATCTCGATGTGGACGGCCTTCGTTACCATACAGATGAACAGTGCAATATATCCTTTGTACGTCTTATGACCTCTACCCTTGGTTGTTCTTACTTGAATGGGCCCAGCTTAATCAATTCCCGTTTTAGCAAACGGTCTTCCCGGCTTCACACGACAAGCTGGCAAGTTTCCCATTAGTTGTTTAGACTGTTGTTGTTTATGACGTTTACCGTCGATTATCCAGAATTTGTCTCTTAGATGAGATAAAGTTAATTGAATGCCTCCATGTAAGGTATTGATGTGAGCATCTTCTATGATTCTCTGTGTGACTATGTTGTTTTTATCTAGAATTACTGGGTTTCTACTGGAACTTGTGAGTATTGAGTTCTGTAGTCTTCCATTTACTCGTAGCAAACCGTCTTTATCTATTGTTGTATTTAGCGATAGAATTTTGCTTTTCTTGCTGATTTCCTTGTTTTGCTTGAGACAGCCAATTTCATTGTAAAAATTTTGATTTTGTACAGCCTTTAAAATTATTGATTCTGCAATTTTAATTTCTGAAATGGTTAGTTCTTTTTTATCACTGGTTTTAAGAGTGCTGTTGTTGATAAATCGTTTGCAGTAAGCGACTATGCGTTTTAGAGCATCGCTCAAATAATTCTATAAGAGCGTGACTTTCCTTTATTGTCGTAAGTACTTCTTGGGTTTTCACTTCTAATTCTTCCTGTTGATTTGTGTAATTTGCATTAACTTGGCTGATTTCCTTGCTCATCGTCAGACCTTGTCGTAGAAAATCTGGACCTTCCCACCACAATTTGTTCTTTGTGAATGCTAAAGGAGTTGTCCCACGTGAGGCTTTGTCTGCTGGATTGTCGCATGACTTTACGTGATGCCATGTTGTTGTCGGTAATATAGATCTGATTGCCGAGATTCTGTTGGCTACGAACGTTTTAAATTTGTTTGGCTCCCCTGCGATCCAACATAGGGCAATGGCTGAATCTGACCACGCATATGTTTTGATGTTGTTGATTTTCAAAATTCCTTGTATGTGTTTAAGTAGTTTGGCCAATAATAGAGTTGCATTCAACTCTAGTCGAGGGATTGATAACTTTGTTTTTGTTGGAGCTACTCGAGTTTTCGATATTAGCAATTGTGTTGTAATTGTCCCTTTCTCGTCTACCGTTCGACAATATATTGTGGTAGCGTATGCATCTTCTGAGGCACCAGCAAACCCATGAAACTGAGTTTCGGTTTTGTTTGTTGTATTGATCCATCTTCATATTGATATGTTTCTGATTTCCTTTAATTCTTCTTTGTATTTAACCCATTTGGTGTTAATTTTTTCCGGTAACGGGTCATCCCATTCTGTTCCAGTCATCCATACTTCTTGCATCATAATTTTTGCTGCGATTGTTATTGGGGACAGCCATCCTACTGGATCAAAGAACTTGGATGAATCCGATAGCAGTGACCGCTTGGTTGGCTGTTTGCTCGATAATTCATTTTTTATAGTGCAATTTTTCGACATCAAATCTAAAGATGTCTTCTTGTGGGTCGTTAAGAATGCCTAGCGTTTTAATGCAGTCATTTAACTTGATTTGCATGTTGCTTTTACCGTGTAGTTCTCTAGGAATGTGTTTCAGTAAGTCCTTTGAGTTGGAGAACCATTTACGTAGATTCAATCCACCTTTCTCTGTGAGTGCTTTTAACTCTTGTACTGCTTGAATCGCTTCCTCTATATTATCACAACCTGTTAACAAGTCGTCCACATAGAAATCTGCCAACATGATATTTGATGCTATTGGATATTCACTGGCTTTGTCAGTGGCCAGTTGTTGTAATGACTTTATTGCCAAGAAACCGGCTGCTGTTGTTCCATATGTCCCTGTTTTCAATTTGTATGCCTCCATTTTTTTAGAGGGGTGATTGCTACATAATATTCGTTGAAAGTTTAGGTATTCCTCGTTAATCCAGGTCTGGCGATACATTTTTTCTGTCCGCTGTCATTACGATTTTGTGTTTTCGCCATCGTAGTAAAATATTTGCTAAATCTTGTTGTAATTTTGGACCATTCATCATACAATCATTTAGTGATACTCCTGTTGTTGTTGTGGATGACGCATCAAACACGACTCTCAGCTTATTGGTGGTGCTGTCCTTCTTGAATACGCCATGATGGGGTATGTAGTAGATATTTTTTGCCTTGTCGTCATCAATTTTTTTCTGCACGGGCTCCATATGCTTTAGATTTATGTATTCTTGCATAAATTTATGGTATAATTGTTTGAAGAATGCATCCTTCTTGAAGCGTTTTTCAATTTGGATTAGTCTGGCAGCTGCTTTCTTTCTTGACTCTCCCAGCTCTACATGATCATCTTTAAACGGGATTCTTACTATGTATTTACCATCCAATCCGTTTTCTACTGTTGAATGGAAATGCTCTTCGATCTTGACTTCTTCCTCAGTTTTAGTTTTTTCTTCTGGTATTGAGTCATTTTCTACCAGTAAACTCAATTGATCCTCAATTATTATGGTAGATGTCATTGTTGTTTTATGCTGTACGCTCGTGTCACTTCTGCTTCCAATGATTATATACCCAAATTCTGTATTTTGTGCCATTGGCTCCAATTGACGACCTTTGATGATGTTGTTTTTTTATTATTTCCGGATAATAATCTGCACCAAGGATAAGATCAATTGGTTGTGACTTGTTGAAATGTGGGTCAGCAAGTTGTATTTGTTTGAGATGAATCCAGTTGTCTGTATTGAAGTTTTCTTCAGGCAGCTGTTGATCGAGTTTGTCGAATATTAAAGCTTCGATATTTAATTTGAACTCTCCCTCAAAACTTGGAGATATTTGTATATTTATGGTGTGCCTGCAAATGCCTGCTTCTGCTCCCCCGATCCCAGAGATGGTTACATATGCCTTTTTCTTTTTAAAAACTGAGCAAGTTCGCGGCTTTTGCTGAAACTAATGTTGCTTGCGATCCTGGGTCGATTAATACTCTTAGCTGGATGAAATTACCTGTACCAGTTTTGGCTCTAACTACCGCCGTTGGTAGTAATACTTGTCCTTGCTGGTTCACCATGAATGTTTTACTGCTACTGCTTGATGCTGCATTATTGCAGTGTAGTAGTGTGTGGTGTGCTCCCTTGCACACAACGCATGGTTCTGCTTGGCAGTAACTGGCTTGGTGTTGGCTTAAACAACGTCTACATAAGTTTTTAAAATTTAGTAGCCTTGCTCGGTTTAATGTTGGCATGTTTTTAAAATTTTTACATGTGTTTAAGGTGTGTTGTTCCTTAAATCTTTCTACCCAACATGGACTGGCCGTTGTGGTTGTATACACCCGTTTTGGTGTTGGTATGTACTGTGGCCGCGTGGTTGTTGGCTTCTGATGACCCATAGCTTCAAGAGATTGAAATCTTCTTTCCAAGAATTTGAACACTTCTTCTAATCGTGGAACTTCTCTCGGTTGCTCAATTGTCGATTCATAAAGCCTGATGGATTCTGGGTCCATTTTTTTGCTTAAAATAAAACTGATGAATGCTTCGAAGGGTGAGTTCATCTTCAGGCGATATATATTGTGCAAGATTTCTTTTGCGGTATCGTGTAGGTTCTTTACGGATTGTGCGGATGCAGCTTGCAATGCTGTCAATGATAATAATGCATTGAATTGATGGCTTGCCAGTAGTCGTGCATTGTTGTATCGATCTTGAAGTATGTCCCATGCTGCCTTATAATTGCCACCTGTGGTTGATAAGTGACTTATCAGTTGTGCTGCTCCTTTTATCACGTGGGTTTTTAAATATTGCATCTTGACCGTGTCAGACAACTTGCAATTTGGATGAATTAGCTCGGTGAATATGTCATTGAATGTTTCCCATCGTTCATATTCACCGTAGAATAATGGGATTTCTACCTTTGGTAGTCTCATTTGAGATGCTTCGGCTGTGATTGATGTGTTCTCGCCTCTGTGCTGCTGCAATTTAATGATGGTCATTTCAACCTGGTTTTGAAGATTCCCAAAATAATCTTCATTGAAGTAGTTTGACGATTGTTCGTATTTTTCTAGTTCTATTAGGATTTCTGTATGTTGGTTTGAGATTACTTCTAGTTCTTTCTCTAATTGCTTTATTTTCAGGTTTATATACTCCTTGGATATGTTGTTGGTATCCAGTGAATACTTTATTGCTGTCAGATTCTTATACATCTGACGCATGAGAATATCCTGCCTTTTCATTAGCTTGTTGTTTGTTTCCCCCATTGTGGGTGGTTTAGAGAAGACATTGTTGTAAATATGCTTCTCTTGTGCGTCACTGCCATCTTCAATGGATGTTAATGGTTCAATTGTGTGGCTGGTTGATGGTTGTGTAGTTTCTATCCTCGGTGTTGGTGTAACTGGTGGGAAGTTATTAAGTCGTTGACGCATGTCTTCAATGGTCGTTTTGTATGTTTCTGCAATGGTTGTTCTTGTGCTAAAGTACTCGTGATTAGTATTCAGAGCTGGTTTAAAATCACGAATCTGATCGTCTATTCTGATGTAGTCGTTATACAGCGACTTTAGATTGGCTATTCTAGCCTCCAGGTACTTTGTTGTTTTCCTATCGTTAGGATCTTTACGATAATTCCTCTCCAGTTGGAGTATTTTTCCACCAGTTTCCTCCTGGTCTTGGATGAATTTGTCCATGTTTGTTGTTCGGCTATTTGTTTTTAGTTAGCTCTGGATGGATTATCTGTATTCTACTCGTGCTGATTGTTGTTGGTGTATCTGCTTGTTATACTGATTTACGAAGTATATATGTAGCTGGATATCTCGTTTTAATTTTTATGATGCCGGTTGTTTGAATGGCTCGAAGGACCATGTATAGATTCAATATGATATATTGACCTAAATTGTGAATAACTTAAGTGTTTAATGTTAGTTAGACAAATAAGATATCACGTTGACAGTTTGTTTTGAACTATGTTTTATTCAACATAATTTTTTGGTTTATATACGAGTACAGAACAATGATTACACTAATAACAATTAATAGAGTACAGAACAATGATTACACTAATAACAATTAATAGAGTACAGAACAATGATTACACTAATAACAATTAATAGAGTACAGAACAATGATTACACTAATAACAATTAATAGCTAGTTTTACAAAAAAAATGAGTTCATTATATGCATATTATTTTACAAAAAGCCTGAATGCAAGATTGCAATTATGTAAAGTTGATATGCCAACATTACATGTTTTAACCCTGTTAATACTAGTTTTAACACTACCTCTGTTGAACTTCGGATTAATTTTTTCATCAGATGTATTATCATTACCTAGCACTATGATAATAACGCAAAATACTCCAATCTGCGTTAATGATTGCAAATCTTCCAATTGTTGTTCCACACGTCTTGAGGAAAGTAGTTCCTCTTTAAACAAGTCGTGAGTTTCTTTTGGCACAACTTGCACTTCTTTCACGTTCGTGTTACCCATTTTATTTTCACACACTTTTTTTTCAATTAAAACATAATTTTATTATTTTTATTATTATTATTAACATTTTACTTTATTTTTACGTTATCCACTTATTTACGGACGCACCCATTAAAACATGTTTATTTTTATTTATATTTAATTTCTTTAATTAAATTAATTTTATTTAGTTATTTTTATTTTTCTCTTCCTATCAGAGAATGGCAAGATCGTCATGTTATGTCCACTCTTTAATCTGTTAACTTGAATAAAACTCAGATTATTGTATTCGATGCCGTCTTCAACCAGACTGTCATGTGTTTCTTTAATTTACTTAATTAAACTTTTACATTCTTTTAACCGGTCATTCACATTGGGTTTATGTTTCTTTTTATTTAGCATATCGCATCATATCATATTATGTTGTATATTGCAACTTAGTATGATTTGAATGCGTTGCATTTATTAAGCACTACTTTGTTTTGCAAGAGTACGTTGTACTTTTTGTATTAATTATGCTGATCAAACTACTTTATTAAAATATGTTAACATGTGCCGATTAATATATACAATGTATGCACATTGTAATACAATGTATTATATTATTAAAAGCACACTACAATAGGATGATATAAGACTTAATAGGATTCAACTCGTTTCATCGAATGTTAAATCAAATGAAGTATATTCTTCATATAGTGCATCACAATCAACTTCTTTAAAAGGATATAAGATGTAATAGGATTCAACTCCTCTAATAGGATTAAAATCAAACGTATCATCTTTCATCTTATGTTAAATCTTAATGTTGGAAATGCAGTGTGTGTATTTGCGTATATCATATATTGCGTATATAAATTATGTACAAAACTGAAACCAAATAAAATTTTTAATGGTGCTAATCACAATATATATGTAGATCTAAATATATATTTATCCTTTTCCACTATTACGACTTTTATTTAAATAAACACTTAACTATTTTTAATAAAATAAAACACAGAGCAGAAAAAAACACGTCTAATCGAACGTATCCAACTTATGTTAAATCAATGATATCGTCTTCGTCAGATGAAGCATTTTCTTTAAAATAGTGCATCACAATCAACTCTTTCAGTAGGATGATATAAGAGTTAATAGGATTCAACTCCTTTTATCCAATGTTAAATCAATGATATCGTCTTCGTCAGATGAAGCAAATGCTTTAAATAATGCTTTTAAACAGCTTTGTTTATATGATATAAGACTTAATAGGATTCAACTCCTTTAATAGGATTCAAATCAAACGTATCACCTTACATCTTATGTTAAATCTTAATTTTGGAAATGCAGTGTGTGTATTTGCGTATATCACATATTGCGTATATAAATTATGTACAAAACGAAAACCAAATAAAATTTTTAAATGGTGCTTATCACAATTTATATGTAGATCTATATATTTATCCTTTTCCACTGTTACGACTTTTATTTAAATAAACACGTTACTATTTCTAATAAAATAAAACACAGAGCAGAAAAAAACACGTCTAATCGAACGTATCCAACTTATGTTAAATCAATGATATTCATGGTAATGGCAAGTAATGGCCGAGTATCGTCATGTAATTTACATCGTCAGGTTTTTCGAACATGGAACTCGTGCGCCGCCGTAAGGGATATTCCGCAACACATAAAGTGTTGTTATGCGTATGTTCGAAAGATGTAAATTACATTTGGTGTAGAGTCGGTGTACTATCATATTTTAGTTCAGCTACTAACCAAGCGTTGGGTTAGGTGAACATAAAATGTTTGCGTTGAATATTGTGGCAGTTCGAAATGTCATTTGAATATGACATACGACTGCTACAGGGCCCCCTTCGCATATGTAAATCGATAATTTTACAGGGAAAACCGGACGTTTTTCTGAGTTTTCAAAGCTGACACGTTGTCAGTTGAGTTGAGTATTCGATACGCGGGTTTCAGTCCGTCGAGTGAAATTGACTGATGTTTACCCTTTATGTCCATAACAAGCTTTTTGCGTTGTCGAAGGATGACTTTATATGGTCCTTCGTATGGAGGTTGTAATCCTGTTCGAACCTTATCGACCCTGACAAAAACATAATCGCAGTTGTTGAGCGATTTTGGAACAAATATGTCTGTCTTACTTTGTCGAGTTGCGGTGGGTATAAGATTTTTTATGTTGGTGCGAAGTTGGTCGATTACTGTGTCGGTTGTAGGCAAAGACGGAAGAGGATTTTCCACGAAAAACTCACCGGGTAGCTTGAGGGTTTGTCCATAAACCATTTCAGCTGGTGAGCATTTCAGATCTTCTTTAACCGTTGAGCGTATTCCAAGTAGAATAATTGGAATCTCAGAATACCAATGCGTAGTTTTTCCTCTGGCCATGAGAGCAGCTTTAAGCTGGCGATGGAAGCGTTCAACCATACCATTTGCTTGCGGATGGTATGACGTTGTCCTAATTCGGTGGGAGCCTAGGAGTTTCGTTAACTCTGCGAATAGTTAAGACTCGAATTGCGTTCCATGACATGTCAACCATGCCATACGCTTCTGGTCATCGAGTAAATCTGTCGACACAGGTAAGTAAATACGTATATCCATTAGATGGTGGTAGCGGTCCCAATATATCTATATGGATGTGTTCGAATCGACCAGGTGGAATGGCGAAATGTCCTATAGGTGTTTTCGTATGCCTTTGAACTTTTGAGCGTTGGCAGGATAAACAAGACTGTGCCCAATGGGTTACGTCTTTGTTTATGCTAGGCCAAAAGTAGCGAGCAGTTATCAATTTACGAGTAGCACGGACTCCAGGATGCGATATATTGTGCAATGTGTCAAATATTGTGCGGCGTAACGGCTCTGCGATGTAAGGGCGATTAGTGCCTGTTGATGTTTCGCAGTAGATCTCAAAACCAGTTATTTTAAAAAGCTCTAGTTTTATGGTGGAACTAGTGTGACGTCCGGAACCAGAAAATAAATTTTGAAGTTCTAAATCCGCCTTTTGGGCTGAGATAATTGCGTTGTAGTCGAAATGCGTATCGACTGTGGCCGTTTCGATGTCTGGTGCGAGATAGTGTGTCCGCAACCACGTTGTCTTTACCGTGCACATATTGGATGTCCGTGGTAAATTGACTTATGTAATTCAAGTGGCGTGCTTGTCTTGGATTGCGTTCAGTTTTAGACTGAATTGCTCTTGTCAGAGGCTTGTGGTCGGTGTAAATAGTGAAGTCCCGACCCTCAACAAAATATCTAAAGTGTTTCACTGATATTGCGAGTAATTCCCGATCGAATGCAGAGTATTTCTTTTCGGCATCCGACAATTTCTTTGAGAAAAATCCCAGCGGTTCCCAACAATTGATACTATACTGTTGCAGGACAGCTCCGACGGCTGTGTTCGATGCATCAGTAGTCACGCTGAATCTTGCGTTGTTCAGCGGATGTGCTAACAGCGTTATGTTAGCTAATTCACTCTTAAGCTTTTCGAATGCGTGCTGGCATTCTTCGGGCCAGGAAAAGTTCTTTTGCGTCTTGGGCTTCTTTAGTAGAGCAGCCAAGTGAGAGTGAATTGGAGCGAGTGTTTTAGCAAGTTTAGGTATGAATCGGTGGTAGTAGTTTACCATGCCGATGAATTGCTGAATACTTTTGATTGCTGTTGGAGCCGGGAACTCCGTAATGGCATTAATTCTCTCTTGCGAATTAATGCCATTACGGACACTACTCTCTGAGGAATTCAAGAGTGGTTGCGCCGAAAACGCATTTCGAGCTCTTGATGTGTAAAATTAAATAGATGTTTCAGATGCAGTTTATGTTGTTCCTCAGTTTGCGATGCCACAAGAATGTCGTCAATGTAGACGAATACGAAATCTAGATCGCGAACGACTTCGTTTATGAAACGCTGGAACGTTTGTGCGGCATTGCGTAGTCCAAATGGCATGCGAGTGAATTCAAAGAGGCCAAATGGAGTTGTTATTGCCGTTTTGTAAACGTCCTCAGGTGCTACGGGAATGAGATGGTAAGCTCTGACGAGATCTATCTTGGAGAAAATAGTACAACCATTTAGTTGCATTGAGAAATTTTGTATATGTGGAATAGGGTAACGGTCAGGCGTTGTGACTGCGTTTAACCTGCGATAGTCTCCACACGGTCTCCAATCTAGATCTTTTTTCTTGACCATATGGAGTGGACATGAGACGGAAGATGCACATGGTTTGCAAATTCCTAATTCCACCATGTGCTGAAACTCTGTTTGAGCAGCTTTGTGACGTACTGGATCTAGTCGTCGTGGTCTTGACACTGGCAAATGTCCTGTTATGTCCTGTTATGTCCTGTAAATGAACCACGTTATGTCGAACTGGTAAATTGTAGTTTGGCTCCGCTGTTAGGGAAGGATACTTTTTTTAGCAGTGTGCCATAGCCATTGTCGATCATGTATTGAATGGGAGTTGATGCGTCAACTCTGACCATAGTGGCATTGATTGACAGCTGAGTCGCTGTATCAACCAGCCGTTTGTTTTTCAGATCGACCAAAAGGCCAAATTTACTCAGGAAATCAGCGCCAATGATCAGACGTTTCACGGATGCGAGTATGAATGCGTGTGTGAATTTGCGTCTTAGTCCGAGATCCACCTGAAGTAACTTTGTACCGTAGGTGGTGATTAATGAGCCATTGGCGGCTGATAAGACTAAATCTAATTTCGAAATCGTATTGAAATTCATGAATTGGGCGACCGGGAGTACCGAAAGGTCAGCTCCCGTGTCTATAAGATATATCAGGTTATTTGTTTGGTCGTATACGTGTAGACGGTATGTTTTTATGGTCGTTGCCGTCTCGACCGATGGACGGATTAGTTTTTTGAATCCACGTCCATGGCTTGTGTAGGCTTAACGAACCGACAGGGTTTGGTGCAATTTCGGACGGACACTCCGAAATTATAATGATAAAAACAGATCCCCGACCAATGGATCTGTCTGCCTCCGTTTGGACTACGCTGTCGTGATGAGTTCCGATATTTATTGGATCGACCTCTTGATGAATTGCGGGATCGAGATCGTTGACCCGGTGGTCGACTACGGTCTTGCACTCGAAGACTCTCGATCGTTCTCTCTATGCGCGCTAGTCGTTCGTCGACTGTCATTTAGGATATGTTATTGCGTTGACCAGAACCAGAGGCAGTATTTTTATTTCGTGGACTGTTGCGCGTTTGGGGCGAGATGTAGAGAACTCGCTTATTTGTGGCGGCAGATACTCGAACATTCGGTCCGCCATTTTCTGCAGTTCGTCCAGCGATGTAGTTGTTGGCTGGCCAACGATCGCGGTCCTAATAATAGGAGGAAGCCGACGTACCCATAGCGATCTGACTACCTGGTCAGAGACGCTGCCACCTGACAGTGCCCTGATCGAGCGTAGGGCCTCGGATGGTCTTCCGTCACCGAGGTCCTGACCAGATAGGAGGGTTTCCAACCGTCTCTCGTCGGACGGTGCCAACCGCTCTAGCAATGCGTGCTTGATCGCTTCGTATTGGTTTATCGACGGGGGATCAAGCAGGAAATCGTCTATAGTTTTGCACGCTGCCGGCGATAGCGCGGTCAACGTTGCCAAGAACTTCTGCTTGTCCGTAACTTTTTGGAGGGCGAATTGAATTTCCTCTACCGCGAACCAATTTTGTGGGTCGTTTAACCAGAACTGCAATTTTACTGCGCTCGATGTCGCGACTTCAGTCGATGAGCCTGGCTGCGATGGCCATTGAGTGTTTGTTGGAGCTAGAGTAGCGGTCGTTTTGGCGTCTTCAGTGGTCGTTATGCTGCAGTAATTATAATATGCGATAGCGTTTGACTATGCGATACTGTGAGATTTTATGCGATTCTATACGATACCATGCGACTCTTTGCGACTCTATGCGACTCTATGCGACACTATGCGATTCTATGCGACACTATGCGATTCTGTGCGACTCTATGCGACACTATGCGATTCTATGCGACTTTATGCGACTCTTTGCGACACTATGCGATTCTATGCGACACTGTGATTCTATGCTGTCTTTAATTGCGACGGGCGAATCTATATCTGACTAGGTAGTGGTTTTGATAAAAATCTGGATTCTCTTTTTAACGTCAATTATAGTGGCGGGTGGATTTCGAAACTATGCGACGGGACAGATGCGGAATAACACGAGAGAGAAAGAAAAAAAAATATGAGAAAATTTTAACCCGGAGCTAAAATATTATTATTATATAAGTTAAGTGAGTTGGTGCGCAGCAAAGTTAAAAAAAAACAATTTTATTTTAATCTTTATTTGTCTACGACTAATTTACAACTGACTTTTACAATTTTCTTTTTTACTTATCAACTAGAGCATTTTCTTGAAATACAGAAATGGTTTCAAATTCAAATATTTTCCCATGAAAGTTAAATGAAGACAAAGTATTAGCAAGATAACATGTTTCCTGTTTCGTATTACAACTAACAGTTGAATATTCGTTAATTTAGCAAATATGTTATCTTATACAAAAAGATGTTAGATGCGGTTCGTATTACATCTAACATGCTGATTACGTTATATACTATATTGATACTGTTGTTAACTCCTCCCTCCTTTAAGATCCACGTCCCGTGGGTCATAGGTTTAGTCTGACAGGTTGAAATTGGATCCCTGGTTGACTGCTGGGCATTTCGTCTGGTTGGATTTGCGTCATTCGTCTCTGGCGTGTGACCCTTACTTTGTTGATAACCATCGCGATGATTAAACCGCAAATGACAAGGATAATACCAGAATCGATTATCGCTGCTTCCTCGTTCTCATCAAATATTTCTTGAAGCTGTTCTCACTATTTCTTTTATTTCCTCTTTGACAATGAGGAGCCGATTGAATAAAATTTGTTGCAGCTTCCCATCTGAATCGTCCTTAAGATGGTCAGTGAGTTTGTTGTATTCGCTGAGTATCTTGTCTGCAGTATTCGTTAAGGCTTTGTTGATCTTGTATTGTTGATTATTATTGTTGATCATTTGGTTTTGGCTCTTGACAACCTGATCCCAATCTGTGGCGTCTGGTGATCCCGCGATCCATTTCCATGCGCTTCCGATCCAGTTGATTGATCGTTTGGTTCTGGTATTTTGTCCTTTAAGTTCCGAAATTAATTGCCTGATTTGGTTTAATTGATGGTCCAATTGAGGTCGAAGTTTGTCGTCTTGATGAGTTCTATTGACCGTTGTTGTGATGCGATCAATTAGGTCTTCGTAGCTTTCCAGATTGATGACATGAATCAGCTTGAAACTTCCACTGATGATTTTTCCATTTCCTTGTTTCAATGTTACTAATGGACTCTTGTATTCGTAGATGCTCGTTGACATTGATTGACCCAAAAGCCAAGTGCTGGAATTTAAAGATTATTGTATTAGGTTTTTGATTTGAGCTTTATGAATTCGTCTTCCTGATGTAGTTGTAACTGTGACATTATTGTCTCTAGCCACGGTTTCCTTTCGAAACCTTGGTTTATCTTTTGATTTGATTTGCTTAATGGCGGTGTAGATTGTATCACCGAATTCGAATGCTTTAGGTTCGCTTCTATTTGAGTTTTCTCTTGTTATTTTTGTTTCCTGAGATTTTTTCAGTCTTTCTATCAGATCCTCGTTGATTTTGTTTTTGAAGTCTGTTAAATTTTGGTAGTTGATTCGTTGTATTCTGCCCAAAAATATGTCGCTGGGTTTTTGCTGAGTGACCGAGTGTATGGAATTATTGTAGCGATCTACTGCTATGTTGATCAACTCTTTCACCGTTAAATCTTTATATTCGTCTTGTAAGCATCTCACGATTTCAATCACTGTTGAATGGACTCTTTCGATAGTACCATTTACCTCACTCCGTTGAGAAGGTGTTAAATAGACTTCGACTCCCAAGGTTTTCAGGTAGTCTATGACGATTGGACTTACTAAGCTTCGTTCGTTGTCCATTACGATTAGTCTTGGTACCGTGAAGTAGTGTAACGCTTTGATAATTTTGTCCCGTATATGCAGGATTGATTTGCTCTTAATACGGAAAAATTTTGCGAATTTCGAGAACTTGTCGACGCACGATAGAAATTTTTCATTTTTAATTTCCATGATATCCACGTGAAGTATCTCCGCTGGGTAGTTTGGAATCGGTGTTTTCTGAAGTTGGACTTGACTTGGGTGTCTGTCATACTTGTTGATATTACAATTATTACAAGTTTGTGTGTACTTCTTGATCAAACTTGACATGTGAGGAAAGTAGTAACGTTCCAAAATTTGTTTCTTGTTCTCGAGATGGTTTCGATGTGCTCGTCTGTGTTCCTCTTTTATGATTGCGAATTTGTTCTCTTCGTTACCGATGTCGTCAACTATCCTTTGAGTGAGCCGTAATTTGCATGTCGAAAAGCATTCTTTATAAACCTCCTGTAGAGCCTGGATGTATTCCTCGGGAATTTTTATTCCATTAATTATGGTTGGATTTAACCTTTCCCGTAGTATTTTGAATAGGCTCCCTTTATTTATTTCCGGTAGACTAATGTGGTGTCTGCTATAACCTGGGTGGGGTTCTTCGTATGCGTAGATGTTCTTGCCTTTCTTAATTATGAGCTGGTTTTTGAATGCATTAATTGGTGCATCGCAGAATTGGATTAATTCTGTGGTATCTTCCTCCGCGCTATGCACTGTTCCGGTTGATAATGTATTAGCTTCCAATTCTAGCCTTGATAAGGCATCAGCGACCTTATTGGTGCAACCAGGCTTGTAGATAAGCTCGTAATTATATTCTTCTAGCCGAGCTTTCCACCTCTTCAGTTTAGCATTATTATTTCTGTTGCCCAATGTGAATGTTAGAGGTTGGTGATCCGTTAGGATTTTGATTTTTTTCGCCCCATATAAATAATTTCGAAGGTTATCCAATGCCCAGATGATGGCCAGCATTTCCTTTTCATTGGCCGCATAATTTTCCTCAGTTGTATTTAATGATCTGGAAATATAGGTTATTGGTCTATCTTTGCCGATCTCACCCTGTGATAACACCGCGCCAATTGCAAAAGACGAAGCATCGGTGGTCAGAATAAACGGCTTTTTGAAGTCCGGAAAAATAAGTATCTCTGAGGATGTCAGTAGCTCTTTAATGTGTCGAAATGCTTCGATTTCCTTCTCGTTCATATTTATTTTGATCTTTTTGGACTGGTTTGCTCTGGTTTGTGCGTTTTCCCCTCTAGTTAGGTTAGTTAGTGGTTTCGCTATTTTCGCGAAGTCACGAATAAAACGTCTATAATAAGATGCTAACCCGAGGAACGATTTTAAATCCTTCAAATTGTCGGGTTTCTTGATGTTTCGAATAGCAATGATTTTTTTGGTGTCCGGCTTGATGCCCTTTGTCGTAATAAGGAATCCGAGAAATTCCGTTTGAGTTTTCAAGAATTCCGTTTTATCCAGGTTAACCCGTAAATTGGCCTTTTCCAATTTCGCAAATACTCTTCTGATATTCGATAAATGTTCTTCTTCAGTTTTCCCCCCGAATATTATAATATCGTCGATATATACATAGCATATCTCGCCGATAAGTTCTTTTAAAACGTCGTCTATCATCCTCTGGAATATGGCTGGAGCGTTTTTTAGGCCGAATGGGAGTCTTAAGAACTCGTACTTCCCATTCATCGTTGAAAACGATGTTTTGGGTATGTCGGTTTCTTTCATCTTTATTTGGTGAAATCCTGAGGTTAGGTCAATGGTTGTAAAATATTTTGAATCTCCGAGGTTTGCGATTGTGTTACTTATATCAGGAATTGGATATGCGTCCGAGGTTGTTACTGCGTTTAGTCTTTTGAAATCTATTACCATTCTATACTTTTTCGTTTGTGAAGCGTCCATTTTTTTTTCAACAATCCAAATCGGTGAGTTATACGGGCTTTTGGAAGGTCTTATTATTCCATCCGCTAGGAGTTGGCCGATTTGTTTTTCTACTTCTTGTCTCATATGGTATGGATACGGGTATGACTTCGTGTATACTGGTTCCTCCGTCGTTGTTTTTATTCCGGCTCTTATTTCGGTGGTGATTGTTTCCGTATTGTTTACAGGTCCGAATAGTGCTTGAAATGTTGATATAACTTCCTGGAGTTTTTGTCTGGTTCTTGGTAGTAGATGGCTGTCCCGAAGTTCCATATTGTTGACCTGATGAGATGTTTTTTCATGGAGCTTGATTTTGATGTTTGGCGATACGGTTAAAATATTGTTTTTGCGGTCGATGATTGCTCCCAATTCCTTTAGCGTATCGTCACCAATTATTCCATCGAAGGTTCTTAATCCCGGCAAAACGAAAAAATCAATTATTTTGTTTATGCCTATACTTTTGAAAAATTGTCCTCGAATTTTTTTGTTAACCTCAATATCTCCAGCTGCTGATCTGATTTTAAATTTAAAGTTGGTCGGTATGGCGGTTTTGGCTAACTCCGGTTTTACAAAATTTTTGTTAGCCCCTGTGTCGATTAAAAATTTAAGGATGTTGCCGTTTTTTCGTTTATATTCTATGTATGGTATGCTAGAGAGGCATCCATCATAAAATTTAATTCCGGATTTTCCTCTAGTTGATCTTCATCAATTATTTCGTTTTCCATGTGGTCTTCCACGAGTTCGTTATATTGGTCCTCCTCTTCCTGTTGAGTTTCCAAGTGATGTACTCTCTGCAATTTCCGGGGTTCATTGTGGTTTGAGATCTCCCGTTTGAACGCCTGGTTATTTTGATGATTTGGGCGATTGATGTAGTTTACTTGTCTTGTCTGTACCGATGGATCAATACTCATCGGTACTGGTGGTTTCACATTGATCGGTCTAGGTGGAACTGAATTGTTTTGATGTTGAATGCTGTAAGCCATGTTCGGATTGTTTTGATGAATATTATACGCCATGTTTGGGTTGCTTTGATAAATATTATACGCCATGTTCGGATTGTTTTGGTGTTGAATGTTATACGCCATGTTCTTTTGTGGTAATGGCATCGGGTTAGAGCTCCTTTGTGAATTGTATCGATGTTTTGGAAGAATTTGGTTTATGGGTGCAGTTACCGAATTGTTAAAATTTCTCGTATGAATTGGTATGTTTCTGAAGTTTAGATTTTGCATTTCTAAACAAGATGCGTATGCCTCTGGAAGAGTTTGCGGCTTTTGGATCATTAGCATTTTTGCCAGATCCCCGTTTAATCCTCTGATGAACACGTCCAGTGCTCGATTCCGGTAGGTCTCGACTAGAACGTTGATTGCATCAGGTGTGTAGTCCTCCGTTTTTATTTTGTTAACGATGAGTGAAAACTGGTGGTTTACATTGGCGTAAAACTCGTCCAAGCTCATGTTTCGTTGGGTTAGATTGCCTAATTGGTGTTCTAGAGTTCGCACGTCTCTTTTGTCCGCGTAGTGCAGAGACAAACATTTTTTTATTGACGTCCAATCGTTGTCGAATATGTTGTATGAGACGAGTGCTGAGTCCGCGTTCCCTCTTATCTTTTGTCTCACGCTTTGCAGAATTGCTCGATATATGGGTTTGTCACGCATTATCTCATAGTCTCTCAGTATATTTTCCACATTGTGCACCCAGGAGACGTATTGGGTGGGATTACCATCAAAGTGTTGTAATTCTTTAACACTGTCGGGTAATTTGCTGATATCCCTCAAGTCTTGCTCCGTTTTAGGTGTTGTTAGCGTTGTTGCTGTTATGTGTACTATTGGGTTTTCTAATTTTTCCAACCGTCTGCTAATTTGTTTAATTTGCTCAATTTGAGCGTTTACTGCTCCTTCTAGGGCTCTTATTGCATTCGCCATTTCTTCCATTTTTATATTTATTTGTTTTATGTTTTATATTTTTATGATAGGTTTATATTTATAAAATTATTTGCTTTTTATTTAATTATTATTTATTTATTTTAGTTTATTATATTCTTTATTAAATTAAATTTTCTTAAATCACTGTAGTGAGGATTATCGCCCTGGGTTTTATTACGATATATTTATAAAATTATTTAATTTTCATTTAATTATTACTTATTTATTTTATTTAAATTTGAGTTTACTATTTTCTTTATTAAATTAGATTTTCTTACATCACTATAATGAGGATCATTGCCCTGGGTTTTATTAATTTGCTTAAAGATTAGCGTTTCTTTAAGGATCTTTATCGTGCACGGCCGGTGGGTACACTTGTAGTTGTCGTTTTTTTGCACTTCACGTAATAATTGGATAAACCGTATTGTTTCCCTTTTGGAGATTCACTTTTATGCTCGTGGATCACCTACTCGCGGTACACCTTTATCACTTTTCACTTTATTACACGATTACACAATTTAAAGAACAACTTTAGTTTCGGCGCCAGTTAAGTGAGTTGGTGCGCAGCAAAGTTAAAAAAAAACAATTTTATTTTAATCTTTATTTGTCTACGACTAATTTACAACTGACTTTTACAATTTTCTTTTTTACTTATCAACTAGAGCATTTTCTTGAAATACAGAAATGGTTTCAAATTCAAATATTTTCCCATGAAAGTTAAATGAAGACAAAGTATTAGCAAGATAACATGTTTCCTGTTTCGTATTACAACTAACAGTTGAATATTCGTTAATTTAGCAAATATGTTATCTTATACAAAAAGATGTTAGATGCGGTTCGTATTACATCTAACATGCTGATTACGTTATATACTATATTGATACTGTTGTTAACTTATATAATAATAATATTTTAGCTCATTACGTTAATCAAATTAAAAAATAAAATGGAGATAAAATTCTGAATGAAAATTATTCCTGAGTTTTACGTTAATAATAAAAAAAAAGAGCAAGTAAACAAAATTTTTAACCTCAAAAAAAAACTCACTGTAGTTTTTGTTGTAATCTCAAATGTCCGCTTGCGTTGCACCCCGTGTTTGAGTGTTCGGTCATCCGTCCTTCTCTGCGATGCTGTGTTGGCTGCGTGCACTGGGCCCCGCAACTTATCCGCAACTTGATTTGTTGACTGTTGGTTCTGCGGCCTCCTATCCTTCGCAGAACTCGTGATGATTTTTAGGTTCTGCGGCCTCGGAATCTTCGCAGAATTCGTGATGATTTGTAGGTACTGCGTCCTCGGATTCTTCGCAGACCTCGTGTTGATTTTGGTATCCGTCGTGTACCGTTGATTTTTTCTGGTTTGTCACTCCGTATTTTGGTGATTTGGTGTGCTTGTGTGTGTGGTGCGACTGGTGGTGTTTTAGTTCACGGTCTCGGATCCTTCGTGAATGTTTAAGCGTAGTTCACGGCCTCGGATCCTTCGTGAAAGTTCGAGCGTGGTTCACGGCCTCGGATCCTTCGTGAATGTTTGAGCGTGGTTCACGGCCTCGGATCCCTCGTGAATGTTTGAGGGTGGTTCACGGCCTCGATAATGTGATCTAGTGCCCTAAACAGGGCCGTCGGGGTCACCAATGTAGATCCTCCTGCCCTCCGATGCGTGTATGACGCGAGCGTCACAATAAAAACAACACCCACGTTTATGTATTATTGTTAATTATTTATTTATTATAATTAAATTATTATATTTTGTTATTTATAAATTAATTTGTTTTTTCTAATTTATTATTTAATCATAAAATTGTTTTATTATAATTTATTCACAAAAATTATTTAATTGTTTTCCACAACCACTTTGCACGCACCAGATGAAGCGAAATCCAAAAAAGTAATGGTCGAGTATCGTCATGTAATTTACATCGTCATGTAGGGATATTCCGCATCACATAAAATGTTGTCATGCGTATGTTCGGAAGATGTAAATTGCATTTGGTGTAGAGTCGGTGTACTATCATATTTTAGTTCAGCTACTAACCAAGCGATGGGTTAGGTGAACATAAAATGTTTGCGTTGAATATTGTGGCAGTTCGAAATATCATTTGAATATGATATACGACTGCTACAACTCCTTCAATAGGATGATATAAGACTTAATAGGATTCAACTCCTTTTATCCAATGTTAAATCAATGATATCGTCTTCGTCAGATGAAGCATTTTCTTTAAATAGTGCATCACAATCAACTCCAATAGGATGATATAAGACTAAATAGGATTCAACTCCTTTCATCCAATGTTAAATCAATGATATCGTCTTCTTCAGATGAAGCATTTTCTTTAAATAGTGCATCACAATCAACTCCTTCAATAGGATGATATAAGACTTAATAGAATTCAACTCCTTTCATCAAATGTTGAATCAATGATATCGTCTTCTTCAGATGAAGCAAATGCTTTAAATAATGCATTACAATCAGCTTCGTTTATATGATATAAGACTCAATAGGATTCAACTCCTTTAATAGGATAAAAATCAAACGTATCATCTTACATCTTATGTTAAATCTTAATGTTGGAAATGCAGTGTGTGCATTTGCGTATATCATATATTGCGTATATAAATTATGTACAAAATGAAAACCAAATAAAATTTTTAAATGGTGCTTATCACAATTTATATGTAGATCTATATATATATTTATCCTTTTCCACTATTACGACTTTTATTTAAATAAACACTTAACTATTTTTAATAAAATAAAACACAGAGCAGAAAAAAACACGTCTAATCGAACGTATCCAACTTATGTTAAATCAATGATATCGTCTTCGTCAGATGAAGCATTTTCTTTAAATAGTGCATCACAATCAACTCCTTCAATAGGATGATATAAGAGCTTATAGGATTCAACTCCTTTCATCCAATGTTAAATCAATGAAATCGTCTTCGTCAGATGAAGCATTTTCTTTAAATAGTGCATCACAATCAACTCCTTCAATAGGATGATATAAGACTTAATAGGATTCAACTCCTTTCATCAAATGTTAAATCAATGATATCGTTTTCGTCAGATGAAGCATTTTCTTTAAATAGTGCATCACAATCAACTCCTTCAATAGGATAATATAAGACTTAATAGGATTCAACTCCTTTCATCAAATGTTAAATCAATGATATCGCTTTCGTCAGATGAAGCATTTTCTTTAAATAGTGAATCACAATCAACTCCTTCAATAGGATGATATAAGACTTAATAGGATTCAACTCCTTTCATCAAATGTTAAATCAATGATATCGTCTTCTTCAGATGAAGCAAATGCTTTAAATAATGCATTACAATCAGCTTTGTTTATATGATATAAGACTTAATAGGATTCAACTCCTTTAATAGGATTCAAATCAATCGTATCATCTTACATCTTATGTTAAATCTTAATTTTGGAAATGCAGTGTGTGTATTTGCGTAAATCATATATTGCGTATATAAATTATGTACAAAACGAAAACCAAATAAAATTTTTAAATGGTGCTTATCACAATTTATATGTAGATCTATATATATATTTATCCTTTTCCACTATTACGACTTTTATTTAAATAAACACTTAACTATTTTTAATAAAATAAAACACAGAGCAGAAAAAAACACGTCTAATCGAACGTATCCAACTTATGTTAAATCAATGATATCGTCTTCGTCAGATGAAGCATTTTCTTTAAATAGTGCATCACAATCAACTTCTTCAATAGGATGATATAAGACTTAATAGGATTCAACTCCTTTCATCCAATGTTAAATCAATGATATCGTCTTCGTCAGATGAAGCATTTTCTTTAAATAGTGCATCACAATCAACTTCTTCAATAGGATGATATAAGACTTAATAGGATTCAACTCTTTTCATCCAATGTTAAATCAATGATATCGTCTTCGTCAGATGAAGCATTTTCTTTAAATAGTGCATCACAATCAACTGCTTCAATAGGATGATATAAGACTTAATATGATTTAACTCCTTTCATCAAATGTTAAATCAATGATATCGTCTTCTTCAGATGAAGCAAATGCTTTAAATAATGCATTACAATCAGCTTTGTTTATATGATATAAGACTCAATAGGATTCAACTCCTTTAATAGGATAAAAATCAAACGTATCATCTTACATCTTATGTTAAATCTTAATGTTGGAAATGCAGTGTGTGCATTTGCGTATATCATATATTGCGTATATAAATTATGTACAAAATGAAAACCAAATAAAATTTTTAAATGGTGCTTATCACAATTTATATGTAGATCTATATATATATTTATCCTTTTCCACTATTACGACTTTTATTTAAATAAACACTTAACTATTTTTAATAAAATAAAACACAGAGCAGAAAAAAACACGTCTAATCGAACGTATCCAACTTATGTTAAATCAATGATATCGTCTTCGTCAGATGAAGCATTTTCTTTAAATAGTGCATCACAATCAACTGCTTCAATAGGATGATATAAGACTTAATAGGATTCAACTCCTTTCATCCAAATGTTAAATCAATGATATCGTCTTCGTCAGATGAAGCAAATGCTTTAAATAATGCATTACAATCAGCTTCGTTTATACGACTTAATAGGATTCAACTCCTTTAATAGGATAAAAATCTAACGTATCACCTTACATCTTATGTTAAATCTTAATGTTGGAAATGCAGTGTGTGTATTTGCGTATATCATATATTGCGTATATAAATTATGTACAAAACGAAAACCAAATAAAATTTTTAAATGGTGCTTATCACAATTTATATGTAGATCTATATATATATATTTATCCTTTTCCACTATTACGACTTTTATTTAAATAAACACTTAACTATTTTTAATAAATAAAACACAGAGCAGAAAAAAACACGTCTAATCGAACGTATCCAACTTATGTTAAATCAATGATATCATCTTCGTCAGATGAAGCATTTTCTTTAAATAGTGCATCACAATCAACTTCTTCAATAGGATGATATAAGACTTAATAGGATTCAACTCCTTTCATCCAATTTTAAATCAATGATATCGTCTTCGTCAGATGAAGCATTTTCTTTAAATAGTGCATCACAATCAACTTCTTCAATAGGATGATATAAGACTTAATAGGATTCAACTCTTTTCATCCAATGTTAAATCAATGATATCGTCTTCGTCAGATGAAGCATTTTCTTTAAATAGTGCATCACAATCAACTGCTTCAATAGGATGATATAAGACTTAATATGATTTAACTCCTTTCATCAAATGTTAAATCAATGATATCGTCTTCTTCAGATGAAGCAAATGCTTTAAATAATGCATTACAATCAGCTTTGTTTATATGATATAAGACTTAATAGGATTCAACTCCTTTAATAGGATAAAAATAAACGTATCATCTTACATCTTATGTTAAATCTTAATGTTGGAAATGCAGTGTGTGCATTTGCGTATATCATATATTGCGTATATAAATTATGTACAAAATGAAAACCAAATAAAATTTTTAAATGGTGCTTATCACAATTTATATGTAGATCTATATATATATTTATCCTTTTCCACTATTACGACTTTTATTTAAATAAACACTTAACTATTTTTAATAAAATAAAACACAGAGCAGAAAAAAACACGTCTAATCGAACGTATCCAACTTATGTTAAATCAATGATATCGTCTTCGTCAGATGAAGCATTTTCTTTAAATAGTGCATCACAATCAACTCCTTCAATAGGATGATATAAGACTTAATAGGATTCAACTCCTTTCATCCAATGTTAAATCAATGATATCGTCTTCGTCAGATGAAGCATTTTCTTTAAATAGTGCATCACAATCAACTCCTTCAATAGGATGATATAAGACTTAATAGGATTCAACTCATTTCATCCAATGTTAAATCAATGAAATCGTCTTCGTCAGATGAAGCATTTTCTTTAAATAGTGCATCACAATCATCTCCTTCAATAGGATGATAAAAGACTTAATAGGATTCAACTCCTTTCATCCAAATGTTAAATCAATGATATCGTCTTCGTCAGATGAAGCAAATGCTTTAAATAATGCATTACAATCAGCTTCGTTTATATGATATAAGACTTAATAGGATTCAACTCCTTTAATAGGATAAAAATCTAACGTATCATACTACATCTTATGTTAAATCTTAATGTTGGAAATGCAGTGTGTGCATTTGCGTATATCATATATTGCGTATATAAATTATGTACAAAACGAAAACCAAATAAAATTTTTAAATGGTGCTTATCACAATTTATATGTAGATCTATATATATATTTATCCTTTTCCACTATTACGACTTTTATTTAAATAAACACTTAACTATTTTTAATAAAATAAAACACAGAGCAGAAAAAAACACGTCTAATCGAACGTATCCAACTTATGTTAAATCAATGATATCGTCTTCGTCAGATGAAGCATTTTCTTTAAATAGTGCATCACAATCAACTTCTTCAATAGGATGATATAAGACTTAATAGGATTCAACTCCTTTCATCCAATGTTAAATCAATGATATCGTCTTCGTCAGATGAAGCATTTTCTTTAAATAGTGCATCACAATCAACTGCTTCAATAGGATGATATAAGACTTAATATGATTTAACTCCTTTCATCAAATGTTAAATCAATGATATCGTCTTCTTCAGATGAAGCAAATGCTTTAAATAATGCATTACAATCAGCTTTGTTTATATGATATAAGACTTAATAGGATTCAACTCCTTTAATAGGATAAAAATCAAACGTATCATCTTACATCTTATGTTAAATCTTAATGTTGGAAATGCAGTGTGTGCATTTGCGTATATCATATATTGCGTATATAAATTATGTACAAAATGAAAACCAAATAAAATTTTTAAATGGTGCTTATCACAATTTATATGTAGATCTATATATATATTTATCCTTTTCCACTATTACGACTTTTATTTAAATAAACACTTAACTATTTTTAATAAAATAAAACACAGAGCAGAAAAAAACACGTCTAATCGAACGTATCCAACTTATGTTAAATCAATGATATCGTCTTCGTCAGATGAAGCATTTTCTTTAAATAGTGCATCACAATCAACTTCTTCAATAGGATGATATAAGACTTAATAGGATTCAACTCCTTTCATCCAATGTTAAATCAATGATATCGTCTTCGTCAGATGAAGCATTTGCTTTAAATAGTGCATCACAATCAACTTCTTCAATAGGATGATATAAGACTTAATAGGATTCAACTCTTTTCATCCAATGTTAAATCAATGATATCGTCTTCGTCAGATGAAGCATTTTCTTTAAATAGTGCATCACAATCAACTGCTTCAATAGGATGATATAAGACTTAATATGATTTAACTCCTTTCATCAAATGTTAAATCAATGATATCGTCTTCTTCAGATGAAGCAAATGCTTTAAATAATGCATTACAATCAGCTTTGTTTATATGATATAAGACTTAATAGGATTCAACTCCTTTAATAGGATAAAAATCTAACGTATCATCTTACATCTTATGTTAAATCTTAATGTTGGAAATGCAGTGTGTGTATTTGCGTATATCATATATTGCGTATATAAATTATGTACAAAACGAAAACCAAATAAAATTTTTAAATGGTGCTTATCACAATTTATATGTAGATCTATATATATATATTTATCCTTTTCCACTATTACGACTTTTATTTAAATAAACACTTAACTATTTTTAATAAAATAAAACACAGAGCAGAAAAAAACACGTCTAATCGAACGTATCCAACTTATGTTAAATCAATGATATCGTCTTCGTCAGATGAAGCATTTTCTTTAAATAGTGCATCACAATCAACTCCTTCAATAGGATGATATAAGAGTTAATAGGATTCAACTCCTTTCATCCAATGTTAAATCAATGAAATCGTCTTCGTCAGATGAAGCATTTTCTTTAAATAGTGCATCACAATCAACTCCTTCAATAGGATGATATACGACTTAATAGGATTCAACTCCTTTCATCAAATGTTAAATCAATGATATCGTTTTCGTCAGATGAAGCATTTTCTTTAAATAGTGATTCAAAATCAACTCCTTCAATAGGATGATATAAGAATTAATAGGATTCAACTCCTTTCATCAAATGTTAAATCAATGATATCGTCTTCGTCAGATGAAGCATTTTCTTTAAATAGTGCATCACAATCAACTTCTTCAATAGGATGATATAAGACTTAATAGGATTCAACTCTTTTCATCCAATGTTAAATCAATGATATCGTCTTCGTCAGATGAAGCATTTTCTTTAAATAGTGCATCACAATCAACTGCTTCAATAGGATGATATAAGAATTAATATGATTTAACTCCTTTCATCAAATGTTAAATCAATGATATCGTCTTCTTCAGATGAAGCAAATGCTTTAAATAATGCATTACAATCAGCTTTGTTGATATGATATAAGACTTAATAGGATTCAACTCCTTTAATAGGATAAAAATCAAACGTATCATCTTACATCTTATGTTAAATCTTAATGTTGGAAATGCAGTGTGTGCATTTGCGTATATCATATATTGCGTATATAAATTATGTACAAAATGAAAACCAAATAAAATTTTTAAATGGTGCTTATCACAATTTATATGTAGATCTATATATATATTTATCCTTTTCCACTATTACGACTTTTATTTAAATAAACACTTAACTATTTTTAATAAAATAGAACACAGAGCAGAAAAAAACACGTCTAATCGAACGTATCCAACTTATGTTAAATCAATGATATCGTCTTCGTCAGATGAAGCATTTTCTTTAAATAGTGCATCACAATCAACTTCTTCAATAGGATGATATAAGACTTAATAGGATTCAACTCCTTTCATCCAATGTTAAATCAATGATATCGTCTTCGTCAGATGAAGCATTTGCTTTAAATAGTGCATCACAATCAACTTCTTCAATAGGATGATATAAGACTTAATAGGATTCAACTCTTTTCATCCAATGTTAAATCAATGATATCGTCTTCGTCAGATGAAGCATTTTCTTTTAATAGTGCATCACAATCAACTGCTTCAATAGGATGATATAAGACTTAATATGATTTAATTCCTTTCATCAAATGTTAAATCAATGATATCGTCTTCTTCAGATGAAGCAAATGCTTTAAATAATGCATTACAATCAGCTTTGTTTATATGATATAAGACTTAATAGGATTCAACTCCTTTAATAGGATAAAAATCAAACGTATCATCTTACATCTTAAGTTAAATCTTAATTTTGGAAATGCAGTGTATGTATTTGCGTAAATCATATATTGCGTATATAAGTTATGTACAAAACGAAAACCAAATAAAATTTTTGCTATCACAATTTATATGTATATCTATATATTTATCCTTTTCCACTATTACGACTTTTATTTAAATAAACACTTAACTATTTTTAATAAAATAAAACACAGAGCAGAAAAAAACACGTCTAATCGAACGTATCCAACTTATGTTAAATCAATGATATCGTCTTCGTCAGATGAAGCATTTTCTTTAAATAGTGCATCACAATCAACTTCTTCAATAGGATGATATAAGACTTAATAGGATTCAACTCCTTTCATCCAATGTTAAATCAATGATATCGTCTTCGTCAGATGAAGCATTTTCTTTAAATAGTGCATCACAATCAACTCCTTCAATAGGATGATATAAGACTTAATAGGATTCAACTCTTTTCATCCAATGTTAAATCAATGATATCGTCTTCGTCAGATGAAGCATTTGCTTTAAATAGTGCATCACAATCAACTTCTTCAATAGGATGATATAAGACTTAATAGGATTCAACTCTTTTCATCCAATGTTAAATCAATGATATCGTCTTCGTCAGATGAAGCATTTTCTTTTAATAGTGCATCACAATCAACTGCTTCAATAGGATGATATAAGACTTAATATGATTTAACTCCTTTCATCAAATGTTAAATCAATGATATCGTCTTCGTCAGATGAAGCATTTTCTTTAAATAGTGCATCACAATCAACTTCTTCAATAGGATGATATAAGACTTAATAGGATTCAACTCCTTTCATCCAATGTTAAATCAATGATATCGTCTTCGTCAGATGAAGCATTTTCTTTAAATAGTGCATCACAATCAACTCCTTCAATAGGATGATATAAGACTTAATAGGATTCAACTCATTTCATCCAATGTTAAATCAATGAAATCGTCTTCGTCAGATGAAGCATTTTCTTTAAATAGTGCATCACAATCATCTCCTTCAATAGGATGATAAAAGACTTAATAGGATTCAACTCCTTTCATCCAAATGTTAAATCAATGATATCGTCTTCGTCAGATGAAGCAAATGCTTTAAATAATGCATTACAATCAGCTTCGTTTATATGATATAAGACTTAATAGGATTCAACTCCTTTAATAGGATAAAAATCTAACGTATCATACTACATCTTATGTTAAATCTTAATGTTGGAAATGCAGTGTGTGCATTTGCGTATATCATATATTGCGTATATAAATTATGTACAAAACGAAAACCAAATAAAATTTTTAAATGGTGCTTATCACAATTTATATGTAGATCTATATATATATTTATCCTTTTCCACTATTACGACTTTTATTTAAATAAACACTTAACTATTTTTAATAAAATAAAACACAGAGCAGAAAAAAACACGTCTAATCGAACGTATCCAACTTATGTTAAATCAATGATATCGTCTTCGTCAGATGAAGCATTTTCTTTAAATAGTGCATCACAATCAACTTCTTCAATAGGATGATATAAGACTTAATAGGATTCAACTCTTTTCATCCAATGTTAAATCAATGATATCGTCTTCGTCAGATGAAGCATTTTCTTTAAATAGTGCATCACAATCAACTGCTTCAATAGGATGATATAAGACTTAATATGATTTAACTCCTTTCATCAAATGTTAAATCAATGATATCGTCTTCTTCAGATGAAGCAAATGCTTTAAATAATGCATTACAATCAGCTTTGTTTATATGATATAAGACTTAATAGGATTCAACTCCTTTAATAGGATAAAAATCAAACGTATCATCTTACATCTTATGTTAAATCTTAATGTTGGAAATGCAGTGTGTGCATTTGCGTATATCATATATTGCGTATATAAATTATGTACAAAATGAAAACCAAATAAAATTTTTAAATGGTGCTTATCACAATTTATATGTAGATCTATATATATATATTTATCCTTTTCCACTATTACGACTTTTATTTAAATAAACACTTAACTATTTTTAATAAAATAAAACACAGAGCAGAAAAAATCACGTCTAATCGAACGTATCCAACTTATGTTAAATCAATGATATCGTCTTCGTCAGATGAAGCATTTTCTTTAAATAGTGCATCACAATCAACTTCTTCAATAGGATGATATAAGACTTAATAGGATTCAACTCCTTTCATCCAATGTTAAATCAATGATATCGTCTTCGTCAGATGAAGCATTTGCTTTAAATAGTGCATCACAATCAACTTCTTCAATAGGATGATATAAGACTTAATAGGATTCAACTCTTTTCATCCAATGTTAAATCAATGATATCGTCTTCGTCAGATGAAGCATTTTCTTTAAATAGTGCATCACAATCAACTGCTTCAATAGGATGATATAAGACTTAATATGATTTAACTCCTTTCATCAAATGTTAAATCAATGATATCGTCTTCTTCAGATGAAGCAAATGCTTTAAATAATGCATTACAATCAGCTTTGTTTATATGATATAAGACTTAATAGGATTCAACTCCTTTAATAGGATAAAAATCAAACGTATCATCTTACATCTTAAGTTAAATCTTAATTTTGGAAATGCAGTGTATGTATTTGCGTAAATCATATATTACGTATATAAGTTATGTACAAAACGAAAATCAAGTAAAATTTTTAAATGGTGCTATCACAATTTATATGTATATCTATATATTTATCCTTTTCCACTATTACGACTTTTATTTAAATAAACACTTAACTATTTTTAATAAAATAGAACACAGAGCAGAAAAAAACACGTCTAATCGAACGTATCCAACTTATGTTAAATCAATGATATCGTCTTCGTCAGATGAAGCATTTTCTTTAAATAGTGCATCACAATCAACTCCTTCAATAGGATGATATAAGACTTAATAGGATTCAACTCCTTTCATCCAATGTTAAATCAATGAAATCGTCTTTGTCAGATGAAGCATTTTCTTTAAATAGTGCATCACAATCAACTCCTTCAATAGGATGATATAAGACTTAATAGGATTCAACTCCTTTCATCCAAATGTTAAATCAATGATATCGTCTTCGTCAGATGAAGCAAATGCTTTAAATAATGCATTACAATCAGCTTCGTTTATATGATATAAGACTTAATAGGATTTAACTCCTTTAATAGGATAAAAATCTAACGTATCACCTTACATCTTATGTTAAATTTATATGTAGATCTATATATATATATTTATCCTTTTCCACTATTACGACTTTTATTTAAATAAACACTTAACTATTTTTAATAAAATAAAACACAGAGCAGAAAAAAACACGTCTAATCGAACGTATCCAACTTATGTTAAATCAATGATATCGTCTTCGTCAGATGAAGCATTTTCTTTAAATAGTGCATCACAATCAACTCCTTCAATAGGATGATATAAGACTTAATAGGATTCAACTCCTTTCATCCAAATGTTAAATCAATGATATCGTCTTCGTCAGATGAAGCAAATGCTTTAAATAATGCGTTACAATCAGCTTCGTTTATATGATATAAGACTTAATAGGATTTAACTCCTTTAATAGGATAAAAATCTAACGTATCACCGTACATCTTATGTTAAATCTTAATTTTGGAAATGCAGTGTGTGTATTTGCGTATATCATATATTGCGTATATAAATTATGTACAAAACGAAAACCAAATAAAATTTTTAAATGGTGCTTATCACAATTTATATGTAGATCTATATATATATATTTATCCTTTTCCACTATTACGACTTTTATTTAAATAAACACTTAACTATTTTTAATAAAATAAAACACAGAGCAGAAAAAAACACGTCTAATCGAACGTATCCAACATATGTTAAATCAATGATATCGTCTTCGTCAGATGAAGCATTTTCTTTAAATAGTGCATCACAATCAACTTCTTCAATAGGATGATATAAGACTTAATAGGATTCAACTCCTTTCATCCAATGTTAAATCAATGATATCGTCTTCGTCAGATGAAGCATTTTCTTTAAATAGTGCATCACAATCAACTTCTTCAATAGGATGATATAAGACTTAATAGGATTCAACTCTTTTCATCCAATGTTAAATCAATGATATCGTCTTCGTCAGATGAAGCATTTTCTTTTAATAGTGCATCACAATCAACTGCTTCAATAGGATGATATAAGACTTAATATGATTTAATTCCTTTCATCAAATGTTAAATCAATGATATCGTCTTCTTCAGATGAAGCAAATGCTTTAAATAATGCATTACAATCAGCTTTGTTTATATGATATAAGACTTAATAGGATTCAACTCCTTTAATAGGATAAAAATCAAACGTATCATCTTACATCTTATGTTAAATCTTAATGTTGGAAATGCAGTGTGTGCATTTGCGTATATCATATATTGCGTATATAAATTATGTACAAAATGAAAACCAAATAAAATTTTTAAATGGTGCTTATCACAATTTATATGTAGATCTATATATATATTTATCCTTTTCCACTATTACGACTTTTATTTAAATAAACACTTAACTATTTTTAATAAAATAGAACACAGAGCAGAAAAAAACACGTCTAATCGAACGTATCCAACTTATGTTAAATCAATGATATCGTCTTCGTCAGATGAAGCATTTTCTTTAAATAGTGCATCACAATCAACTTCTGCAATAGGATGATATAAGACTTAATAGGATTCAACTCCTTTCATCCAATGTTAAATCAATGATATCGTCTTCGTCAGATGAAGCATTTGCTTTAAATAGTGCATCACAATCAACTTCTTCAATAGGATGATATAAGACTTAATAGGATTCAACTCTTTTCATCCAATGTTAAATCAATGATATCGTCTTCGTCAGATGAAGCATTTTCTTTTAATAGTGCATCACAATCAACTGCTTCAATAGGATGATATAAGACTTAGTATGATTTAATTCCTTTCATCAAATGTTAAATCAATGATATCGTCTTCTTCAGATGAAGCAAATGCTTTAAATAATGCATTACAATCAGCTTTGTTTATATGATATAAGACTTAATAGGATTCAACTCCTTTAATAGGATAAAAATCAAACGTATCATCTTACATCTTAAGTTAAATCTTAATGTTGGAAATGCAGTGTATGTATTTGCGTAAATCATATATTGCGTATATAAGTTATGTACAAAACGAAAACCAAATAAAATTTTTGCTATCACAATTTATATGTATATCTATATATTTATCCTTTTCCACTATTACGACTTTTATTTAAATAAACACTTAACTATTTTTAATAAAATAAAACACAGAGCAGAAAAAAACACGTCTAATCGAACGTATCCAACTTATGTTAAATCAATGATATCGTCTTCGTCAGATGAAGCATTTTCTTTAAATAGTGCATCACAATCAACTTCTTCAATAGGATGATATAAGACTTAATAGGATTCAACTCCTTTCATCCAATGTTAAATCAATGATATCGTCTTCGTCAGATGAAGCATTTTCTTTAAATAGTGCATCACAATCAACTCCTTCAATAGGATGATATAAGACTTAATAGGATTCAACTCTTTTCATCCAATGTTAAATCAATGATATCGTCTTCGTCAGATGAAGCATTTGCTTTAAATAGTGCATCACAATCAACTTCTTCAATAGGATGATATAAGACTTAATAGGATTCAACTCTTTTCATCCAATGTTAAATCAATGATATCGTCTTCGTCAGATGAAGCATTTTCTTTTAATAGTGCATCACAATCAACTGCTTCAATAGGATGATATAAGACTTAATATGATTTAACTCCTTTCATCAAATGTTAAATCAATGATATCGTCTTCGTCAGATGAAGCATTTTCTTTAAATAGTGCATCACAATCAACTTCTTCAATAGGATGATATAAGACTTAATAGGATTCAACTCCTTTCATCCAATGTTAAATCAATGATATCGTCTTCGTCAGATGAAGCATTTTCTTTAAATAGTGCATCACAATCAACTCCTTCAATAGGATGATATAAGACTTAATAGGATTCAACTCATTTCATCCAATGTTAAATCAATGAAATCGTCTTCGTCAGATGAAGCATTTTCTTTAAATAGTGCATCACAATCATCTCCTTCAATAGGATGATAAAAGACTTAATAGGATTCAACTCCTTTCATCCAAATGTTAAATCAATGATATCGTCTTCGTCAGATGAAGCAAATGCTTTAAATAATGCATTACAATCAGCTTCGTTTATATGATATAAGACTTAATAGGATTCAACTCCTTTAATAGGATAAAAATCTAACGTATCATACTACATCTTATGTTAAATCTTAATGTTGGAAATGCAGTGTGTGCATTTGCGTATATCATATATTGCGTATATAAATTATGTACAAAACGAAAACCAAATAAAATTTTTAAATGGTGCTTATCACAATTTATATGTAGATCTATATATATATTTATCCTTTTCCACTATTACGACTTTTATTTAAATAAACACTTAACTATTTTTAATAAAATAAAACACAGAGCAGAAAAAAACACGTCTAATCGAACGTATCCAACTTATGTTAAATCAATGATATCGTCTTCGTCAGATGAAGCATTTTCTTTAAATAGTGCATCACAATCAACTTCTTCAATAGGATGATATAAGACTTAATAGGATTCAACTCTTTTCATCCAATGTTAAATCAATGATATCGTCTTCGTCAGATGAAGCATTTTCTTTAAATAGTGCATCACAATCAACTGCTTCAATAGGATGATATAAGACTTAATATGATTTAACTCCTTTCATCAAATGTTAAATCAATGATATCGTCTTCGTCAGATGAAGCAAATGCTTTAAATAATGCATTACAATCAGCTTTGTTTATATGATATAAGACTTAATAGGATTCAACTCCTTTAATAGGATAAAAATCAAACGTATCATCTTACATCTTATGTTAAATCTTAATGTTGGAAATGCAGTGTGTGCATTTGCGTATATCATATATTGCGTATATAAATTATGTACAAAACGAAAACCAAATAAAATTTTTAAATGGTGCTTATCACAATTTATATGTAGATCTATATACAGTAACGGCTCGATTCATGCAACAAGTTAAAAACCGGACCAATTGCAACGAGCGAATATGGCGCAACAATCGAACCATTAAAAAATAAGGTCACTTTAAGTTTCTATTTAGAAAAACGATCAAATAATAAGAAATGGTTACATATTTGCAAAGTAGTAAACTCAATTATCAATTCCATGTTTAGATGTACGAGAATGTATGTAACATTTCAAATACCTATTCTAATAAGATTCCAAAAACGAATAATGAAACTGAAAAATAATTTTATTCAATACAATATACCAGTATCACAAATTTCAAATAAAATTAAAATAAAATTCGATAAAACTATGTAAACGCAAAAATACATTTGAATACATACAATTGTGTATGTTAAAATTTCCAAAAGTAATTTCAAGATTTTTTAAAAAATTCAGAAATACTGGTTTGCCTTAAGCAATCGTTTCGTTTCAGTACCGCGCTTTCCCTTAGATTATGAAGAATCATGTAGTCGTCCATGGAGATGTCATTTTGTTGGGCCCACTCCAAGCAAATTGTGAAGCTTCTTATTGCATCTTCTAGTTTGATATGCGGTTTATCATCCTTTTGTATATCATCGTCATTATCGCTTTCTTCATCTGATGAAATAGCTAACGGCTCTTGAAAATTAAATTCATTGACCCAATCGTTGACTTCATTTGTGGAATATTCCCCCTCGTGTGGCAATTGTGACAGCAATGATTGAATAGTTTCCAGCTCCAATCTAGAACGCTGTAAATTGTTACGAAGTTGACTTAGCGGTACATCGTCGTCGGAATCCCACATATCTGTTCTTTGGTTAATTTTTAAAACATTCCAACTGTTTTTAATTGTTATTTGCTTAACACCAGTCCAAGAATTAACTAAAAACATCACAGCAGTTTTAAGATTGAAACTGTTTATTGCGGATTGTATATTGGCCTCACCAACTGCTACGATGTGTGCCAAAAGACTCTTTTTATAATTTGTTTTGATCATATTGATGACATTTTGGTCCATTGGCTGAAGAAGCGCAGTGCAGTTCGGTGGGAAACACATTATTGTTAAACTTAATCCATCAATTAACAAATCGGAATCACTTGGGTGACAAGCTGCATTGTCCAATAAAAGCAGAGCTTTTTGTGGAAGGCTTTGAGATCGAAGGTACTTTTTCACCTAAAATAAATAAAGATTAATTACAATCTTCAAATTATTTTGCACATAAATAAATCAAAACTACATACCTCGGGTACAAATGTAGACTCTAGCCACGTTTGAAATAAAGATGTTGTCATCCACGCACTTTTATTTCCTCTATATAATATGGGCAAAAGAGCATTTTTGAAAGCTCGTGGTTTTTTTGCTTTCCCGATGACAAAGAGTTTAAGTTTGTGGGTTCCAGAACTATTAGCACATGGTAAAAATGTAATTCTTTGTTTGATTACTTTTCGCCCTGGAGCGGATTTCTCATTAACTCTTACCAACGTCTTATCAGGTAGCATTTTCCAAAACAACCCACTTTCATCGGCGTTGTATACCTGGTCATCGGTTAAATTCAAATCATTTACCTTTTTGTGAAACTTAGTCACAAATGGATCGATCGCCTGGCTATTATTCGATAGTTTTTCGCCGACTACCTTCAACAATCGAATGCCATATCGTTTTTTAAAATTTTTAAGCCAACCACTGCTCGCGGAAAATTTAGAATTGGTTTCTTTAATTTTATTATGTAGCGAGATTGCTTTTTCGCATAAAATATGTGACGAAATCGGAATATGGTGTGCTCTCTGATTACAAAACCATTTGTAGAGAGCTTCTTCCATTTTTGGAAAATCCGGCTGTTTCAAAGTTTTTCTATTCCCAAGACTCACTTCGGTTCTACAAATAAACTTATCGATGTGCACTTTTTTTTGTTTAACACGGGTTATGGTGGATCGATGCACTGAATATTGAGCAGCCAATTTACTAGCTGATGCACCGTTTTGTAAACTCATCAAAATATTTTGTTTTTGTTTAATAGAAAGATATGTTTTTTTTATTTGAGATGGCATTTTAATTGTGTTTTATTTCACTTTATTATTTAAGCACAAAAAACTTTAATTTCCTCCCGAGTAACTACATTTGAACATGTATAATTTTTGTTTCTAACGGTAATATCTGAACAGAGGTAACATGAAGAGACAAACGATGTTGACAACTACTACTGTTGAAAAGTTTAGTGCTGTTTCATTTTTCTACAGAGAAAAATACAGAGAAATACAGATTTTTCTACAGAGAAAACAGAGGTAACATGAAGAGACAAACGATGTTGACAACTACTACTGTTGAAAAGTTTAGTGCTGTTTCATTTTTCTATACTAAAACCATGTATGTTATGTATTTATTTCATAATTATTGTTGTTTAAAAACAAGCAGAAAAATGCAACAGTATCGTATATATGGATAAACAATAAAAAAAGCAAATGAGTAAAGAGGGAATAAGTAGAATATGTATATTGTGAATAAACGATATTTCTGTTTCGAGATATCGCGCTAACTCTACTAAAACAAATTATTGCAATTATCGAGCTCAACAAAAAAAAGTGTTGCACTTATCAAAATTTTAGGTTTCTTTTTTTTCTTGATTTGCATTTATCGAAATTTGCAAGAATCGAATGTTGCACAAACCGAGCCTCTACTGTATATATATTTATCCTTTTCCACTATTACGACTTTTATTTAAATAAACACTTAACTATTTTTAATAAAATAAAACACAGAGCAGAAAAAAACACGTCTAATCGAACGTATCCAACTTATGTTAAATCAATGATATCGTCTTCGTCAGATGAAGCATTTTCTTTAAATAGTGCATCACAATCAACTTCTTCAATAGGATGATATAAGACTTAATAGGACTCAACTCCTTTCATCCAATGTTAAATCAATGATATCGTCTTCGTCAGATGAAGCATTTGCTTTAAATAGTGCATCACAATCAACTTCTTCAATAGGATGATATAAGACTTAATAGGATTCAACTCTTTTCATCCAATGTTAAATCAATGATATCGTCTTCGTCAGATGAAGCATTTTCTTTAAATAGTGCATCACAATCAACTGCTTCAATAGGATGATATAAGACTTAATATGATTTAACTCCTTTCATCAAATGTTAAATCAATGATATCGTCTTCTTCAGATGAAGCAAATGCTTTAAATAATGCATTACAATCAGCTTTGTTTATATGATATAAGACTTAATAGGATTTAACTCCTTTAATAGGATAAAAATCAAACGTATCATCTTACATCTTAAGTTAAATCTTAATTTTGGAAATGCAGTGTATGTATTTGCGTAAATCATATATTGCGTATATAAGTTATGTACAAAACGAAAACCAAATAAAATTTTTAAATGGTGCTATCACAATTTATATGTATATCTATATATTTATCCTTTTCCACTATTACGACTTTTATTTAAATAAACACTTAACTATTTTTAATAAAATAGAACACAGAGCAGAAAAAAACACGTCTAATCGAACGTATCCAACTTATGTTAAATCAATGATATCGTCTTCGTCAGATGAAGCATTTTCTTTAAATAGTGCATCACAATCAACTCCTTCAATAGGATGATATAAGACTTAATAGGATTCAACTCCTTTCATCCAATGTTAAATCAATGAAATCGTCTTTGTCAGATGAAGCATTTTCTTTAAATAGTGCATCACAATCAACTCCTTCAATAGGATGATATAAGACTTAATAGGATTCAACTCCTTTCATCCAAATGTTAAATCAATGATATCGTCTTCGTCAGATGAAGCAAATGCTTTAAATAATGCATTACAATCAGCTTCGTTTATATGATATAAGACTTAATAGGATTTAACTCCTTTAATAGGATAAAAATCTAACGTATCACCTTACATCTTATGTTAAATTTATATGTAGATCTATATATATATATTTATCCTTTTCCACTATTACGACTTTTATTTAAATAAACACTTAACTATTTTTAATAAAATAAAACACAGAGCAGAAAAAAACACGTCTAATCGAACGTATCCAACTTATGTTAAATCAATGATATCGTCTTCGTCAGATGAAGCATTTTCTTTAAATAGTGCATCACAATCAACTCCTTCAATAGGATGATATAAGACTTAATAGGATTCAACTCCTTTCATCCAAATGTTAAATCAATGATATCGTCTTCGTCAGATGAAGCAAATGCTTTAAATAATGCGTTACAATCAGCTTCGTTTATATGATATAAGACTTAATAGGATTTAACTCCTTTAATAGGATAAAAATCTAACGTATCACCGTACATCTTATGTTAAATCTTAATTTTGGAAATGCAGTGTGTGTATTTGCGTATATCATATATTGCGTATATAAATTATGTACAAAACGAAAACCAAATAAAATTTTTAAATGGTGCTTATCACAATTTATATGTAGATCTATATATATATATTTATCCTTTTCCACTATTACGACTTTTATTTAAATAAACACTTAACTATTTTTAATAAAATAAAACACAGAGCAGAAAAAAACACGTCTAATCGAACGTATCCAACATATGTTAAATCAATGATATCGTCTTCGTCAGATGAAGCATTTTCTTTAAATAGTGCATCACAATCAACTTCTTCAATAGGATGATATAAGACTTAATAGGATTCAACTCCTTTCATCCAATGTTAAATCAATGATATCGTCTTCGTCAGATGAAGCATTTTCTTTAAATAGTGCATCACAATCAACTCCTTCAATAGGATGATATAAGACAATAGGATTCAACTCCTTTCATCAAATGTTAAATCAATGATATCGTCTTCTTCAGATGAAGCAAATGCTTTAAATAATGCATTACAATCAGCTTTGTTTATATGATATAAGACTTAATAGGATTCAACTCCTTTAATAGGATTTAAATCAATCGTATCATCTTACATCTTATGTTAAATCTTAATTTTGGAAATGCAGTGTGTGTATTTGCGTAAATCATATATTGCGTATATAAATTATGTACAAAACGAAAACCAAATAAAATTTTTAAATGGTGCTTATCACAATTTATATGTAGATCTATATATTTATCCTTTTCCACTATTACGACTTTTATTTAAATAAACACTTAACTATTTTTAATAAAATAGAACACAGAGCAGAAAAAATACGTCTAATCGAACGTATCCAACTTATGTTAAATCAATGATATCGTCTTCGTCAGATGAAGCATTTTCTTTAAATAGTGCATCACAATCAACTTCTTCAATAGGATGATATAAGACTTAATAGGATTCAACTCCTTTCATCCAATGTTAAATCAATGATATCGTCTTCGTCAGATGAAGCATTTTCTTTAAATAGTGCATCACAATCAACTCCTTCAATAGGATGATATAAGACTTAATAGGATTCAACTCCTTTCATCTAATGTTAAATCAATGATATCGTCTTCGTCAAATGAAGCATTTTCTTTAAATAGTGCATCACAATCAACTCCTTCAATAGGATGATATAAGACTTAATAGGATTCAACTCCTTTCATCAAATGTTAAATCAATGATATCGTCTTCGTCAGATGAAGCAAATGATTTAAATAATGCATTACAATCAGCTTTGTTTATATGATATAAGACTTAATAGGATTCAACTCCTTTAATAGGATAAAAATCAAACGTATCATCTTACAACTTATGTTAAATCTTAATTTTGGAAATGCAGTGTATGTATTTGCGTAAATCATATATTGCGTATATAAGTTATGTACAAAACGAAAACCAAATAAAATTTTTAAATGGTGCTTATCACAATTTATATGTAGATCTATATATTTATCCTTTTCCACTATTACGACTTTTATTTAAATAAACACTTAACTATTTTTAATAAAATAAACACAGAGCAGAAAAAAAAACACGTCTAATCGAACGTATTCAACTTATGTTAAATCAATGATATCATCTTTCTCAGATGAAGCATTTTCTTTAAATAGTGCATCACAATCAACTCCTTCAATAGGATGATATAAGACTTAATAGGATTCAACTCCTTTCATCCAATGTTAAATCAATGAAATCGTCTTCGTCAGATAAGGCATTTTCTTTAAATAGTGCATCACAATCAACTCCTTCAATAGGATGATATAGGACTTAATAGGATTCAACTCCTTTCATCAAATGTTAAATCAATGATATCGTTTTCGTCAGATGAAGCATTTTCTTTAAATAGTGCATCACAATCAACTCCTTCAATAGGATGATATAAGACAATAGGATTCAACTCCTTTCATCAAATGTTAAATCAATGATATCGTCTTCTTCAGATGAAGCATTTTCTTTAAATAGTGCATCACAATCAACTTCTTCAATAGGATGATATAAGACTTAATAGGATTCAACTCCTTTCATCCAATGTTAAATCAATGATATCGTCTTCGTCAGATGAAGCATTTGCTTTAAATAGTGCATCACAATCAACTTCTTCAATAGGATGATATAAGACTTAATAGGATTCAACTCTTTTCATCCAATGTTAAATCAATGATATCGTCTTCGTCAGATGAAGCATTTTCTTTAAATAGTGCATCACAATCAACTGCTTCAATAGGATGATATAAGACTTAATATGATTTAACTCCTTTCATCAAATGTTAAATCAATGATATCGTCTTCTTCAGATGAAGCAAATGCTTTAAATAATGCATTACAATCAGCTTTGTTTATATGATATAAGACTTAATAGGATTCAACTCCTTTAATAGGATAAAAATCAAACGTATCATCTTACATCTTAAGTTAAATCTTAATTTTGGAAATGCAGTGTATGTATTTGCGTAAATCATATATTGCGTATATAAGTTATGTACAAAACGAAAACCAAATAAAATTTTTAAATGGTGCTATCACAATTTATATGTATATCTATATATTTATCCTTTTCCACTATTACGACTTTTATTTAAATAAACACTTAACTATTTTTAATAAAATAGAACACAGAGCAGAAAAAAACACGTCTAATCGAACGTATCCAACTTATGTTAAATCAATGATATCGTCTTCGTCAGATGAAGCATTTTCTTTAAATAGTGCATCACAATCAACTCCTTCAATAGGATGATATAAGACTTAATAGGATTCAACTCCTTTCATCCAATGTTAAATCAATGAAATCGTCTTTGTCAGATGAAGCATTTTCTTTAAATAGTGCATCACAATCAACTCCTTCAATAGGATGACATAAGACTTAATAGGATTCAACTCCTTTCATCCAAATGTTAAATCAATGATATCGTCTTCGTCAGATGAAGCAAATGCTTTAAATAATGCATTACAATCAGCTTCGTTTATATGATATAAGACTTAATAGGATTTAACTCCTTTAATAGGATAAAAATCTAACGTATCACCGTACATCTTATGTTAAATCTTAATTTTGGAAATGCAGTGTGTGTATTTGCGTATATCATATATTGCGTATATAAATTATGTACAAAACGAAAACCAAATAAAATTTTTAAATGGTGCTTATCACAATTTATATGTAGATCTATATATATATATTTATCCTTTTCCACTATTACGACTTTTATTTAAATAAACACTTAACTATTTTTAATAAAATAAAACACAGAGCAGAAAAAAACACGTCTAATCGAACGTATCCAACTTATGTTAAATCAATGATATCGTCTTCGTCAGATGAAGCATTTTCTTTAAATAGTGCATCACAATCAATTTCTTCAATAGGATGATATAAGACTTAATAGGATTCAACTCCTTTCATCCAATGTTAAATCAATGATATCGTCTTCGTCAGATGAAGCATTTTCTTTAAATAGTGCATCACAATCAACTCCTTCAATAGGATGATATAAGACAATAGGATTCAACTCCTTTCATCAAATGTTAAATCAATGATATCGTCTTCTTCAGATGAAGCAAATGCTTTAAATAATGCATTACAATCAGCTTTGTTTATATGATAAAAGACTTAATAGGATTCAACTCCTTTAATAGGATTTAAATCAATCGTATCATCTTACATCTTATGTTAAATCTTAATTTTGGAAATGCAGTGTGTGTATTTGCGTAAATCATATATTGCGTATATAAATTATGTACAAAACGAAAACCAAATAAAATTTTTAAATGGTGCTTATCACAATTTATATGTAGATCTATATATTTATCCTTTTCCACTATTACGACTTTTATTTAAATAAACACTTAACTATTTTTAATAAAATAGAACACAGAGCAGAAAAAATACGTCTAATCGAACGTATCCAACTTATGTTAAATCAATGATATCGTCTTCGTCAGATGAAGCATTTTCTTTAAATAGTGCATCACAATCAACTTCTTCAATAGGATGATATAAGACTTAATAGGATTCAACTCCTTTCATCCAATGTTAAATCAATGATATCGTCTTCGTCAGATGAAGCATTTTCTTTAAATAGTGCATCACAATCAACTCCTTCAATAGGATGATATAAGACTTAATAGGATTCAACTCCTTTCATCCAATGTTAAATCAATGATATCGTCTTCGTCAAATGAAGCATTTTCTTTAAATAGTGCATCACAATCAACTCCTTCAATAGGATGATATAAGACTTAATAGGATTCAACTCCTTTCATCAAATGTTAAATCAATGATATCGTCTTCTTCAGATGAAGCAAATGATTTAAATAATGCATTACAATCAGCTTTGTTTATATGATATAAGACTTAATAGGATTCAACTCCTTTAATAGGATAAAAATCAAACGTATCATCTTACAACTTATGTTAAATCTTAATTTTGGAAATGCAGTGTATGTATTTGCGTAAATCATATATTGCGTATATAAGTTATGTACAAAACGAAAACCAAATAAAATTTTTAAATGGTGCTTATCACAATTTATATGTAGATCTATATATTTATCCTTTTCCACTATTACGACTTTTATTTAAATAAACACTTAACTATTTTTAATAAAATAAACACAGAGCAGAAAAAAAAACACGTCTAATCGAACGTATTCAACTTATGTTAAATCAATGATATCATCTTTCTCAGATGAAGCATTTTCTTTAAATAGTGCATCACAATCAACTCCTTCAATAGGATGATATAAGACTTAATAGGATTCAACTCCTATCATCCAATGTTAAATCAATGAAATCGTCTTCGTCAGATAAGGCATTTTCTTTAAATAGTGCATCACAATCAACTCCTTCAATAGGATGATATAGGACTTAATAGGATTCAACTCCTTTCATCAAATGTTAAATCAATGATATCGTTTTCGTCAGATGAAGCATTTTCTTTAAATAGTGCATCACAATCAACTGCTTCAATAGGATGATATAAGACAATAGGATTCAACTCCTTTCATCAAATGTTAAATCAATGATATCGTCTTCTTCAGATGAAGCAAATGATTTAAATAATGCATTACAATCAGCTTCGTTTAATGATATAAGACTTAATAGGATTCAACTCCTTTAATAGGATTAAAATCAATCGTATCATCTTACAACTTATGTTAAATCTTTATGTTGGAAATGCAGTGTGTGTATTTGCGTATATCATATATTGCGTATATAAATTATGTACAAAACGAAAACCAAGTAAAATTTTTAAATGGTGCTTTTCACAATTTATATGTAGATCTCTATATATATTTATCCTTTTCCACTATTACGACTTTTATTTAAATAAACACTTAACTATTTTTAATAAAATAAAACACAGAGCAGAAAAAAACACGTCTAATCGAACGTATCCAACTTATGTTAAATCAATGATATCGTCTTCGTCAGATGAAGCATTTTCTTTAAATAGTGCATCACAATCAACTTCTTCAATAGGATGATATAAGACTTAATAGGATGCAACTCCTTTCATCCAATATTAAATCAATGATATCGTCTTCGTCAGATGAAGCATTTTCTTTAAATAGTGCTTCACAATCAACTTCTTCAATAGGATGATATAAGACTTAATAGGATTCAACTCTTTTCATCCAATGTTAAATCAATGATATCGTCTTCGTCAGATGAAGCATTTTCTTTAAATAGTGCATCACAATCAACTCCTTCAATAGGATGATATAAGAAGCATTTTCTTTAAATAGTGCATCACAATCAACTTCTTCAATAGGATGATATAAGACTTAATAGGATTCAACTCCTTTCATCCAATGTTAAATCAATGATATCGTCTTCGTCAGATGAAGCATTTTCTTTAAATAGTGCATCACAATCAACTCCTTCAATAGGATGATATAAGACTTAATAGGATTCAACTCTTTTCATCCAATGTTAAATCAATGATATCGTCTTCGTCAGATGAAGCATTTTCTTTAAATAGTGCATCACAATCAACTCCTTCAATAGGATGATATAAGAAGCATTTTCTTTAAATAGTGCATCACAATCAACTTCTTCAATAGGATGATATAAGACTTAATAGGATTCAACTCCTTTCATCAAATGTTAAATCAATGATATCGTCTTCTTCAGATGAAGCAAATGATTTAAATAATGCATTACAATCAGCTTTGTTTATATGATATAAGACTTAATAGGATTCAACTCCTTTAATAGGATAAAAATCAAACGTATCATCTTACAACTTATGTTAAATCTTAATTTTGGAAATGCAGTGTATGTATTTGCGTAAATCATATATTGCGTATATAAGTTATGTACAAAACGAAAACCAAATACAATTTTTATATGGTGCTTATCACAATTTATATGTAGATCTATATATTTATCCTTTTCCACTATTACGACTTTTATTTAAATAAACACTTAACTATTTTTAATAAAATAAACACAGAGCAGAAAAAAAAACACGTCTAATCGAACGTATTCAACTTATGTTAAATCAATGATATCATCTTTCTCAGATGAAGCATTTTCTTTAAATAGTGCATCACAATCAACTCCTTCAATAGGATGATATAAGACTTAATAGGATTCAACTCCTTTCATCCAATGTTAAATCAATGAAATCGTCTTCGTCAGATAAGGCATTTTCTTTAAATAGTGCATCACAATCAACTCCTTCAATAGGATGATATAGGACTTAATAGGATTCAACTCCTTTCATCAAATGTTAAATCAATGATATCGTTTTCGTCAGATGAAGCATTTTCTTTAAATAGTGCATCACAATCAACTGCTTCAATAGGATGATATAAGACAATAGGATTCAACTCCTTTCATCAAATGTTAAATCAATGATATCGTCTTCTTCAGATGAAGCAAATGATTTAAATAATGCATTACAATCAGCTTCGTTTAATGATATAAGACTTAATAGGATTCAACTCCTTTAATAGGATTAAAATCAATCGTATCATCTTACATCTTATGTTAAATCTTTATGTTGGAAATGCAGTGTGTGTATTTGCGTATATCATATATTGCGTATATAAATTATGTACAAAACGAAAACCAAGTAAAATTTTTAAATGGTGCTTTTCACAATTTATATGTAGATCTATATATATATTTATCCTTTTCCACTATTACGACTTTTATTTAAATAAACACTTAACTATTTTTAATAAAATAAAACACAGAGCAGAAAAAAACACGTCTAATCGAACGTATCCAACTTATGTTAAATCAATGATATCGTCTTCGTCAGATGAAGCATTTTCTTTAAATAGTGCATCACAATCAACTTCTTCAATAGGATGATATAAGACTTAATAGGATGCAACTCCTTTCATCCAATATTAAATCAATGATATCGTCTTCGTCAGATGAAGCATTTTCTTTAAATAGTGCTTCACAATCAACTTCTTCAATAGGATGATATAAGACTTAATAGGATTCAACTCTTTTCATCCAATGTTAAATCAATGATATCGTCTTCGTCAGATGAAGCATTTTCTTTAAATAGTGCATCACAATCAACTCCTTCAATAGGATGATATAAGAAGCATTTTCTTTAAATAGTGCATCACAATCAACTTCTTCAATAGGATGATATAAGACTTAATAGGATTCAACTCCTTTCATCCAATGTTAAATCAATGATATCGTCTTCGTCAGATGAAGCATTTTCTTTAAATAGTGCATCACAATCAACTCCTTCAATAGGATGATATAAGACTTAATAGGATTCAACTCTTTTCATCCAATGTTAAATCAATGATATCGTCTTCGTCAGATGAAGCATTTTCTTTAAATAGTGCATCACAATCAACTCCTTCAATAGGATGATATAAGAAGCATTTTCTTTAAATAGTGCATCACAATCAACTTCTTCAATAGGATGATATAAGACTTAATAGGATTCAACTCCTTTCATCAAATGTTAAATCAATGATATCGTCTTCTTCAGATGAAGCAAATGATTTAAATAATGCATTACAATCAGCTTTGTTTATATGATATAAGACTTAATAGGATTCAACTCCTTTAATAGGATAAAAATCAAACGTATCATCTTACAACTTATGTTAAATCTTAATTTTGGAAATGCAGTGTATGTATTTGCGTAAATCATATATTGCGTATATAAGTTATGTACAAAACGAAAACCAAATAAAATTTTTATATGGTGCTTATCACAATTTATATGTAGATCTATATATTTATCCTTTTCCACTATTACGACTTTTATTTAAATAAACACTTAACTATTTTTAATAAAATAAACACAGAGCAGAAAAAAAAACACGTCTAATCGAACGTATTCAACTTATGTTAAATCAATGATATCATCTTTCTCAGATGAAGCATTTTCTTTAAATAGTGCATCACAATCAACTCCTTCAATAGGATGATATAAGACTTAATAGGATTCAACTCCTTTCATCCAATGTTAAATCAATGAAATCGTCTTCGTCAGATAAGGCATTTTCTTTAAATAGTGCATCACAATCAACTCCTTCAATAGGATGATATAGGACTTAATAGGATTCAACTCCTTTCATCAAATGTTAAATCAATGATATCGTTTTCGTCAGATGAAGCATTTTCTTTAAATAGTGCATCACAATCAACTGCTTCAATAGGATGATATAAGACAATAGGATTCAACTCCTTTCATCAAATGTTAAATCAATGATATCGTCTTCTTCAGATGAAGCAAATGATTTAAATAATGCATTACAATCAGCTTCGTTTAATGATATAAGACTTAATAGGATTCAACTCCTTTAATAGGATTAAAATCAATCGTATCATCTTACATCTTATGTTAAATCTTTATGTTGGAAATGCAGTGTGTGTATTTGCGTATATCATATATTGCGTATATAAATTATGTACAAAACGAAAACCAAGTAAAATTTTTAAATGGTGCTTTTCACAATTTATATGTAGATCTATATATATATTTATCCTTTTCCACTATTACGACTTTTATTTAAATAAACACTTAACTATTTTTAATAAAATAAAACACAGAGCAGAAAAAAACACGTCTAATCGAACGTATCCAACTTATGTTAAATCAATGATATCGTCTTCGTCAGATGAAGCATTTTCTTTAAATAGTGCATCACAATCAACTTCTTCAATAGGATGATATAAGACTTAATAGGATGCAACTCCTTTCATCCAATATTAAATCAATGATATCGTCTTCGTCAGATGAAGCATTTTCTTTAAATAGTGCATCACAATCAATTTCTTCAATAGGATGATATAAGACTTAATAGGATTCAACTCTTTTCATCCAATGTTAAATCAATGATATCGTCTTCGTCAGATGAAGCATTTTCTTTAAATAGTGCATCACAATCAACTCCTTCAATAGGATGATATAAGAAGCATTTTCTTTAAATAGTGCATCACAATCAACTTCTTCAATAGGATGATATAAGACTTAATAGGATTCAACTCCTTTCATCCAATGTTAAATCAATGATATCGTCTTCGTCAGATGAAGCATTTTCTTTAAATAGTGCATCACAATCAACTCCTTCAATAGGATGATATAAGACTTAATAGGATTCAACTCTTTTCATCCAATGTTAAATCAATGATATCGTCTTCGTCAGATGAAGCATTTTCTTTAAATAGTGCATCACAATCAACTCCTTCAATAGGATGATATAAGAAGCATTTTCTTTAAATAGTGCATCACAATCAACTTCTTCAATAGGATGATATAAGACTTAATAGGATTCAACTCCTTTCATCAAATGTTAAATCAATGATATCGTCTTCTTCAGATGAAGCAAATGATTTAAATAATGCATTACAATCAGCTTTGTTTATATGATATAAGACTTAATAGGATTCAACTCCTTTAATAGGATAAAAATCAAACGTATCATCTTACAACTTATGTTAAATCTTAATTTTGGAAATGCAGTGTATGTATTTGCGTAAATCATATATTGCGTATATAAGTTATGTACAAAACGAAAACCAAATAAAATTTTTAAATGGTGCTTATCACAATTTATATGTAGATCTATATATTTATCCTTTTCCACTATTACGACTTTTATTTAAATAAACACTTAACTATTTTTAATAAAATAAACACAGAGCAGAAAAAAAAACACGTCTAATCGAACGTATTCAACTTATGTTAAATCAATGATATCATCTTTCTCAGATGAAGCATTTTCTTTAAATAGTGCATCACAATCAACTCCTTCAATAGGATGATATAAGACTTAATAGGATTCAACTCCTTTCATCCAATGTTAAATCAATGAAATCGTCTTCGTCAGATAAGGCATTTTCTTTAAATAGTGCATCACAATCAACTCCTTCAATAGGATGATATAGGACTTAATAGGATTCAACTCCTTTCATCAAATGTTAAATCAATGATATCGTTTTCGTCAGATGAAGCATTTTTTTTAAATAGTGCATCACAATCAACTGCTTCAATAGGATGATATAAGACAATAGGATTCAACTCCTTTCATCAAATGTTAAATCAATGATATCGTCTTCTTCAGATGAAGCAAATGCTTTAAATAATGCATTACAATCAGCTTCGTTTAATGATATAAGACTTAATAGGATTCAACTACTTTAATAGGATTAAAATCAATCGTATCATCTTACATCTTATGTTAAATCTTTATGTTGGAAATGCAGTGTGTGTATTTGCGTATATCATATATTGCGTATATAAATTATGTACAAAACGAAAACCAAGTAAAATTTTTAAATGGTGCTTTTCACAATTTATATGTAGATCTCTATATATATTTATCCTTTTCCACTATTACGACTTTTATTTAAATAAACACTTAACTATTTTTAATAAAATAAAACACAGAGCAGAAAAAAACACGTCTAATCGAACGTATCCAACTTATGTTAAATCAATGATATCGTCTTCGTCAGATGAAGCATTTTCTTTAAATAGTGCATCACAATCAACTTCTTCAATAGGATGATATAAGACTTAATAGGATGCAACTCCTTTCATCCAATATTAAATCAATGATATCGTCTTCGTCAGATGAAGCATTTTCTTTAAATAGTGCTTCACAATCAACTTCTTCAATAGGATGATATAAGACTTAATAGGATTCAACTCTTTTCATCCAATGTTAAATCAATGATATCGTCTTCGTCAGATGAAGCATTTTCTTTAAATAGTGCATCACAATCAACTGCTTCAATAGGATGATATAAGACTTAATATGATTTAACTCCTTTCATCAAATGTTAAATCAATGATATCGTCTTCTTCAGATGAAGCAAATGCTTTAAATAATGCATTACAATCAGCTTTGTTTAATGATATAAGACTTAATAGGATTCAACTCCTTTAATAGGATAAAAATCAAACGTATCATCTTACATCTTATGTTAAATCTTAATTTTGGAAATGCAGTGTATGTATTTGCGTATATCATATATTGCGTATATAAGTTATGTACAAAACGAAAACCAAATAAAATTTTTAAATGGTGCTTATCACAATTTATATGTAGATCTATATATTTATCCTTTTCCACTATTACGACTTTTATTTAAATAAACACTTAACTATTTTTAATAAAATAAAACACAGAGCAGAAAAAAAACACGTCTAATCGAACGTATTCAACTTATGTTAAATCAATGATATCATCTTCGTCAGATGAAACATTTTCTTTAAATAGTGCATCACAATCAACTCCTTCAATAGGATGATATAAGACTTAATAGGATTCAACTCCTTTTATCAAATGTCAAATCAATGATATCGTCTTCTGCAGATGAAGCAAATGATTTAAATAATGCATTACAATCAGCTTCGTTTATATGATATAAGACTTAATAGGATTCAACTCCTTCAAAAGGATAAAAATCAAACGTATCATCTTACATCTTATGTTAAATCTTAATGTTGGAAATGCAGTGTGTGTATTTGCGTATATCATATATTGCGTATATAAATTATGTACAAAATGAAAACCAAATAAAATTTTTAAATGGTGCTTATCACAATTTATATGTAGATCTATATATATATTTATCCTTTTCCACTATTACGACTTTTATTTAAATAAACACTTAACTATTTTTAATAAAATAAAACACAGAGCAGAAAAAAACACGTCTAATCGGACGTATCCAACTTATGTTAAATCAATAATATCGTCTTCGTCAGATGAAGCATTTTCTTTAATTAGTGCATCACAATCAACTCCTTCAATAGGATGATATAAGACTTAATAGGATTCAACTCCTTTCATCCAAATGTTAAATCAATGATATCGTCTTCGTCAGATGAAGCATTTTCTTTAAATAGTGCATCACAATCAACTTCTTCAATAGGATGATATAAGACTTAATAGGATTCAACTCTTTTCATCCAATGTTAAATCAATGATATCGTCTTCGTCAGATGAAGCATTTTCTTTAAATAGTGCATCACAATCAACTGCTTCAATAGGATGATATAAGACTTAATATGATTTAACTCCTTTCATCAAATGTTAAATCAATGATATCGTCTTCTTCAGATGAAGCAAATGCTTTAAATAATGCATTACAATCAGCTTCGTTTATATGATATAAGACTTTATAGGATTCAACTCCTTCAAAAGGATAAAAATCAAACGTATCATCTTACATCTTATGTTAAATCTTAATTTTAGAAATGCAGTATATTTATTTGCGTAAATCATATATTGCGTATATAAATTATGTACAAAACGAAAACCAAATAAAATTTGGAAATGGTGCTTAGCACAATTTACATATATGTAGATCTATATATTTATCCTTTTCCACTATTACGACTTTTATTTAAATAAACACTTAACTATTTTTAATAAAATAAAACACAGAGCAGAAAAAAACACGTCTAATCGAACGTATTCAACTTATGTTAAATCAATGATATCGTCTTCGTCAGATGAAGCATTTTCTTTAAATAGTGCATCACAATCAACTTCTTCAATAGGATGATATAAGACTTAATAGGATTCAACTCCTTTCATCCAATGTTAAATCAATGATATCGTCTTCGTCAGATGAAGCATTTTCTTTAAATAGTGCATCACAATCAACTCCTTCAATAGGATGATATAAGACTGAATAGGATTCAACTCCTTTCATCCAATGTTAAATCAATGATATCGTTTTCGTCAGATGAAGCATTTTCTTTAAATAGTGCATCACAATCAATTCCTTCAATAGGATGATATAAGAATTAATAGGATTCAACTCCTTTCATCAAATGTTAAATCAATGATATCGTCTTCTTCAGATGAAGCAAATGCTTTAAATAATGCATTACAATCAGCTTTGTTTATATGATATAAGACTTAATAGGATTCAACTCCTTTAATAGGATTTAAATCAATCGTATCATCTTACATCTTATGTTAAATCTTAATTTTGGAAATGCAGTGTGTGTATTTGCGTAAATCATATATTGCGTATATAAATTATGTACAAAACGAAAACCAAATAAAATTTTTAAATGGTGCTTATCACAATTTATATGTAGATCTATATATTTATCCTTTTCCACTATTACGACTTTTATTTAAATAAACACTTAACTATTTTTAATAAAATAGAACACAGAGCAGAAAAAACACGTCTAATCGAACGTATCCAACTTATGTTAAATCAATGATATCGTCTTCGTCAGATGAAGCATTTTCTTTAAATAGTGCATCACAATCAACTCCTTCAATAAGATGATATAAGACTTAATAGGATTCAACTCATTTCATCCAATGTTAAATCAATGAAATCGTCTTTGTCAGATGAAGCATTTTCTTTAAATAGTGCATCACAATCAACTCCTTCAATAGGATGATATAAGAATTAATAGGATTCAACTCCTTGCATCCAATGTTAAATCAATGATATCGTCTTCGTTCTTCATCACAATCAACTCCTTTAATAGGATGATATAAGACTTTTAAGGATTCAACTGCATTTATCTAATATTAAATCAATGATATCGTCCTCGTCAGATGAAGCAAATGCTTTAAATATTGCATTATAATCAGCTTCGTTAATATGATATAAGACTTAATAGGATTCAACTCCTTTAAAAGGATAAAAATAAAACGTATCATCTTACATCTTATGTTAAATCTTAATGTTAGAAATGCAGTATATTTATTTGCGTAAATCATATATTGCGTATATAAATTATGTACAAAACGAAAACCAAATAAAATTTTGAAATGGTGCTTAGCACAATTTACATATATGTAGATCTATATATTTATCCTTTTCCACTATTACGACTTTTATTTAAATAAACACTTAACTATTTTTAATAAAATAAAACACAGAGCAGAAAAAAACACGTCTAATCGAACGTATCCAACTTATGTTAAATCAATGATATCGTCTTCGTCAGATGAAGCATTTTCTTTAAATAGTGCATCACAATCAATTTCTTCAATAGGATGATATAAGACTTAATAGGATTCAACTCCTTTCATCCAATGTTAAATCAATGATATCGTCTTCGTCAGATGAAGCATTTTCTTTAAATAGTGCATCAAAATCAACTCCTTCAATAGGATGATATAAGACTTAATAGGATTCAACTCCTTTCATCCAATGTTAAATCAATGATATCGTCTTCGTCAGATGAAGCATTTTCTTTAAATAGTGCATCACAATCAACTCCTTCAATAAGATGATATAAGACTTAATAGGATTCAACTCCTTTCAACAAATGTTAAATCAATGATATCGTCTTCGTCAGATGAAGCATTTTCTTTAAATAGTGCATCACAATCAACTCCTTTAATATGACGATATAAGACTTAATAGGATTCAACTCCTTTCATCTTATGTTAAATAAATGATATCGTCCTCGTCAGATGAAGCAAATTCTTTAGATATTGCATCAACCAACTACTTTAATATGATATCAGACTTAATAGGATTCAACTTTTTTGATAGTAATAAAATGAAACGTATATACTAATGTGTAATCTTTCTGTTGGAATGCGGTGTGTGTATTTGTTGTTTGTTGAATTGATAGTTCAGATATTTTCCGTATAATAAATTCACTAAACTTTACGTTTTAAAATTAATTTTATTTAATTAAACTCAATCAATAACTTACAACTTATTGCTTATATTTGGAAAATTTTCTCAAGTCAAAGAAGAAAACGGCGGGCTTATCATTTCAACTGAAGTTAACATTTAGTACATAAATTACTTTGCTATAGATTAAATTGTTTTTATTATTGATTGATGTCACCGAACGGGTTTTGGTTTTAATTATCGAAAATTATCGAATTTTTTATGAATGAAATTATTAAATTATATTGTCAATTTGTGTTTGTAAACAAACCTCTAATAAAGTGAAAATGACATCGCAGCTGGCAAATAATTTTTCTGTTTTGATTACAATTATTGTTAATCCAATTTAAATACATATTTATTAATAATTCTACAGCAGGCCCATTGAGTTTGAGTTTCTTTCGAGCGTACCGTATACTGAATAGTAAACTGCAAGTATTCTTATTATTTATATTAATGTTACCTTTTTTAAATAGCTTTAAGGGTTTCCAAACACATTTCCCTTAAGAAAGTATGCGTTAAGAAAATAACGCGATACATTTTCTTAAGTGCTACAACAATTGCTGATGTATAATACGATTCTATGTTGTCTTACAGTTTTGGTTTCTGAATGTATTTCAATAATTCTTCCAAGCAACCACTGATTTGGTGGTAAGTTGTCGTCTTTTATCAGCACTACAGTGGTTATATTTATGGAAAATTTTTCTGATTTCCATTTGCCTTTTTGTTTCAATTTGTTGAGGTAATCGGAAGACCAGGCCTTCCAAAAGGACTGAACACATAGCTGGATATCCTGTCATCTGAATAATTTGTTTATAGCTATATTGGATAACAGTGGCTTAGGCACAGCATGCAGAGGTTCTCCAATTAAAAAATGTTCTGGTGTAAGTCTGTGGTCGTCAATGTCATAGCCAATGCTACATAATGGTCTTGAATTTAACAATCCTTCAATTCACGTATCAATGTTGTGGATTCTTCGAAATTAAGTTTAGCGTCGTTTGTTGCTCGTCTAAAATGAAATTTATCAGATTTCACTGCCGCTTTCCACTAACCTCCGAAGTGGGGCATTCAAGCTGGATTAAATTTGAATTCTATTCCTTTCTGTAATATAAAGTAAGATATTAGTTAATTGATTGGCTGTTGTAAGATTACTCGTTTAAGCTTTTTTGATTCATTATTAGCTCCAATCAAATTTGATCCATTGTCACACCAGATTGCATTGGGTAGCTCTCGACGTGACACAAATCTTTTTAAAGCAGCAAGAAAAGATTCGATATTGAGACTGCTAACTACTTCCAAGTGGACAGCTTTTATGGCCAGATAAACAAAAACCGCGACGTATGCCTTTGTTAATGAAGCATTTCAGGTTTGTGACGTTTCGATATATATCGGACACAATCTACACCTGTATTTAAGAAAGGTCGTTTTTTGTACATCTTTTTGACGGTGGATTACCCATTTTTTGGTTACGTTGAACACTTCGATATCTTATACAGATCACGCAAGACTTAATATAGCGTTTAATATTGTATCTGGCACCAATCATCCAATATTGTTGTCGCACTAAATTCATTACTAATGCAAATTTATAGTATAAATTTCCCGAATTATAAGTTAATTCACTGCATGATTCTTTTGTAGAATTTTTGGTTGTTTGTCCCCATAACTAAGATGCGAATTGCTAAGTCGTCGTCCTCCTAACCGATGGATTCCTCGAGAGTATGAATGGCTCCAGCGCAGATATGGCATTGTTGGATTCCAAAGATTGATTTCATTTAAGTTTAGCCATTTCGGTTTTAAGCTGGACGACTGTTATGCTCGTATTATACATAATTCAGCCGTGCTATATTCCAAAGGACGCGAGCAAATTGATTTAAAGTATATTTTGGATAAGTTAAATCACCTGTTTTCGTTAATCATGGTATGTGAATATTATGCTATGCGAATGTAATTGAGACACAATACTATGTAACGAGTACACTGCGAGTATATACTACAATATTTCCAAACAATTATGTTCTAATTGTTTACATAAAAAGTTTGCATATATGTATATCTTTAAATATGACATACTACTAAGGCAAATAACAATGTGTACTGCATTATAACCGCTCGAAGATGTAAAGATCCCTTGTGCGTGTAAATGAGAAATACTACTACGAGTAAATAAAAGTAAATAGTACGATCGTTGGTATGCTATGTACTGTAACGTAATTTAATATAAGAGTTTAAATCAGGTTTCAATGACTAAATGTTGTTAGGGCTTTTATTTTAACGCAACCGTATAGTTTAAATAATTATATTGAACTGGTTCGTTTCAAAACATCTTATTATTTTATTTCACTGAATTAGTAATTTATTTTGTTTATTATTTATTATAAAACATAGAATTCAAATTTAAATCTCAACGTAAAATAAAGCTTCTAGAAATATATTTTCTTAATGCGACTTTAAATAGCTAGGGACTTTCACAAAGCTGAAATAACTTGCACCAAGTTTGTGAATTACTGTTTTACTACCAAGCACTCATACAATTTCGAAATCGTCATAGTATAATTGTGTTAATAGAACATGCTCACCTAGTAAAGCGTGATTTTAATGTTCGACATAGATTTCCACAACAAAAGTATTCATAAGTTTAAGCGTCACAAACATGAGAATTTCGTTTTATAAGAATTATATTTTTCAATAAATCGTAATAAAACGGGTTGAACAAAATGAACATAATATGACATTATTTTGTTTCGCAAATATTAGAACACTATTTAAGAGTTTAATATGACTTAAAGCATGTCGTCGTAACCCCGACAAAGTGTTAAAAGAAGATTAACAATTGACGCTCACCACACATTTTAGTTTGATTTTTCTTTTATGTGTTCTATTATTTTTAAGTGATTCTGTGAAATTTTTAATGCAAATAAAACATAAAACTGACATTTTCTAAAATATATATTGACAAAGTACAACTCAACCAGTTACGGTGATCCTAGGTGTGTTTCCATAATCCTGGAGTATATGCAGCAGAGTTCCAAATAGATATCTGAGGATTCTTGTTCCAAAATAATGTGGGCCCAGGCTATTATGAAATAAAGCCGAGTCGGATTTTTCCGTTATTTAGTAATTTTTTATTTTAATAATTGTTTTATGAATTTAGTAATTATTAGTAATATTTTTATATAGAAACGTCAAAATACGATCAATCGAAAGAACGTACATCAACTAAATAGCAGTCGGATTTTGTTTTATGCACTCAGAATAAATCGGATTCGAGTTTGCTTTTTTGTTTCATTATTTGTTATCGATTTTTACAGGCCAAAGTGTCAACAATCTGACTCCATAGGTTTCGATCACGAGCCAGCTCTTCATATTGTTGCAAGCAACCAGAAGATACCAGATCGCTGTACGCCGTGAAGCCATCGAGCCGACAGCGACCTCTTCGCCTACCGAAAGGCGGCTCTCCCTTCAAAGATCGCTGTGTCATTCGGTTCGGATCCGCACGTAGAATGTGACCGAACCAGCGTACTCGCTGTTTTTTGATTTCATGTACGGTTTCAGGAATTTGCATTAAATTCCTGATTTCGTGGTTAAATAGAACTCGGTTTGTGCCATCAACGTCGCGTTTTGGGCATATATCACACGAATGACTCTTCTCTCGAATGTTAGAAGCCATCTTTGGTACTCATTCCTCAAGGTCCAACTCTCACATCCATACATGACAACGGGTCTGATCAACACTGTACAGTTTCAGCCTATCCACATTTGCAAGATATTTTGATTTCAGCAGTGGACGATTCCAGTGGATCAAGTATCAACTGTTCCAGTGGATCAAGTATCTCTTTCTCTCCGTTGCAATTTAATCTAATCACACAGATATCATCTGCATATGCAAGAAGTTGATTGGACTGTCGGAATAAGATATTTCCCTGAGGTGTTTCACTTTTACGAAGGATGTATTCCAACATGAGATTAAAAAGTATCAGGGGCAGCGCATCTTCTTGTCGAACACCAGAAGTGATTGCAAGAGTTCTCGATAGCCTGTTCTTAACTTTAACACAGCATTGTGACTGCGTTACTGTCATACAATACAGATGTACGTTGTTATTTAGGTATTCCTAAATATTCAAGCGCATACCATAGTCTCTCTCGGTTGTTCGAGTCATAGACTTGCTTGAAATCTAGGAATATCAAGTGTACATCGCGAGATGTTTCGTAGTACGTGGAAAGAATCATTTATTTAAGAAAATGTAGACAAACACATTTCCTTAAATAAGCTATTTTTTGTTTCTATCACTTAAATTATTTTCGTTTATTTTAGTAAAATTGATCATTGTGGATTGTAGATCAACTATTTTTGAGTAGTACTCTTCTATAGTATTATGTTGTTGATTGAGTGAATGTAAATCTCTAATTAGATTTATTTCCGACCGTTTATCGGCATAATGGCTAATTAGATTTTCTCGAATGGTATCCTAATCTAAAGGATACCATTCGAGAAAAACCATACATATTTAATACTTCGTTGGCTTCTCCAACGATTTTATTTCTAATTGCTCTAAGCAATAATCTAGTACATGGAATAATCTAGTACCACTAATATCGTCGCATATTTCTAGAATCTCATTGACATTATCAATGAATTCGAAAAGTGTGTGACGATTTCCATCAAACCTTGGCAGATCCTTTACGGCATCTGGTATTCTTAAACTATGGAACTCTATTGGCTCTTCTTGTGCCATTTTATTAATTTTTATTTTTTCAAAACTTTTTATTAAACTTTCAATATTTGTTTCATGAACCGTGAAACAGATATTATTTTTAATACTATTTTTCACAGAAACCGTGAGACTATTACTAATTTTCTCAGAAACCGTGAGATTGTTTTTGAGATTATTATTAAGGCGTTTTTTAAGGGTTTTAAATTTGAACATAAATATTTAAATTCTTGACTCACCAGATTACTAAAATTTGATGAATCATCCCTCGACTTGAATACGTGATGTTGAATTACTTCTTTTTATTTATTTGTTTGTGAAGTGCACAATTTATTATATTTCACTAATTTATATATTTTCTTTATAAATTACTTTTTATTTTTGTGATTCACTTGATATAAACTGATTTTTAAATGATTTTTTAAATTGATTTTTAACACTTTCACTATATACTGATATACCCTCAGTATGGAAAATTATTTTTAATTTTCCTCGAATAATGCACTAATCACTTATTTATTAATAACTTTATTAATAACTTTTTTAATAAAACTTTTTATTGAAAATTTTTTTATTAATAACTTTTTTATTAAAACTTTTTATTAAAACTTTTTTATTAATAACTTTTTTATTAATAAAATTTTTTTTTTATTATTTATAACTTTTTATTAATCACTATTTTTATTAATTCACGAAAGTTCTTTTTTCACTATTTTCTTTTCACTTTTAAAATTGTTAATATACCGTTAACAATTTAGAACGCGAATTTACTTTTGCGAAAAAACGAATTACTTTCTATTATATCACGTTTGTATTATTTTTGGATCTATTAAAATGAATCCTACTACCAACTGCGCCAATTACGTTCTGCAGTTGTGGATATTAAAAAACAATGTTAGTTTTATGAACGTATTTTATTTATTTATAGGTAGTTTGATGTTTAAAGTTTCAAGTCTAATAATAATCTGTCCTTTACATTTTCTTTTAGGACCATTTATATAATTTATAAATAAGCAATAATATATTTATTAAAAGTGGGGATATAATATCATAATACAGACTACAAAGAGAAATGGACAAGTGTTCATTTCGATGAGATTAAGAATGCAATTTTGTTTAGATAAACACAAAATGCAATTAAGTAAGATAAGAAGAATAACAGTTTTATTAGAAATTTACCTTCTGTAACAACTGTCTATGTCAACTGTCATAACAAATACTAGTTGCGTTTCATATAATAAGTTTTCTTTGAAGTATAGAAAGGTGTGTTTTACAAATAAAATTTGCTCTTTCTAGGAAAAAAATACTCAAAATCAATTTCTATTCGTATAATAAAATGGGACTCTAAATAGTTATTCATTTTAGAAAAAATACCAATCTATACCGTAGAACTGATTAAAAAACTTCCATGATGATAATACATTTTCAGTTATTGTATTGTTTTTCAAATGTGCACTCCGGTGTATTGCAGTGTCCTTCCAATATTTAAAAATTGTGATGGTTTCATTACGTTTCGTCTGCTGCTCAGAACAGATTTAAAATAACCGTCTAGTCTATAGGGTTTCAATTTAATCATTATTGTCTGACTCAATCGCTTTCTAATTGTATGATTCTAAATGTTGAAGTTATGTTTGTCTTAATTTTGAAAGAGTACTATGGTATAAGATATAGAGTTTTTAACCAGGATTGGTTATTTTGCAATGGAAATAATAAATGCTCTGGAATTTCATAAAAATATATTTTTATGTTGTATGTAATATAAAATTCAACATATTTAACGTTCAATTTTTTTATATAAAGGTTAAATGTGCTTAAATTTATATGCTATATATTATTTACGTAAAATACACTAAAAATTTACCTCATTTTCAGTAGGAAATATTTTTACATTTGTTGGCTGATGTTTTAACAATGGGCAGGTTTACCGATGAACTTGGTTCGGTAAAGTAGCTGTTCTATTATTATTTGAATTAAACTATTTCTATAGTTATTGATCAGCTTGTTAAGATGGCTATAAAAATTTTGTGTACTACGACCTCAATTTGTTGCTTTCATTATTGATCAAACATATATTTTTATTCCTAAATAATAAATTTTAGTTCAAACAATGAATTTAAAATTATTGAAATTCAAAAGTAATTTTAAATAAGTATAAATATTTGAACTTATAGAAGGTTATATGAAATATTAAATAAGAAATTATTGCATAAATAACCTTGATCTGTTTTCTAAGATGTACCTATCTTTTTGTAATATCATGTTATTCATTTAATTTTAATTATACCAATTTAGAGTATTACAAACATACCATAAGTTAACAGATTTCTATTAAGTTGTATTAAATTGATATAAAATATTTTATACTAAAAAATTCTAAAATCCATTCTATCCTGAAAGTCACAACTGTTAGTCCTAGGCTAGGACTATAAGTTGTTACTTTCAGGATAGAAATTGTTTATTATTGTTAGATATTGCTATTTTTATGTTAGTTGACAAAGTTAGGACATTTATATTTTCATTATATGAAGATAGAAATTCTGTGCTTGTGTTATTATAGAAAGTCTTTGTGTTACCTGAACATTTAAAACTATGCTTTTTAATCTATCCTATCTAACGCGAAGGAAATTGCCGCGACGATCCGACAGTATTTTGTATTTAATACTATTCGTTTATAAGGAAAATTATTTACATAAATAAACAAATGAATAATTCATGTAACCTATTCATTTCATTTCATTTACCTATCCTTATGTCTGTTTTTATCTTTCTGGGAATATTTACAATAAATGTACAAAAGTATATTTTCTTTTATATCATATTATCATTAAATCAAGAAAATGGAATCCTTCTCTCGGATAATCTTTCAGTTTGTTTATGTTAGATTATTCAGTAAAATAGCTGATTAATGAAAATAAAATTAACTTCCTGATTAGCACAGTCGTTTAAGCAATCTCTCTTCAGCCATTAGCAACTCAATAAATAATTATCAAAAAATTATTTATATAAAAAATACACCTCCGTTTGATAGGATAATAAGTTTCATCTCATCCCACACTACACTCTTATATGTGCCTGAATCTTGTAATCCAACGCCAGCGGTTATCTAAATACTCACGATGACCCGACAACACCTTATACGCAACACGATTACACAACACAACTCTTGGTAACTCGATACGAGAGAAAACGCATTCACTTCTCTTCGTTTTTCAAATCACGCTAAATTTGCTAAGGCAAAAATTTATTATGAATTAAAAAGAGAGAAAATCATAAAGACTTTCACGATGTATTAAACGGTTAACGAAGAGTAAAATGCAAAAAAAAACATTTTAACACACAGTGTACAATGGAATTTTCCAAAACAGATCACTATATATTTCATCCCTTTTTACTGTTGTTATTTTCATCCCTTTTTACTGTTGTTATTTTGTTGAACCGGTCCGGCTCGCAGGTTTACAAAACGGTTTAACCCCGCAATTAATGACCCAGATTTAGCTACCAACTTATTCTAAATGTACGGCCTTGTACACCATACAAACAAACACTGCAATGTAGCCTTTTAATGTTGTGTTACGACTTCGCTTTAATTAAATTGGCCCTGCATAATCGACGCCACAATTCTTCGTTTACGAATTAGTTCAAAGCATAATTTACAAAATCGAAGAACATATACTGTGATGCGGCATAAATCTTCATTTGACTATGTTCTATTCATCAGAGAAATTGGTGTGGTCAATAGGACATTATCAACCTTAATTGGTGGCTCTTTACACTCCGTCTTAATTAAAGCGTTTGTAACCTTATCGGATGATTTTAGAGCCCATACTGGGCATGATTCAATTGCCTACTTAAGCACACCCATTATAATTTATTATTTAATAAATTTGTAACGTTTATCCCGTGCGATATTAAATCAGCAGGATTGTGTTCAGAACCAATATGACGAAATTGCTCTAATGTTAAACCTCGTAATATTTTGTTGACTCGATTATCCACAAACGTTTTCAATTCATTGGTGGGCTTTTTTAGCCATTGCAACACTATTTCTGAATCTGTCCAAATGCTAAATGGAGCTGCTGCAAACATTGATATTTCCCTGACATAAATAACTAATTTACTCCTAAGCTCCACCGCGCATAGTTCTACTCTTTGTATGGTCACTAATTTAATTGGTTCAATTCTACTTCTGGAACACAACAATCTTGTTTTCCACTGGTTATTCATATAAACCCGTACGTAAGCAACAACGCCATATGCTTTATTTGATGTATCACAATATATGTGAATTTGAATCTTCCGGTGACTAGACGTGTTTAGCCATTGTGGTATTCTTAATTTATTAATGAGGTTCAATTCATCATAAAAATTTTTCCATTCTTTTTGTATTGACAATCCTTGTGTGTCCCAATTATTGCCTTGACGCCATAATTCTTGAATAAAAAACTTTGCTCTGATGGTGACTGGAGATACCCATCCTTGAGGATCAAATATTCTACCCGCCACACTAGTTCAACACAGTGTCAATATACGATTTTTCGTTTATTGTCGTACCGGTCCTTAATGATTAAGCAGGTTTATAGTTTTCTGCTTCTAGTGCTAGGTGTCCTATTAAAGTAGATGGTTCTCCTTTTCAGTTTTCATTTATTTATTTATTCGTTTATTTATCAATAATGACATTTTTTTAAAAATAATCTTATAACCTTGAATTAATAATACAATATTATTATACTAAATAATAGATAATTATTATACTTAATACTAACTAAATACTAATACTTTCTTTGATAATGATATGATATGATAGGAGAAGTACAAGCCAACCAGTTACGGTGATTCTGAGATTGTTACCATAATCCTGGAGTATATTCAGCAGAGTTCCAAATAGATATCTGAGAATTTTTACTCCAAAATTATGCGGGCCCAGTCCCTGCTTGCATCCCAACATATAAGGTTTAGGAAAAGGAAACAATCACAGAAACGACTAAGGTGATAATGCACTGCACTAGTCATTGCTAACTACATTATGTATTAGTGAATTATAATATGTTGTTAGTATAATCATTTTCACATAGGGATTGAGTTTGTTATTATTGTTAGTTGGATAGGTAAGGACCATTCTATATTCATCATACGTATTCGTATCTCCTCGACAGTTAAAACTGCAGTACTTTAAAAAACATTTTGGGTCATCTCATCATATGCTGTATTTAAAGATGTGTCCCTATAATTCTCAATCCATCCCCATCTAACGCGTGGGGAGTATAAATTCCGCGATGACCCGACAGCATTTCTATATACAATATGATGATCTAATACATTGTCAATTCGTTTGTAAGGGAAACTATTTAAATAAAAAAACAGTGTAGTGCGGTCATATTTAGCTAACCTAATCGATCATTCCATTACACACATTCTATCTTTATGTCCGTTTTAAGATTTTACAACAAACAATCACACAATACACAAAAGTAGAATTCTTGTATAACACACTACAATCCAATGAAAGAAATCACCAAAGCGGCCGTCTGTTTCAGAAAATTTAATAGTTTGTAATAGAACTATTATACAGCAAAAGAAGCTGCTTATTAAAGTAAAATAAACTTTCTGATCAAGACCACCGGTCAAGTGATCCCCACTAATGTTAAGAATGTCACTCAAGAAATCTTATCCATCTACACTTATATGAATAAAGAAAACAAAATTATTTAAATAATTTAGTATTTTCCATGGAAATAAAGACAAAAGTTATTTAAGAGTACAACATACCATGGTACATATATATACCCAAGAGCAAAATTGTGGACTTTATTGACAAAATAAAATCAAGAGGAATATTAACCGTTCCTTTAAAACACGATTATCCTAATATATGAACAAGCATCTGCTAAATCGAACTTCAACATTTTAGCCAATTCAAATTTCGCCAACAAATAGGTAATTTTACTGATCATATATATTATCGTCAATATAATGATCGTATAGTGGTAGTGATCGTAGATCGTATTAAAACAATCTTCAGTCCTCTCTACCATTAATATACATGGCACTACATTAAAACCTCAATAGTCTTATAGATATAATCTTAGTTCAAATTTGATATAAGATACAAATCTGAAAGCATCATTTCAAAAACTTTTGAATAGCAAAATCCATCAATATGGAAGGTTTTGCTGTATTTACCGATATTTATGTATGACTAACATGTGTATTATAATATTTAAAACCAAACGGAAAAAAATTAAAAGTTAATAAACAAACTTCATTTTGTTGTTCAGGATCAGGACTGATCTGTTTCACTGTCTTCAAACATTATATCTCATGAAAAGTGGTTTGGGCGTTAAATAACTTCGCGCTATAAAGAAGAAATTTCACGTTGTACTGAAACAGATTTTTATTTCAAATCGCGTTATATCGAAAACGCATTGTATAAGTACCGCGATAGACGAGGGATACTTGTATATATATATATATATATATATATATATATTTAAAAAAAATGTTTGTTCTTTTTTTCCTGAGCAAGTGAACACCTGCACAAAATATAAAATAAAACAAAAAAAAATTCTCTAACCAACATAGGAAAGAGAAGGATAGGAATTTTGATAGACGAAACGAAAAATATGTTATATACATAATATTAATACATATGACGTTCAAATGTAGACTGTAATGTATGTATTTGCGTTTTCAACATCAAATAATGATGTATATACAACGCACACAATACCAACGTATATAAAAATAAAATGTAAGTCGCACATTACGAATATATATATATATATATATATATATATATATATATATATATATATATATATATATATATATATATATATATATATATATATATATATATATATATATATATATATATATATATATATATATATATATATATATATATATATATATATATATATATATATATATATATATATATATATATATATATATATATATATATATATATATATATATATATATATATATATATATATATATATATATATATATATATATATATATATATATATATATATATATATATATATATATATATATATATATATATATATATATATATATATATATATATATATATATATATATATATTGTTGCCATTACAACGATCGCACAATGGCGATCACTCCAAAATCTCTTTTACTGTATGCTTTGATACAGACAAAACAAAATATTAAAAATTGTTTAAAGGAAAGGGGAATATATAGCGTTCAATATGAAGAGCGAATTATGGGATGGGGAATGAGGTAACTAAACGAGACAGAACGAAAGACATATCGCATGCGATCGTTTCCAACGGAATATTGAGATGTGGATATGAAAATGATGTATATAGAATACAAAGACAAAACGTTATATACTATTATATATAACGGAGAAACAAGAACAGGCTATATAATATAATAAAATAAAATATAATACTATGTAATAATATATAATGAAATTTAATATAATAATATAATATAATAACGATACTCATCTGTAATTAGATTTTCAACTACTCACACACACACACACACACAACGCATTTATTTCATTTAATTAAATTAAAGAGACACCGAGCAGACAAAAATACCTCCACTCGGTATGAAGATCCACACAACACTCTCAAATACTAATACTTTCTTTGATAAATACATTAAGTAACCCAATAAATTGGCTGTATTTTAAATCTCGTAATTCTCCTAAAATGTAAAAATTACTCATTGAATTATACAGTTGAACTCCATTATACCCTAATAATCGTTGTGAAAAAGATTTGCTGTACATTGGTAATCGATATTGAGTGTTTCTGGTATTATAGTTATGGACTTCTCTATTGGAGTTTTAGCAATTTACGTTTGTGTTATAATTACTTTATGTTTATTTCGTTAAATTATATTTTATTATTTTGTTTACAAAAATGATATTTATTAATTTATTAAATTTACATAAATTTATTCATTTGATATTTATCAATTTATTTAATTTATATAAATTTATGATATTTATTATAATTTATTTATTTTATATAAATTTATTTATTTTCCACCGTCACTCAGCAAAGTAATAGTAATGAATTAAAAAATGGTAATGGCCGATATATATATATATATATATATATATATATATATATATATATATATATATATATATATATATATATATATATATATATATATATATATATGTATATATGTATATATGATAGCTTCGCGAAGAGTCCGGTCGGCTCCAATAAAGTTACTACCATTGTCACTATAAATGTGATGAACCGCTCCGGCTCGCAGGTTTACAAAACGGTTTAACCCCGCAATTATATATATATATATATATATATATATATATATATATATATATATATATATATATATATATATATATATATATATATATATATATACATATATATATATATATATATATATATATATATATATATATATATATATATATATATATATATATATATATATATATATATATATATATATATATATATATATATATATATATATATATATATATATATATATATATATGCTCGTCATTCAACCAAAAGGGAGGTCACGCGCGAATTACGTTTTGCAGGTTGTGGTCGTCGATTTTTAAAACAATCACTTTTTTATTATAACTGTTTATTATAAAAAATATACGTAATAAATTTATTTGATACGTTTGAAGTTAAGATGTTTAAAGTTTGAAGTATAAAATAGTTCTAATTTGATTTTAAGAATATTGAGTTTATATAATACAAAGTGGGGACAGGAGATACAAGAATGATATATAAATGCATGTGCACTTAAGATGCACAAGTGTTCAAAAGATAAGAGAATAATATTATTGGAAGAATAATATTATTGTATTATTGTAGACTAAATAAAAATCAATATTAAGATACATGATTTGATTATTTTGCTTATTCTAGTTATTTATATTTATGATGTTGCAGATGCATTGGTTTTCGTTGATATTGCATTTATGTTGTTGTTGCTGTATTGGTTTCCGTTGATGTTGAAATGGTAGGTGGAGGCGTAGGACGTAACTTCTCCCCCCTAAGAGATGGCCATAAACGATGTTTGTGGACATCATTAGAAGTTTTGGTGTCTTCTATGGGTTGCAATGGGATATTGATATTTAATGCTGATTTTCTGCTATGTATTCTCATGACGATTTTGATGATGTATACTCCTACGAGTATGATGATGATGATCATTATCCCTGAAATTATACTTTTGTGCACAGTGTGCGTAATGTTATTAGCATGAAGTAATTCAATTTCTTTGTTATTTGCAATCGTCCAATTTTGCAAGGTAGGTAAATTGATATGGATATCAACGTTTGAGATGTTGATGTCATTATAAGGTGATATGAAGATAACTTTGTCATAATAAATGTTAGTTGGATTATCATATTCCACGTTGTTAATTTTGATGATACAATTCGTAAAATGGATCAGGTTGATTCCTTTTACTGATTTTTGTTGTTGTAGGCATGTTGAACTGAATGGCAATTCCTGTTGTGTTGCTATGTACAGGTATTCTGGTTGTAAATAGTTGATCTCTGGCTCAAATTGTTGCTTGGTAAAATTACATTTCGTAGGTTTATTTAATATGATGTTTGGTATACAGCTATCTGCTACTAGTTGTATGTTATCTTTGTCGCAGTATTGGATTTGTTCGACATCCAAGCATGGTTTATACATATATTGATATAAATGTTCATTTAATAAAAGGATTTGGGATTCAGGTTTTAACATAAGAGTTTGATTAATAGGTATAGGTTTTATTTTATAGTAGGAAAATATCTGATGGTGAAAGGATGATGGAATTTTTATGCTAAAGATTAATTTAGTTTGGTTGTAGTATGCTTGTAGTTGTAATAATTGATAGATATCTTCTTCTGATTTAATGTTCACTTCGTCTCTAGCTAATCTATTATGAATGTATTCTCTTTCCTCATTATATAGTAAATGCCTGGAGATTGTTTTTAATTTAGCGAATGTTATTGTTTCTGTTATATCTAAAATGTGATTATTAAGTGTATCTATATTATAATTAATTTTATGAAAATATTGATCTATCCTTAAAAATTGCATTAAATTTTCCGTATAGTTTCCAATTGTTCTAATTTCGAATTCAATTTTGCGAGTATGATCATTAATATATTTTTGAATCTCGTTAAACCTATCTATCATTTTGTTATTGATCTGTACTTGAGAGTTATATTGATTTTTTAGCGTTTCTTGATTACTATATAATTCATCAATCGCGTTCCCGATTTCTATATAATCGTCGTGATCCATGTTACCAGTAATTGATTTGATTATTGTTCCTAGTCCGTCAATAAGTCCTCGTTTTTGTCTGTATTTTGGTCTAATGTGGTCTAAATTTCTTGTCAGTTCGTTATATTTTGACGAAAGTACTTCTGTTCGTGTTTTATATAATGATTTTAAAGAAGAGCTGTTTGAAATTAGCTTATTAATTGATTCGATATTATTAGATAAGATTTTAATGTTATGGTCATATTTGTCTAATTCTATGATGTGTAGAAGTCTTGAATATCTTTCGATTATTCTTGCGTCTGAAATTTTAAGTGGAAGAATTCCTTTATTGTCATCCAAGTTAATTATCTCTATTGTCTGTGTCATGGATTTCCGGATGAACCTGAAATAATAGGTTTTTTTATTTTCTTTTTGTGTACTTTTCGTTTATCTGTTGTTATTGTCACTTTATTATTCCGTTTAACTACATGTTTTGTTAATTTTGGTCCTAATTTATTTCGTCTGTTATTTTGTTCGTATATGATATCACCTTCTTTATATTCTGGTGGGTCTTTCCTACTTTTATTTAATTTGTCAATTAATTCCTGTTTAATTCTTTTGTTTCTCATATAAATTAATCTACTAATTTTGTTATACTGATTTATGTGGCTTTGTAAATATTCTTGATTGTCGGGTACTTTTGTTTCTGTTGGAAATGGTGGGTTTTCATTATAATGTCCAGTGATTAATTCAAAGGGTGTCATTTTAATAGCTGAATGTATAGAGTTATTGTATGTGAGTATCGTTTCAGTCATTGCTTCTAAGCTAGGTTTGTTTTTGTCTTTTGACAGGATAATTCTCATGATTTCGGTAATAGTTGAATGGAACCGTTCTACTGGTGAATTACCTGTAGATGACTTTGCTGAAGAAAGGTGTAACTCAATTTTATAAGCTTTACAAAATTCTTTAAATAATAGGGACGGGGACGTAAATTCTGTACCTCTATCAGATATGATTTTCTTTGGTATACCGTGATGGGATATAAAATGTTTCAAATGTGTTATTACCTCCATACTGTTTTGAATATTTATTAAATATGCTGCACCAAATTTAGAAAATTTGTCGATTATTGTTAGAAAGCTATTTTTGTTTACAAAGTATATATCAATGTGAATTATTTCCAAAGGTTTTTTTTGGAGTTTCACTTATCTCGAATTTAATTGGTATTTGATTCCTGTTGTACTTATTTATTAGGCAAGTCTCACATTTATTAATTTCGTTGTTTATAAATTTCTTCATTTCCGGGAAATAATAGTCTCTTTTCAATTTTTCATACGTTTCTGTTATACCTCTATGAACTGATATCTCGTGATATTCTCTAAATACTCTTACTTGTTCCTCTATTTCTGTTAGATCTATAACTAATCTTTTGCTTCTAATTAATTTTAAATTACAATTTTGAAAATTTTCTTTATAAACAGTGTTTTTTAATCTAAATGTATTTTCATTGCACAAAATTCCAGTTAGTTGGTTTGGATTGACAAATTCTTTTAATATTGAGATTATTTCTAATTCTGTTAAATGTTTTAATTTTATATGATATCGTTTTTTCGTAAAAAACATTATTTTGAACTTTGTTTCCGTTTTATTAATTTTTGGATCTATGTCTATTATTACATTCATTTACTACTGTTTCTGTGGTAGGAATGGTAACTTTTTCTCGTTTACCTATTTCACTAATGATGTCACTAGATTTAATTGAATTTGATGATGATTCGGAGTTTTCGGTTAAATTTATTTCAAAAATTTCGGCTTCACTATTATTTAATTTGTTTAGTTGTTCAATTTCTATTCTGGATAATGCGTCTGCATTTGTATTTTGCGTTCCTTTCTTGTATATTATTTCATAGTCAAATTCTTCTAGTTTGAGTCTCCATCTAACTAATTTAGAGTTTGGCTCTTTTAATGAAAACAACCATGTGAGTGGTTTATGGTCCGTAATTATTTTGAACTTTCTCCCAAACAGATATGGTCTGTAATATTTGGTTGCCCAAATAATTGCTAGGAGTTCTTTTTCGATGGTTGAATAATTTTGCTCGGTTTGAGTCAATGTCCTTGAAGCATAACATATGGGTTTATCTGAACCTATAGGTCCTTGCGATAATACGGCACCTAATGCTACATTACTAGCATCGGTTGTTAAGATAAAGGGTTGGTTAAAATCTGGGTATTGAAGAATTGGGTCGTTACATAGAAGTCGTTTACATTTTTCAAAACAATTCACGTAAGTTTGATCCAATATAATTTGTCTGTCTTTCCTAAGACACTCAGTGAAAGGTTTAGTAAATTGTGAGAAGTCTTTAATGAATTTCCTGTAATAACCCAGTAGTCCTAAAAATGATTTGATTTGTTTTTCTGTTTTAGGTATAGGAAAATTAATTATTGCTTTAATCTTATCGGGATTAGGTTTGACTCCTTGTGAGGTAACTATATGACCTAAAAATGCAATTTGTTTATGTAAAAATTCTGATTTATCTAATTGGACTTTAAGATTGGCTTGTTTTAATTTATTGAATACAAGATTGAGACTTTCAATATGTTCTTGCAATGAAGTAGAGAAGATTATAATATCGTCCATATAACATAAACAAATTTTTCCTTGAAGGTCTTTGAGCACATTGTCCATTACTCTTTGAAATGTTGAAGGGGCGTTTTTTAAGCCAAATGGCATACGAATGTATTCGTAGTGGCCATGGTCGACTGAAAATGCTGTCTTAGGGATATCGCTTTTTCTAATTTCGATTTGGTGAAAACCAGAAGCTAAATCAAGGGTTGTGAAATACATACATTTTCCCAGCTTGTCGAGTATTTCTGTTATATTGGGAAGTGGATACCTATCATCTATAGTTTTATCGTTTAATTTTCGATAATCCACTACTAGTCTCCATTTAACTTTTCCGCTGGCATCAGCCTTTTTAGGGACTATCCAGATTGGAGATGACCAAGGAGAATAACTAGGTCTGATTATTCCTTGTTCTAGTATTTATTTATTTGAGTTTTGACTTCTTCTTTGTGTATATAGGGGTATCTATAACTTTTGGTGAAAGTTGGTAATTCATCTTTCAAATTAATTTCATGTCTGATTTCATTTGTGAATGTAAGTTTTTGAGTTTCCTTAAAAAACACTTCTTCATATTTTTACACAAGTTCCGAATAGCTTTTTGTTCTTCCAAATTCAAATGTTGGGTTCGAATTAAATTAGTTATGTCTTGATTGGATTTTTCATATTTAGATTCTACAGAATGATGGTTGAAGTTTGAGTAGAAATTATTTTGGAAGGGTTGAACTTTTAAAGGTTGTTCGAGTATGAATTTTTGACTTTGATTTGAAAAATTAATTACTTCAATTTTTGCATACCAATTTTTACTATGGTATACACCTTCTGGTATAGTTAGGTGTTCTGAGACTTTAACAGGAGTTAGATATATATCCCCGTTTTCTATATCTACTGGCAAGGAGGTAATTAATTTACTACGAGGTGGTAATTCGTAATTTTTTGACATATAGTTAGGTTTGAATATTATTGGAATATTAACCTTATTAGTTTGTAACATAGATTTTTGTAGATCAATTTTTATGCCTAATTGTTGCATCATTTCGAGGCCTATCAACCCGTCGAAATAATTATGAAATTTGAATATTAAAAATTCTAAGGGTTCCCGAGTTTTGAATTCCATTAATCCATTGATTGTTACTTGTTTATCAATTTCATGCTGGTTGAATATGGTTTTAATTTTTACTGGCTTGATAGTAGTCATCCGTGAAGGATGCACATGTTTTGGATCTAGAAAAGATTTATTTGATCCTGTATCAATTAACATCCTAATTTGTGTAGTAGGATTAATTTTAATGTTTATATAAGGTAAAAGAAAAGATTGATGTGAGTTGAGATTTATGTATCCAATGGGGGTTCCAAGGCTTCTTGATGAAAATCCTCGTCGTTGATTTCGTGGAGTTCCTGGTTGTCTAAACTAGGGAAATAATTTTCATCTTCTTGATAAGAATTAACATAAGTATTTTCTCTTCATTGGAATACTCTTCAGGGATTTCCGCATGGAATAATTCTTGAGATTGGAATTTAGGTGGTCCAAAATTTTGGAAATTATATTGAGGTCTATATGAATTTTCTTGGGGAAACCGTGTAGGTTGTTTGAATTTATTTGTGTTAGAGGTTATATCCATGGGTTCCGGTTTTGTAATGTTGTTATTTTGGGGTCTGGCGTTATAATTATTATTATATTTCCGATATTCTTGATTGGGATTATTATTAAAATTTCTTGGTGGAAAATTTTGATTGATAAAAGGTCTGGGAATATTATTAAAATATGGTATTTGTTGTAACTGAGGTTGAAACCTATTATTATTATTTTGAGGGTTAAAATTTGGGCTAAAATGATTAAAATTTGGTTTGAAATTGGTATTGACATTAGGTTTAAAAGGTAAAGATTTTCTTAGATTTGTTGGCTGACTATAATTTTTATATTATAAATAAGACATATTTTGTTCCTTAATACAATTTGTGAATGCATCGCTTAAATTTTCTGGTTGCATTGTCCTTATCATAGATCCAAGTGGTTCCTTTAAACCTGAAAGGAATGTATTGAGACACATTTCTTCGTATAAATCTTTCTTGGCTCGTATAACTATATTACTTGTTTCATTTAATTTTACTTGGTTTAATATTGTACTTTGTATATCGATGATTTTAGAAAAATACTTCTCAACGGTATCGCTACCTTGATTAATATTGTGTAGGTCTTTTATTAGACTCGTTTCGTTTCGCTTATCTGCGTAATGTGTTACTAAGTTATCTCGAATGGATTCCCATTCGAGTGGTGTTCCGTACATGTTGAGCACTTCGTTGGCTTCTCCAACAACTTTATTCCTAATTGCTCGTAAGAATATTTTCGAACATGGTTCACCATCAATATCAGTACATAAGCTTAATATTTCCTGAATGTTTTCTATAAAGTCAAACAAAGTGTGCCTATTGCCGTCGAATCTGGGCAAATCCTTTATGGCATCAGGGATTCTTAGACAGTTAAACACATTATTTGTGTTTCCACAATTATTTAAATTTTCGTTTGACATTCTATAACTTTCAATTACTTTATCAGTTAACACTTTTTCACTATTTATTTGAATTTCCTTATTTGTTTCTTTATTTATTTTTATATTTTCTATTTGTTTCGTTAAAACTCCTATTTCTAATCCTACTCTATTTTTCATACCATGAACCGTGGTATTGTGAGAACTATCTATACTACTTATTATTGATTTGGTTTTGGGAATTTCTATTTTTATTTTTTTGAACATATAAATATATCAATAAAATGTACTCACCATCCAATAATCAATATTACTAGCTTCATTACCTAGGTAGTGGCTCAGCAGTTCCCAATTTGTGATGAAATGTAGTTGATTCACTTATTGTTAACAGAATTTTTTATTTTTATATATTTTTTTTTTTTTTTTTTGCTTATTCTTGGCACTTTCACTATTCACTGATAAACCGTCAGTGTGGATTTTTCCCAAACAATGCACTTAACACAAAAAAAAAATTACTATGTTAACTGAGTTCACTTTTTGAATATTAAAGAATATTCTCTACCAACTGCGCCAATTACGTTTTGCAGGTTGTGGTCGTCGATTTTTAAAACAATCACTTTTTTATTATAACTGTTTATTATAAAAAATATACGTAATAAATTTATTTGATACGTTTGAAGTTAAGATGTTTAAAGTTTGAAGTATAAAATAGTTCTAATTTGATTTTAAGAATATTGAGTTTATATAATACAAAGTGGGGACAGGAGATACAAGAATGATATATAAATGCATGTGCACTTAAGATGCACAAGTGTTCAAAAGATAAGAGAATAATATTATTGGAAGAATAATATTATTGTATTATTGTAGACTAAATAAAAATCAATATTAAGATACATGATTTGATTATTTTGCTTATTCTAGTTATTTATATTTATGATGTTGCAGATGCATTGGTTTTCGTTGATATTGCAGTTATGTTGTTGTTGCTGTATTGGTTTCCGTTGATGTTGAAATGGTAGGTGGAGGCGTAGGACGTAACTCGCGCCGCGATCGAGAAATACTAACACGAACGTATTAAGTGAAGTTGTTAAGGAGAATGTAAATACATTATACTTTGAATAGATGTCGACATGAGAGAATATCTATTCAAAAGTACAGTCAAATCTTTTATACGGAACGGGCGGGACCAGATTAATTCTGGATAAACGATTTTTCCGGATAAAGGATTTGTTTATTTTTTTAAATAAATTTACAACACGTTTTAATTGATTTTCAAACTACAATTTATTTATCAAATTTTCAATTCATTTTACACAGAAAATAATATAAAAAATAAAAGCATTTCATTTTAAATAAACATCAATCATTTACATATATGTACTAACTATTTCTTTGTATATATGTATTGATCTATAGTGGTCTGGTTTTGCTCTACTTTCGATTTTCTTTTATTAATTTATCTTGAATGAGATTTAGACTAAGACTTTCCTGTTTGGTAATAAAGGTTTTAGTATCTAAGTACCCAATTAATTTACCAACGGACTCAATAGCTTAAACCGCGGTCATTTTGTTTTCTTCGACTAGAACAGATTCAGAACTATCAGAGCTGTCGCTGTCTATTTCAATCGTCGATTCCGGATTTAAAACAGCATTAATAATTTCTGCATCACTTAAATTAGAATAAACTGGTGTGGATTGATCACAATTCAGCCAGTTCACTACATCTTCCCTATTCCAGTTTTCAAATTGGTTCACAATACTTACAAGATCGTTAATTAACGGTAGACTTCGTCTAGTTCAGTGAGGACTGAATCGTTTTTTGTTTCTAGATTATCTAAATCAGGCCAAATATTGTGCCAGCTATTTCTTAAAACCGTTGATGTTACAGCATTCCAGGCTCGAAAAATACACCAAATAAAGTCTTTGATGTTATATGCTTTTTGTAAAGCCATAATACCTTCATTTGTATCGATAGCTGTAATTTTACGTATCATTTCTTTTTAGCTTTCAAGCTTCTGATCACACCCTGATCCATGGGCTGTATTAACGATGTACAATTCGGTGGTAAGTACATTGCATGTACATTATCTTCTGTCAATCTATTTGGATCGGGATGTGCTGGGCAGTTATCCAATAATAAAATTATTTTGCAATTTTCTGAAAGTCCAGTTTTTTTGCAATGAGCACGTGCTTCCGGGACAAAGTTCTTTTTAAACCATTCAATTGTAATATCCTGAGTAATCCAAGCTCTGTTATTAAATTTATATACTGCAGGCAAATTATGAACATCTTTAAGTGCTCGTGGTTTACCACTTTTGCCAATTACCAACAGCTTGCACTTATAAGTACCGGCTGCGTTTGAGCATACAAGGGCTGTTAACCTTTCTTTTGCTGCTTTAATGTCAGAAGGTCCAACCTCATCGGCTACTGCTAATGTGCCATGTGGGAGGCATTTCCAAAAAATTCCTGTTTCGTCTGCATTATATATCTGCTCGGCTGATAAATTATGCTCTTCTACCAGTCTTGATAGTTCTTCAACAAATAAAGTTGCAGCAATGTCATCCGCAGCAAGTCGTTCGCCAACAATATTAATATGTCGTATTCCATGACGTTTTTTAAATTTTTGAAGCCATCGTGATGAATAATTACAATGGGTGGTAATTTTAAGTTCCTTGTGAAAATATTTAGCCTTTTCTATAATTAATGACCCTGAAATAGGAACTCCATCTGCTCGACATTGTTTGAACCACAAGTATATTGCGTTATCGAATGTGAGATTTTCAGCTGCTCGAAGCGTTTTTCTATCAATCATTCCTTTTACGGTCATGCTTTCCATAAAAAATTTATAAATTTTGTCCTTATTTTTTTTTAAGTCGTAGATTGTTGAAGCTCCTACTCCATACTTTTCCTTAAACTTATTGACACTATTTCCACTCTCTAGAGCTTTAATTATATCAATTTTATCTTTAATGCTCAAAACATTTCGAACCCTTTTAACGTTTATTTTGTTTGTGGGCGCCATTTATGTTGTAACAAATATAAATTATATTAGTTACAATAAGACTTAATTAAAATTAAATTAGAAACATAATTAGAATTACAGACATAAAATTATTGGAAAAATACATAATACATATATTTATGCATACATACTTACTATTTTAGTATGAATTTAAGTTTCACCAGAAATGTAATTGAATTATTTTTTACAAAGTTTATAAATACGTCTTTTTTTTTTTAACAAAAACACAAAATTTCACTGTTCGGGGACTTAAAATAAATTAAATGTATATGAACAATAAATTAAATATGCATCTGTTCTACTTCTACACAAAAAACAAAATACAAAAATGAAAAAGAAACGGTAAAAATACGATTTTACGGGTAATAGAGGTTTTTACGGATAATCGATACAAGTTTTTTTGCGAAAAAAATTCTGGATATTAGATTTTCCGGTTGATCGAATTCCGGATAAAAGAGGTTTGACTGTAGTAACAACTGACTGTACTTAATATGCTATCGAAACGAGAATATTCTACAGGAATATAGATGGTGCACTTGTCACTTTGAATATAATATTTACCTCGATTATACGAAAGAACGTGACGTAATAAAATTCGGCATTAATGAAAAAGTTGCATTAATAAGTAAGAAGCGGTTTGAAATATTATTCAACAAAAATGTTGAACCGCTACATGACCCTCTTCGCAGATAGAGCCATCGAATATCGAAATGTTATACAGAAAATCGAACTTTTTTATGTCGTAGCTGCTATCTGATCAGCAGAATTTAAAATGCCGTACGCAGGTTTCAATCTGTCAATCGTAATAAATTGATGTTTGCCTTTGATTGAAACAATAAATCTCTTGCGTTAACGCTGTATAACCTTAAAAGGTCCGGCGTAAGGAGTTTGCAGCCCTGTTTTAACTCTATCTACCCTAACAGAGACATAATCGCAATTATCGAGTGATTTGGGAGCAAAAATATTGGTTGGTTTCTCCTGTCTAGTTGAGTGGGGATGAGATTTTGCATGGTGGTGCGGAGTTGATTGACAACTGTGTCGGTTGGTGGCAAAGACGGAAGAGGATTTTCGACGAAGAACTCACCGGGTAACTTAATTGTTTGGCCATAGACCATCTCCGCAGGTGAGCACTTCAGATCTTCTTTAACCGTTGCTCGAATACCAAGTAAAACAAGTGGTAATTCGGAACTCCAATGGATTGTATTGCCTCTGGCCTTAAGAGAAGCTTTAAGTTGGCGGTGAAATCGTTCAACCATGCCATTAGCTTGAGGGTGATAAGCTGTTGTCCGTATCCGATGTGAGCCAAGGAGTTTCGTTAACTCACTAAAAAGTTTGGACTCAAACTACGCCAAAACGTGATACATAATTTTGGACAAATGTGTTAGCTATAGTAGTTGCAGACATATCGTTCATTGCTATAATCGTCGGGCCAGCAAGTAAATCTATCGACACAGGTAAGTATATAAGTAAATCCATTAGATGGTGGAAGAGGTACAACAACGTCTAAATGGATGTGTTCGAATCGACCAGGTGGGATATCGAATTGTCCATGAGGTGATTTAGTATGCCTCTGGACTTTAGGTTTTTGGCAGGCTAAACAGGCTCGTGCCTAATGGGTCACGTCCTGGTTAATACTAGGCCAAAAGTAGCGAGCAGTAATCAATTTATGAGTAGCACGGATACCAGGATGTAAAATGCCATGTAAAGTATTTAAAATTGTTTTGCGTAATGGTTCTGTGATATAAAGGCGATTGTTGCCTGTTTCGAAATTTCGAAGCCAGGTAATTTAAAAAGCTCTAGTTTCATATTGGAACTAGAAAGACATTCGGAACCAGAAAGTAAATTCTGAAGTTCTAGGTCTGCTTTTTGTGCTTTGATAATAGTATAATAGTCGAAGTAAGTCTCGACTTTGGCTGAATTTGTATTGGTCGAGCGGAGAATAACATCCGCGACCAAATTATCGGTTGTGCGGGAAGAAACCTCCGTAACCGTATCATCTACTGTGCGGGAAAAAGCATCCGCTACTACATTGTATTTACCGATCACATGTTGAGTTCTAGAATTATCTTTCCGTGGTAAATTGACTAATATAATCCAAATGACGTGCTTGTCTTGGATTACGTTCAGATTTAGACTGAATTGCTCTTGTTAATGGCTTATGGTCGGTGTAAATAGTAAAATCCCGACGCTCGACAAAGTATCTAAAATGTTTAATCGATAGATTAATTGCGAGTAATTCTCGATCGAATGGGGAGTATTTACGTTCGGCATTCGTTAATTTCTTAGAGAAAAATCCCAATGGTTCCCAATTATTATTATTAAACTGTCGCAGGACGGTTTCGACTGCCCGTGCTCAATACATCAGTAGTCACGCTGAATTTAGCGTCGTTCAGCGGATGTATCAATGAAATTTTGTTAGCCAATTCGCTTTTTAACGAAATGAATGCGTTCTGACATTCTTCGGGCCAAGAAAAATTCTTTGGCGTCTTGGGCTTTTTTAGTAGAGCTGCCAAGTGTGAGTTAATTGGGGCAAGCAATTCAGCTAACTTTGAAATAAATCGGGGGAAATAATTAACCATATCGATAAACTGCTTGTGGCTGCGGAAATCAAGAGTTGTAACTCCAAATACACATTTTGTGCATATTGATTCGAACATCAAACTCTGCTAATCATTTAAATAGCGTTTCCAAATGGAGTTTGTGTGGTTCCTTGTTAAGTGAAGCTACAAGAATATCGTCAATATAGACGAATACGAAGTCTAAATCTCGAACGACTTCGTTAATAAAACGCTGAAACGTTTGTGCGGCATTTCGAAGTCCGAAAGATGAATTCGAAAAAACCAAAAGGTGTGGTTATTGCCGTCTTATGAACGTCTCAGGAGCGACGGGAATCAGATGATAAGCTCTAACTAAATCGATTTTGGAGAAAATATTATTTCCATGTAAATTCATGGAAAAGTTCTGAATGTGGGGAATCGAATAGCGGTCTGGAATAGTAACCGTATTCAATCTCCGATAATCGCCACATGGTCTCCAATCGTTATCTTTCTTCTTGACCATATGTAACGGACAAGAAACTTGGGATGCCGATGGCTGGCAAATCCTTAATCCGGTATTCCGTTTTTTTAAGCATTTATTTATAAACCGTCGACAGAGGCCAACAACGCGAATTATTTTGTTTATGTTTGAAAATCGTTCTATAATCTGTACAAACGGATTGACTGTTGTTGATGTTGTAAGTGTAACCAATTGTTTAGTTTTCAAAGTAGTTTCCCCTTAAGCAGTAGTTTGTTGTGGTCAACGTTCGATCGAAAATTGTAGCCAATCTGGACCCGTGCACCATAAATTGTTGTTCTTTAGTTCCTTTCGATTGGTACCTCTTGATGCGCAGTCTGCTGGATTATCGGTTGATCCAACGTGATGCCATTGTGATGGATTTGAGTATGTTTGAATTTCCGATATTCGATTGGCCACAAAAGTTTTATATTTATGAGGACGTCCTCGAATCCAACATAACGTGATCATTGAGTCGGTCCAAAAGAACGAAGTTGTTTCCGGAATTTGCATTGCTTCTTTAATTTGGTACATTAGTTTAGTGAGCAGCAACGCTCCACAAAGCTCAAGACGAGGTAGTGAAAGTAGGTTTTTAATCGAAGCAACCTTTGTTTTTGATGTAAGAAACCTTACATTAGTAATGCCTTCTAAATTTGTAGTTTTGAAGTAGAGGCATCGCAGAAACCATGAAGTTCTGTTGTATTGTTCTTCTCAAATTGGATCCAACGTGGGATGAATATTTCTTTCAGAAGAGGCAGAGAATCTTTGAATTCCTGCCATTTTGTTGATATGTGTGGCGGAAGTTCTTCGTCCCAAGCTAGGCCTGCTATCCAGATTTCTTGCATCATCAGTTTAGCTACAACTGTTATTGGTGCCAGCCAGCCTAATGGATCAAAAAGTTTGGCACTATCCGAGAGTAGGTTTCGTTTAGTAGGCTTGCCAGGCGAGGAATGGGTGACGGTGAAACCGAATGTATCTGTTGCTGGATTCCAGTGAAGTCCAAGAGTTTTAATTGTGTCATCAAGCTTGAATTGCAATCGATGTTGATTCCGCAGGGGTACTGTTATGGATTCCAAGAGAACGGCGTTGTTTGTTGCCCATTTTCTTAAGGTAAATCCACCGCTTTTCAATAAGTCAATGGCTTGTTTTTGGCTGAGTAAGGCTTCTTCCAGTGTGTTTTGCCCAGAAATCAGGTCATCCACGTAGAAATCATTTAAAACTACGTTAGATGCTATAGGATAGTTTGGTTGTTCTTGTTGCGGAGACTCTCCATAGGATACGTTAATAGTTCTGATCATCTTTGTCAACGGCGATCTGTCTGAACATTATTTCGATCAGCCGTATGGACATACTTATGCTTCCGCCACCTTAACAGTATGGATAATAAATCCTGTTGAAGAGTAGGGCCCGTTAACATTACGTCGTTTAAAGGTGTTCCAGTTGTGGTTTTGGCAGAGCCTTCGAAAACTACCGTCAATTTTGTAGTTGTACTTGAATCCTTTAGAATTGCATGATGCGGCAGGTAATAGTTACCAGTTTCAGTAGCTGTTTCAGCAACTTTCATGTGTCCCAAAGCGATATATTCATTCATGAACTTCTTATATTGATTGTTAAGGTTTGGGTTTTTAGCAAGTCGTTTTTAGCAAGTCGTACTTGTATCAAACGCGCCATGGCGATTCTTTTTGAACATCCCAGTGGGTTGGCAGAATATAATTCAATGTCAAAAGGAATCTTGACTACGTTCTCAATTGTTTTTTTATATCAACTGCCCTTGTTGTCATTGATTGTATCACTGTTGAATTGTGACAGTCGACTGAGGCACGGCCAAGGAATATCCAACCTAGTTTGGTTTGTTGGGCTATCGGTTCGTCAGATGAGGCCTTTGCTATATTATTCATTAGAATTTCTCCATAATAGTCCGCACCCAATAACAAATCGATTGGGCCAGGACTGTAAAATGTTGGATCAGCCACATCAGATTTTTGGTGTGTTTCCAGTTTCATGGATCTAGAGGCTGCTTTGGCATATCCCCGGTTATGTTGTTGAATGCTAGTGCTTTTATGGCTAAGTTAAATTTGGAGGGAAATCTTGGCTTCAAGATAAATTCAACTTTTGAGTTCGCCACTCCAGCTTCGGTTTTTGCCATGCCTGTGACTTCTGCATAAGCTGCGGTTTTTGTTAAGTTTAATCTTTGACAGGCTTCTTCTGTAATGAAGGTTGCTTGAGAACAAAAGATCTATTCACACACGAACCAATTCATTGCGAGTGCCAGAAAACACTTTCACTAAGGCGGTCCCTAGTAGGATGCACTTGTGATTCCATGAATGTGTTACTTGTACGTTTGTATTAGCTGGCTTCATATATTCTGATGCAGATCGCGTACTGTTGTTACTGTGAAGCAGACTGTGATGTGAACCTTTGCATAATTCACAGCTTTTATTGCATGGGAGTTTGTGTTCTGGTAGCAAGCATCGTCGGCACACTGGTTTATAACATACTGCCTTACTCCTTTCGATTTGTGTTAAATTCTTGAACTTCTTACATTCAGGTAGATTGTGCTCTCCCCAGCAAGGGCTACATTTATCGGGTTTTTTGGTTACAGCAACATTTACATTCTTAATTGATGAACTGGTTTGTTGGTTTACTTCCTTTTTTATACGTTTTATCTCGGGATAGTACTCCCAGAGATTGTAACCTTACTTGTAGGAAGGTTAGAAAATCTTTTACCGTTTGAATTTCCTTCGGGTTCTTCAAAGAGGTCTCGTACAAGCGGTGGGTTTCCCTGTCCAATTTCCTTATGAGAATGTTCAACAAAATAGCATCCCAAGAGTCTGTGTTGATTCCTTGGTTTTTTATTGCGTGCAAGCATTCCAGTACATTATCATGTATCAGTTTGAGACCATGAACGGATTCTGATGATAAGTTTGGTAGCTCTAAGATGGTGTTTATGTAAGTATTGGTGAGAAGCCGTTTATCATCGTATCTGGGGCATAAAATATTACAAGCTGCGGAATAGTTCTCGTGCGATATACTGAGGTGGTTTACGAGCTTCGCTGGATCTCCTCCAATTACTAACAATAGATAATGCATCTTTTCTTCACTGGATTAATCATCCTTACAATGTTTAGTCTTATTGAATAGATTTTGGAAGCTTGTCCATCGTTTGTAATCTCCATTGGAGTGTGGTATTTCAATCCTTGGAAGTTTTATTCTGGACCTTATTAGGCCTTGTTTTTGGAAATCTTTATTAGCAACGTTTTCTAGTTGATCTTGTAGATAAATGATCGTAAACTTATACTCTCGCTGTAGGTTCTCGTATGTTTCTTAGCTGAAGTATTCATTATCAAGCTCGCCATCATTCCCATTTCCAATAATCTCATCGTGATTGTTGGTAAGAGAGATCCATAAGTCGGTTAATAGTTTGATATTCAACTCGTAATACGTTCTTGAGTGCTGTACCGCATCTTTGATTTGATGTATGGCGTTAATATTTGTTCGAAATATTTTAGCCTTGGCGTGTTGGACCTTATAGCGCCTCTGCTGATCCTGATCATCAACTTGTACCACTTTTAAATCAGACTGGCCTGGTTTTAGCTCATCTATTAGTACATATGATGAAGCATCTCCGACGTGTTTGTCCCAATCGGGGTTTTCTTTATCTCCTGCCACCTTTTACCTGGATTCTAGTAGTAATTTTTTTGTTTCCTCGAACGCTTGTTTAATTTGATCGTAGAAATGCTGTGCGATGTAAGGATGATCCTTTGGTAGACTGTGAATTAATGCAGCATCAGTCGTTGAAAATTTTTTATCGAAGAGTAACTGCAAATTTGTGAGTCGATCGTCACAATATTGCCTTGTTCTTCTGGCAGCTCCATCTCTTTTAATGTTGGTTTTTAATTGGTTAATCAATTTACCGGTTTGTGTTTGTTCAGAAAAAGCTTTTACGGTGTCCATGTTTTTTTAAAAAATTGATTACTACGTGAATACGGTTTTATGGTGTATTTCTAAGCGCTGTTCTTTGTAGCTCGAAGGACCAATGATTGTGTCGTTGTGATATATTATATATTTGTGGCTTACCACTGGTGAGGGCTCACAAATATATGAAATGGTTTTTTGGTTTACAACTGTTATTAAGTTTTCTTTGTAAATGTATACATATCTTATGAATTAATATATGTATGTAATGTATGCACATACAGTAATTTTGCTTATAAGTCATTATGTTACACGTGAGGTGTATAATGTGCACACACCATATTTGAAGAAGAAGCAAAATTACTAAAGTTGAAAATACTACAATCAAGTTGAAATTATTTACGTTGTTGAGTATCAACAATATAGATTCCATCAATTATTAAAACTTATAATATCTTCATTGCCAATTTCTACAACTTCGAACTTTTCTGGGTTATTTGATACACTTTTTATTAACTGTATGTCTTGGTGGGTTGTATAAAGAAGAACTAACTTTGTTTAATTTCCGTTTGATTTTACTAAAACCTCTATCATATGGTAAAAAAGAATGCCCTCTTATAGGATAAACTAATTCTACGAGTTCAAATTATTTGCTTTAAACTAATGCCATCATAAATCGAACAACTGCATAGTTTTGGTTTTGCCCAGCGCAAGTATCAGCAAATATTTTAAGTTTTTTGGTATTTTGATCGATCCTATCAATGTACATACTTCATTTTTGCCTTTTCCTCCGTCCCCTTCATGATATACGTAACAAAACATTCGCCCTGTTTTTAATACCCCTATTATGAATGTCACTTACGCGTCACCGAGTGACGCGACGTCACTGAAATGAAATTTTGGTATTATGAATGTCACGGTGAGCGAGGATTTTGTCACTAAGCCTCACTTACAATTTGTCGGTGACAGCAAGTGAGAATTTTTTTTGACTAATTTAAAATACGTTTTTAAATTTTGTTTGTTTTTATTTAAATTAAATTAATAATTTTCTTTTTTGTGATTTATTAAAATAATAATTTTCGATTTATAAACAAAAAATTTCCTTTTTAATAATAATTTTCTAACAGCAGTCAGTTTGTAAAATTACAAACGGCAGTCAGTATCCAAAATTTGTTGAAGAAATGGAAATAAAATCCAGACATCACTCAGTATTCGAATTTTTGAAAAATTTAATTAATAAAATTAATTGAACTACAAAACTTTAAATTAATTTACTTTTTAAAACTTGAAATTTATTATTTTAACACACCACCAAACGTCAAACATACCGAAATCAAAACAAAAAATAATAGTTACCAACTTAAAAACAACAAAATATAGAAAATAACGCATCATGATTCGTTCGTCACTCACTCAAAATAAAGCGACAATCATAATACCAAAATATGACTCGAGTGACAATACACGTCACGGTGACGATGAGGTGAGGTGACATTCATAATAGGGGTATAAGTCATTATACCTAAAGTATTAATAGTGTGCTGACGATAATAATACAAATCTTTGGGAACGAAACGTTACCCATAAAATTAATAACAAGACCCGTGGGTATGGTCTGGGATGGGTTCTTTTATTGCGTTATAAAATTTGCTTCGTCTTTTGTGGACCATGAGACCTGCCGCAACTACCGTTTTAACATTGTTAGACAACTGTTAATTTTTAACAAAAAGTTGTTCGCAAGTGACACAAGTGTCTCCAATCTACCAAATCTTAAATAATAATTTTTCTTAAAGTAAGACCAGTAGAACTTATAACTTGTTATTATCCAGATGTTTCATTTTAAATAAGTCGTACATTAGCATAATAGATAGTGTTGAATCCAAATATTTATAATCTGTAGTGCGCCTGTAATGCGCCTGTTTAACCATCTAACGCGAATCACAATATATATTTCCGCGATGATCCGATATCAGTTCTTCATCACAATCTCGTCTGTAATTTTTTTTTGAAAAATCTTTAAATTTAATTCAACTTATTTATTTTATTAAAATAATGAAGTTAAAATTGATCACCAAATGCTGCCCACAAATGAAAAATTAAGCCCCAAACCAAAAAGCGAGCAACAGTGAACGATCCAAATAAATTATGGAGCTATTTTGTGTAGGCGTTTTTCCCATTCCGACTAACCGAAACGAAAGCGATGATCTTCTTGAGAGTGCCCTGTATTAATAAACTTAATGTTTTTAATAATATTTAAAACATTTTATTTGAACTAGTACACTTAACAACACGTTTATACAATTTTATTTGAATTCTCGTTTCTTAAATTATGGTCCTTCGTTTAAATGAGAGTACAATTTAATTCTATAAACTACCTACTAGTTAAATTTAGGTTAATATCGAAAATGCTTACATTAAAAATTTATTATGAAAATTAAATATTACTTATTATGTTATTTTATCGTTATTGAGAGTAATTGTACTTCTTTCATCACCGATGTACTACTATGATTCAATTTATCGAACTGCGCACCAACAAATAAAACCAAACAAATTAAAAAAATAAAAATTATACTCCACTGCATAAATATCTGCATAACACTCACACGTACTATACACAAAAAATATATTTAAATAAAACATTTTAAAACATAGAGGAGAGAAAGGAAACATGTCTGATTTGTGTGACGATCGACACAACACTCAATAAACTTCGTTGAATATTGACACTAATTAAAAGTCTAATCGAATAATATTAGTTAAAAGTCTAATCGAATAATATTAGTTAAATATATGTATGTTTGCTTTTTTAACTAAAGAATATTCCCAGAAAATAAACTTTCTCGTAGTGCAAAATTATGAAAAATCTTGAGTTTTCGATCAGAAACTAATTAATAATCAGAAATAATAAGTGAGCCTCCATTTGGTACAAAACAGTTCGAAACATTTGTAAAACAACTATTCTGTAAAATATTAAATATGTCAAGAGGACTAACAATAAAAGAGCTAAAATATAGTCAAAATATTGAAAGACATATTTTATAAAAAAAATTGTAAAATTTAATAAAAATAAAATTTTTAAAAACAACCATAAGTTTTTCTATTTATTCTCTATTTTTATTGGTATAACACATCCAAAAATTAAAATGATAAATTAAATCTCAACGACAACTAATTATCTATCGGAATAGGATCTCATCATCTTTTACTTTTCTCTATTGATTATTCCTTTGCACGAACCGAATAAGTTTTTGTTTTAGAAATTTTTTCATCATGAAAAGCAAACATTTTACAAAAAGTACAAGCGGCGACATTATATTATTTAACCAAAGTAATAACTTCATTGACAGTTTGAGGTTATGTGTTTGTTTATATTTGTGCGAAAATTTAATTAATAGTTTATACTTTCTAAAATTAATAATAATTACAAAATAAAGGCCTAATTCAAAAATGAAGATGGATAAATTATCAATGATTATTCAACAAATGCTACAGCTGAATGTTCTGTTCAAGGGAAAATTTTGACGGAGCAATCTGAGGGAATAGTTCTTTTTATTGGCAGTTGAGAATTTTCACATATAGATGTTTAATGATTCTTTTAATTTATTCTCCTGCAACTTGTATGTTTAGTATTGATATGAGTGATTAATAAATTTTTGAAATTCATATTTAAAATTCTTCTTCCTTATTTAGAAACACTACCTGGAAAAAGTGTAAAAGGCATGGAAATAAAATTAATTTTTTAGTTCATAATAACTACTGAAGATCGCAACTTGATTGCCGAAATATATTTAATATATAAAAATAAATAATTCCATTATAAGAAATATTTTTGAATTAAAATATCAAATATTTTATTTGATTGAAGAGGAATAAATCTATGAAAAAAGCCCTCGAATTTAGTACTCTTCCATCTTAGTTGGCCAGATAACTGTCCATTTATATGATAAAGTTGGTTTTGTTTTCTTTTACGGATGTATGATTATAGTTCTCTATACGGTTTTCCTAGATAGTATTATCCTTGCCTGGATGCGGGATATTTTTGATTTATTCTGTGTTAGAGACACAATTTCTGCTTCCTTGTTTAATTTGTAAATATTGTATTTAAGTTTGCTTAATTTAAAAGAACTAAAGTTCTTAAATAAAAAAGATATTCAATAAAATAAAAATATTCTTATAATATTTTAATATTTAAAATATTCCTTACTGTGAAATTTCGTATTTTGTTTTATACATAATTAAACATATTTCGGAAAATATATCATCAGTAATATTTATTTACCATTTTAGTAAATAAATATTACTGAAGGTGGCAATATATTTATATTATTTTGTATATAAAACAACGAAATTCCACTATAAGGAATATTCCAATAATTAAATTATTATAAGAATATTTTTATTTTATTGAATTTAGTGCAGTCACTCATAAAGAAATTTTGAAATGAATATCCATAATTATAACGATATTGTTTGAGATGATCATGCAATTGATCATTATCGTGTATCCGCGAATCGAGTGTGTGTTGTTTTATTATTTTTACAAAACAATAAAAAAAAATCTATGGCTTAGAGGCCGTAAACGGCCCTTGCCGTGTCTCAACTGAGACCTTACGAACCAGTTTCTTAACGATTGGTGCACATTGTAGGTAGTCAGCCCTACGAACGTTTTTACACGAACTCGAGATCGCGGAATCGAACTCGAGATCGCGGCGTGATGCTAAACTCTCTTAACCATTAGGCTTCAACCGGCGACAATACAATAAATTACTTTAAAATATAATAAATTTTTACAAAACAATAAACTTTGTTAAACCAATCCTTAACAATAACAATACAATCAATCAATCCAATCAATAAAATGTATAAAATACTAACTAAATAAATAAATATTTAATTTAATTATTAATTTGCAAATAGAATTGAACAAAACCAAAAAAAAAAAAATAAAATTTTCAAGGTGCGGACAAGATCGGTAGGTGAACTAGTACAGTTTTATTATTTGTGGAAGAAAACTGAACGCCATGATGTATTTGCAAATAAAGCGCGATTGGAAAAGAAAAAATATAATTTGCATCCGGGCGTAACAGATTATATGGATCGCTTTTTAGAGGAGCAGGAAGGTAGTGGTACAAATAGTAATAGTAGTACTATTATGAATCAAGCTAATTCATCGTCATCATCATCAGTGTCCAGCAACGAGCGGAACAATCAATTTGGTGGAGGAGGAGGTGGAGGTATAAATTTAACTAGCGGAAATACATATCACGATCGTAGCTCATCACCTGGTATCAATTGTTTTTTATATTCCGATACAAAACATAATAGTAGCCATAGTATTCATCGTTTGCGTAATAATAATAATAGTAGTAATATCAATGAAAATATTAATAGCAATATTGCAATAACAAGCAATAATGATCCATCAGCTGGTGCAGGTGGTATTGGTGGAGCCACAATTGATGGTCATAGTACAGATAATTCAAATAATCGAAATTCTATATATAATTCGGAAAATAATACAAATATATTGAATAGTAGTGGTGGTAAAACTACTTTATTAAGTTTAAGCAATAATACAAAAATTAACGATAGTAATAAAACGGAAAATAGTAAATTTCTATGATTCTGTATAGGATAGGACCCAATATATATTACACAACAAACATTCAATGAATATGACTTTAATCCCATTTTTTTGTTTTGATCCTATTATTATTATTACAGTTACAATAATGTTCTAATTCGTCACAACATAAAATTCTGCCTGGTCCATAACATTTGCAATACTAATTTTCCCACAAACTACTTTAATACATTAACGCATCATCTTAATTATAATAGAATAGAAGTTCACATAAAATATAATGCAAATGAAATTGGTGTTTTTTCCAATTTTTCTTCTTTTCTAAAACTATCTTATAGTGAAATTAGCAAATCACTCATTGATCTAAACTTCCTATTAACCAATGCTGCATTCCAATTGAATAAAATATTTTTTAAAATATTTCCTCTCTTTCATAAATTTAAATTCAATGCAAAAATTCTGATTTAAGGCAGATCTCCCCCATCTTAATGAATTCTAAAATGCCAGCTCAAATCAAATTCATACTCATGATATCCACAGAACCGCACCGTCATAGCACATTGGTTGTTAATTACATTGCTAATCTGTTGATTCCTATTTGTTGGGTTTCAACATTTTATGAGCGGTGGATTAATTTATGGGAAGATAGTTAACCCATTTGTGAGATTCACAATAATTTTCTCAGGGAATATAAAATATAAAAATGTTTTGTCTTAAAGAATATTAGTATACCAAAAAATAAAACACAATTCCGATAACTTATTTTAAAGAATTTGGCACGAGATGTTTGGGCTAATGTCTTATATCATATATGTTCATCACTCATCATATTTAGTATATTTGCATTCAATTCATTTTCTTCACAGTGACACGTGGTATCTATCAACGTTTGAGGCCAAAATCCAAATCACTTGATTGTTCAAAACGTGATAAACGGAAAATAAATTATGCGGAAATACACACAATTTAATCCAGGAGAAATCGCGATAAATCAAGCGATATATAAAATTTACGTTTTATTTTATATTACATATGAAATATTCAAGTGATAACTGATTGAAAGCAGTTTCTGATCACGCACATTATTATTACACATGCCTATGGAGTATTATGAATGTTTGTGTTTTCTTTTTGTTTTTTTTACTTCATAGGTGATTAAAAGTCGTGGACCTACTTTTAAATCAACAGTGGGTTTCGTATTTTCATATTAAAAAACAAAAATTAAATATAAATTAACTGAGGGATCTAAATTGGAGCCTAAATTAGAATATAAATTTTAAATATAAATAAGGTCCTATGTTCCTCTTAACAATTACTGTGTGATATTTATACATGGTCAAACGTCCCACCTATTTTAAATATAAGTTATTCATTTTTTTTATTTTGTTGATGTAAATAATTGTTATATGCGTGAATTTCGAAGTATATAGTGTAAAACTGCAAATTAAAAAATATATCTATGAATTTTTTTTAAAACACGCTTTATTTTATACTACTGCCTTATTACTGTCACCTAACTAGAATATAATTGTTTAATCTTCATCCGTCCCTACATATAAATAACAAGTCCTCGAGGCCAAAATCGACTCTTCTGAATTTACATACCCATTAAAATACCCATTAAAAATACCCATTTTTTTATAACATTCCAACATTGTCTCGTTTTTGTTCAGCAATTGCACTTCAATAT